>CM060915.1:198884318-199484318 GCA_030737875.1 Allium sativum | reverse complement strand
GATGGAAGGTTTAGGCTGCAGCATCTTTCTTTGATTGAAAAGAGGAATGTTAAGGTTAATTGCATTTAATTCTTTCCCATTTCAGTTAGTGCACGACAATGCATATGGAAGTACATTCATGTACCCATGTAGTAAATGGTTTGTAGGGGATTACAGCTGTAGATGGGAGGTAGGTAGGCTGCATGTTTTGATTGAAAGGAGATGTTGTTGTTAAGGCTTTTCATATTAAATTTCTTCCCAGGCTTAAATATGCATGGCCATGTTATTGCAGTATACATATGTGTACTCCCATGTGCAAATGGATGGTAAGGAATTATAGGGTAGGATAGAATGGTTTGTAGTTGCAGCCTTCTTTGATTGAGATGAAGTGGTGTTAAGACTTATTAATTCACTTCCTATTCTTCCCAGGCTTAGCACAGCCAGGAAATTTGCAGTACACAGTTGTGTACTCATCCATGTATAATTATGTACAAAGCCATGTGCAATTGGTTTTTAAATCATACTTTGCTCTGAAGCTATCAAATAACATTTACAATTAAATGTTTCAAAACTTTGTTCCCAAGCAATCTTAGTTATTAAATAGATGTGTACTTCTATAGTTTTTAAATGGCATACTTTGTTGCTAAGAAATCTTATACATTAAATAGCCATGTACAATAAAAGAGGCTTCAAATGACACTTAGCATTCAAGCAACCATAGCTATTTAATGTACTTGATTTGTTAGTACATAAGGGTTACATCTTCCATAAATGTATATGTTCTTTGATTTTCTTTTATATGAAGTAATCCTAATTTTACTTTAGTTATTAAATTTTTATAAGTTAAAGCAAAACAAAAAATATTGTATTCTTTGTTTACATACATATATTCATACATTTCTAAAGATCATAACAATTTAAAATATATATTTGCTTACTTAGGATTTTATAAAAAGATTATTCTAAATTCTCTCAAATATTTGAATCTAATTTGTTCAATTTAATTAATTATTGATATATTCTATGAATTCTTGTTGGCTTAAACATAAATTTCCATGTTAGCCATGAGTTAAGTTTCAAACATGAATATAGTTTAGTACAAGGAAGCTGGATAAAGAAATAATATTCCAAATATATTTTCCAAATTTATTTATATACATAAGTTAAATTTTCCTTTGGATTTTTAAAATATTCATCATTTAACCAATTAAATAAATGTTATTTAGATGAATTTAATCATTGATTCTCATAATTAAACAATCATGAAATTAGCTGAAAAACTGGGTCATTACAAAGATCACGAGGACCTTGCTCATGACGCATGAAGGTGAGACACTGGCTTTTTGTAATATGGACCAAAACTGAATTAAAAGTATTGGCTATCATATAGCCCATTGTTGGCATTTCCATCCATTAATCCTGACCGTAATTGACTTTAGAATAGATTAATCAAACCTTCGTTTCAACCAACATTTCTTCATCTAAGCATCTACAATATACATTCCAAATTTTATCTAGATCAACTAATACTTGCTTTCTAATTTTGAACGAAAGTTGTTTTGAATTTTTCAAAGTGTTAAGCACTACATCTAAACCCATAATTTCCACCCACTAAAACATCTTTAACTCCTAAAACATATGGATGAAAGAATTCCGGAATATCTGACTTTTACAAAAACCATTATCTTTCCTCTTTGAAGTTAGCTTCATCATCACAACACTAGATTGTGATTGTTGTTCATCTATTGACCTTGCATACTCAAAAGAAGATGGATTACCTTTTGTGCTAGGCAAACTTTTGGCTTCATTGGATTTGAATTTTCCCCCTTTGCACCTTTAGGCCAACCTTTGGGTTTAATTTATTTTGGTTCAACAAAATAGTTGTTATTGTTTGACCAGTTTCTTTCATTTCCATCGATATGACAATTTGCTTATCCTCTGTTGCATTGTCAAACAACAATTTAAGTGCAACATGTTCTGGAGTACAACAAAATTCATTTGATTTCTCTACATTTATAATCATATCCAACTCATGCCAATGTTCATCGATCATGCTTAGTTGAATAGGTTGTTGATCAATACGCAGTATATATAAATCGTGTGAGCATGGCAAATCATAATGGTTCTATTCAAATGATTGCATTCGAAATTGTGCATTTTCTCGACCTCTTTTAACATAAGATCCATATGAAACAGCAATACCCGATAATGAAGATATGTGAATAAAGGAGTCTGATAGATATGTTTTGTAGTCCCTAGGATTTTTTTAAAATGTTGCTTGTATCTACGAATGTTGCAATAACAAATAATTATCCATTTTTTCATTATTTCATCAAATGCCGCCATTAATGTCAACAATTTTTTTAAGTAGTGCATAACAAACTTTGGCTCTATTGGATGTATTATACGATTCTTTATTTTATTTGTCCAAGTATAACAAAAATTTTCCTTAAGAGGTAACCAATTCTCTATAATATAATTTACTAGGTTAGGAAGTTCTTTCCAATCCTCTTAAAAAATATTCAAGAACTTATCGTATTCTTAAATTTTGTTTGTTTGGAATTTCGATTTGCAATATGCTTCAACACTGTTTTCCATATGAAAACCACAAAGAAGTTGAGTTGTATTAGGAAATAAAAAACTAAGTGTAGTGATCAATGAACTATCCTTGTCCGTAATCACAACATCAGGGAATTTATTTGCATGGTACATTAACTTCAAGTTTTCTAGTGCTCATTGATAACTATCTTCCCAATCTTGTGACAAAAAACAAAACGATATTGTGAAAGTTCTGTTTTTAGAAGTTACACCAACCATCCCTAACAAAGGCATTTTAAATCGATTTGTTTCGTACTTACAATCGAGTAGTAATACCGAAGGAAAACGTTTGCGCAATGTAGTCGATTAGGGGTGTGCCCACATCAAAATAAGAATCATGCCATTCCTTTCATCTTTCCTCTCCCAATATGCATAATGGTTTTTTACTAGAAATTTCGTTAATTGTTGAACAATCGATCGACCTTCCATCTCCGTAGCAACCATTTTCGATTTCGCATTATATATGGTCTTCAAGGTCGAAACATTTTCATGAAAAGTCTTCTTGATATTAACAAGAACATCTCTAGCTCTAATACTTGCAAAACTCATTTCCACCATTACTTTTTTTCTCGTCTTTTGTCAACCTTCCAACATAAGCATGACCAACTAATGGGTTAGGCAGCTGATTATAGCGACCCGAAATCCCCATTCGGCCTAGACCGAATGAGAACGCGGATTTCTTTGAGAACACGACGCATCAAAACACAAACATGAGAACATGTCATTGCTATTACAACAACTTACATCAGAGTATAAGATTTCAGAGTACAAATAAATAATATACAGCGGAAAATTATCAGAGATTAAAATACACAAATTTAAAATGTATTAATACAATGTACAGTGGAAAATACATCAACTAACACAATTGAAAGAAATACACGGATACAAAGCTTTCTGAATATAGCTCCTGCTGTAATCTAGGATCGTGTGAAAAGAAATATCTGAAAATCCAAAACTACTAGCTGCTCGTGTGGAAAATATGGACACCCAGAGTTTAGGTAGAAACAATAAACTCCGAGTCAGTCATGGGTCTGGTGTGAGAACTCAAAACAGTTATTAAACTTTTACTTTAAAATAGGGTACATCACGGGACCACGTCGTATGTCATGGAACGGGTTTACTCCCATGAATACTCTACAATAAAAAATTTATAAACAACACAGTGCTCTTTGAAAAATGAAGCTATTATAAGACTTAGGTCCCATCACACAATGCAATGCAAGCCAAGGACAGAGTTTTACCTTATAAAAGTCGAACATGCTTGGTACTCTTTAAAATAAATCATTTTGATATTATTATAAGTGTATAGTGTCAAAACAACTTCAAATATAAATGTATCAATAATAGATGGCATACTACCCCATCCTACTATGTCGCCATATAAGTTTAAAACTAAACTGAAAAGTCGCATATTAGAAATTAGATTCCTTCATGAGTCAGGGCAAGGGATGGTCTCCTTATCGATTTGGATCACCACTAGCAAGATGATCAAGGATTACACACTCTGGGCAACCCTTGGATCCTGCAGTGCTGGTCCTCCCTTACGTTTGAGGATTAGTTATTCCTGAATAATTCGTTTCTCGTTCCTATCGGACCTCCAAAATGGCCATTGGTGACCAATATATCTGAGGCACCTCGCAATCCATCATCCACATAAGTAAAAATGTATGGGCTCCATACCATGACACAGCATCGAGCTAGAAAGAAACGTATGCACTCACTGCGTCCTTTATCCCGTTTCTGACTCATACCGAGGTGTGAGGCTCGCGAATCAACGCTATACACAAAGCTATGCTACTTAAAGTCGTGCTTTGATCTTTATCCACAAGTCCCTTATTTTCAACAAAAGCCTTGATCATTTGTATCTTAGCACGCCACATTTTCAATCCATACCATTGATTTCTGCCAAAATATAACCTCTAAGCTCGTAGGTCTCAAAGAAGGGTATTAAGTAAGAGAATAAACTCTCCGCCACCAAACATATATATATTTAGCAGAGATCAACGAATATAGCACACAATACAATGTCAGACACAATCCATTCACAAGTCCGTTCTGGGTCTGAACGAAACCGGAGGCACCTTATTCCTCGTCCCATATGTCCAATACAAGAGACAGGCCCTCGCATATTCGGTCGATCTCCAAGTACGTCTGGACGATCACCACTGATTACCTTGTCTTGGGTGTACAGCCCAATCAAGACATCAGTAATCATCCAAACGATGTGAATATCTCCGGTCTTCAACCACCATCTTCATCGTCGGCTTTCAATCATCATATTAATTATTCAGAATGGGTAAACCCCGGTCTTTCCGAATAATTCGCATATCTTATAATCAAGTGCTATAATAACACATCATACGCCTCATTCCAATCCAAAATATTCTTTTATTCAAATATTCAGATCTTTAGGGAAAGGTTCTCATTAATTTTATCAAAGATAAGTCCATTTAAACTATTTCTTCAATCTTCCTTTGGATATCATTTCAAAAGATTTTATTTTTTCACAACTAAAACCAAATTAAGGTTTATCAACTGCTCGGGATTAGCAAATCTTACCGAAGTGATCAATTGTTTTTATTATTCCAATCCCAACCTATTCATCCCGTGGAGCAAAACTGGTAGTACTCCATATTTAACACCCATTGTTTTATCGGTAAATTCAATTACCATTTCTCGTTTCAAATCTAATTAAAGATTTGGCTATCGCTTGGAGTAAAACTGGTGATACTCCATTCTCGAACATTTCTTGAATTCGGTAAATTTAGTTACCTTAATCACATTTCAATCAAATTAAAGATTCATTAAAACTCCACTTAGTTTTAATCTCTGAATTTCATTACTTAATGATTTTTCAACTTTCTGGAAATTAATCCTGCCTTTACTTAGGTTAAAGAACCAATATCTCTTAAAACATAGTTCACGATAAACCCAAAATCATCTTCCATTCAAATGGAACCTTCATGGAAATCATAACCGTATATAATTGATATAAATTTCCGTATCAGACTAATAATATAAATGGAATAACGGTAAAGCCTTTTAAATTCCAAATATAGTAATGGTCTTCCTTCGAAGAAGCTCATCTCGATTATTACCAAATCGAACTACATTCAATTCTAATTTCTTTTATTAAATTGCAAAACTTCTATTTGGAAAAATTCTGCTTATATAAAAACCATTTCAATTCCTTTACAATTCTTTACTTAAGTTGAAAAACAACTTATTCTGCTAAAAATATCTTTTATCTTTACAAATGTGGAATATTTCATCCAAAATCTTTCCAAATCGTTTATTATGGTTTTACACAATTTATTCATATTTTTAGTAATTTTATTAAGGCTCTCACAGTCGGTTTCCAATATTGGCCACCGAACTACATCCATAGCGACCTTTTCCAAAACTGATTTGGATATATCTTAAAATCTTATCGTTAGATTTCAAATCTCTTATTATCATTCTAAAGCTCTTTTCGATATGAACCCAAGGGTTCTGGTTTTAGGAGAATCCGACGGTCGGATCTCCTGTTATGTCAATTCAAAGTCAATGGTCGAAATTCACTAACAGTCGTTGCGCGGCGCGTTCTATTCAGGCCATTTAAATATATATAATATATTTCATCGATTTCCATATAAAATGTATTTTATAAATCGTTTATAAATTCATTTTAAAATGATTACAACTTCGATTTCCATTTTAATCAAAATTGAATATTCCATATCATTATAATATTAAAATGATAATATTTTCGAAATATCGGATTTTGAAATCAAATCTTTTCGATATTCATTATAAAATGAATAAAATCTACAGAAAAATCCGTTCGAGTTAAAGTGGCGTTTACCTACTTAACTCGGTTTCATAATGTTTAATATTTTCGTGTCCATCCAAAATCGGACATCAAAATCATATTTTGATTCTTTATTGAATATTATTTTAAAATATTCGTTATTTCTGAATTGGAAACAAACTCAATCAATTACCATATAATTTTATTTATATGGATTCCATACATCGCATGTGTTCGAAAATAGTGATAAATACCCATTAAACATTCAATTCACATCCAGAGTGCAATTTACAACTGTATAAGCATTAAATAATTAAATAACGCTTATCACAATCTGTTGGTCCATCGATAGACATACAATTAAATCCAAGGGAGATGTGAATTGATTATCGTCCCAGACCCGTGTGGGGTTTACAACCATCAAACAAATATTATTATTTGTATATGTGGGCGATGTGTAAAATTATCGTCCCAATACCCGTGTGGGGTTTACATCACAGTCCATGTGAATTTATTTATTATTTTGGGAGACGAGTGGGTAAGTTGTCATCCTAGAATAATTTATAATATAAACATTTTATTTATAAACATTTCTAATCACAGTTTAATAGCGATAACATTAAAACGTACACAACAATCAATCACCAAACAAATATTGCAATCATAGGCAGTCAATACATATTCAGCTATAAAAATAAATAATTGTAAAAAATATTGGAGTGAGAAAGTTCTCACATTTGGTTTCCACTCCGTCAGTCTTTAATGGAGGATTTCTGTTTTTTAAACTAAATTAAACACGCGTTTAATTTAGCTAAAAATTCAGCTTGCTTCATTTCCGTTCTGGTCGGTTCCATGTTGTAGTGCTCGCTTATACGAGCGCAACGTAACTGAAATCGCTCAATTCCGATCTCGGATGAAAAAGATATGGATTTTAATACATTGATTACATAATTTAAATAATTAATCACTAAACCCCCCCCCCCCCTTAATTGCCTTCGTTAATTCCTCTCCCTCGTTCAAAGCTTCAGCCGACGTCGAACTCATTCTCAATCTCCTTCCACCAAAATCGAACGTGCCACGTTGCACCGACTAACCATTGGAGAGCACATGGCGTCGGCCTAGGGGAGCGCCGCCATCGCCGACCGTGGGTCCTAGCTTGCACCTCCCCTAGCCTCGTAAAACATGATCAACGCCCCCTTTGGGTATCGATTTCCACCAAAATAGAACACTAGAGATGATCACTCCCGTATGGATTTAAAGACCGTGATTTACTCTTCAATTTTCGTTTTATGAATTTCTAAAGTTAGCTTGTTGATTGGAAGAATTTTAGAAGGGAAATTCAGAGCTTTTCAGCCCGAGAAACGGTGGAGGTGGCGGCCTGTTTATGGCTAGGGTTTGGGGGTAAAACAAGGGTATTTATACATATATTATATTATTATTTAATTCTAAAAAGTAAGTTTTTGCATTCGAACTCCAAATCAAACCAAATGACTGTCGTTCCTAACCAAATACCCGCATTCCGAACACAATGGGATATGTTTCATAAGCCAATTCGACTTTTTCGATCTATTTTCGTCAAAATTAAAATATAAATTAGGGTGCATTTTTTTGAGGTCCCTATCAAGGTTTGAAATAAACACCACGTCCCTCTCATCTTTTTTCTTCAAACCCAGTCCCTATTTTTAATCCTGCCTCATCCATTTTGAAACTTCCGCCACCTTCCATCAAACCTTCCACCTCCTTCAATTCTGGCTAGAAAAAAATGCGGCTGCCATTAAAAAAAAAATTAAAATCAAAAAATAATCCCAGAAGTCCACGCCAATGAAAAAAATAGTTATATACATGTATGCAACTATTGCCAATAGTTGCACAAATGTATGCAACTATTGCATAAAGGAAATTCAGCTAACATTTTTCCTATAGATATTTTGCACACATGTTTTTAGTTTTATTTGCACACTTGAATGCAAATAAAAATGAACTGAGTTGGACTGTTATGAATTATTGCATACTTCTATGTAAGAAATATGAAATACATGCACAAAAATATGCAAGTAAATCAAGGCGGATGGAAGAACCGGAATACATGCACATATGCATGCAACAAAATCAAATATGTGCATAATATGACACAATTAACTACACTTTTTCTCTATTTTCTGCTGTTTTCTTGTTGTTGCCATGTTTTTTCTTTGTTTTTTGGACTGAATTTTTTGCAGAATGCATAATTTATTTAAATATTAATTTACATATTTTTTTTAAGTTTTTTTACCTATTTTTGAAAAATAGGGACTAAATTTACAATAAGTTAATGACCGGATGTGAGCCTAATTAAGTTTTCTTTTAGGGATGTGTGCCCAATTTTCACTATAAATTAATATAACGTGCAATATTGAATTTCAACGTACATTTTAATTTACTGGTGCTACATATTGACTCCAAAAATTATGAAAATAGAATATAGCAATGTTTTTAATGATACGGTTCTAACAAAATTAATTTCGTCGAATTTGGAGATCGTTTGAAAAATGGCCCTTTTTACTAGCTTATTAAATTTAAACTAAAATTTAAAACGCGTTTAAATTTACTACGCTCACATACTAATTCCAAATGATTTGAAATTTTAAATCTGACAAGAATTTGACATTCCTTATCCAACAAAAGTGGTTTTATCGAAAATGGAGGTCGTTTGCAAAATGGCTATTTTTAAGGGTTGTATATTATATTATAATATATATAAATTCTACGACAACTATTTTAAATTTTAAATTGGACATAACTTACAATTTATAAAGTGAAATCTCAATTTCATACATCCGTTAGAAAATTACATTTCAAAATATTCCAACGTTTCTTGTTTCATCAAATTTTGACTTATATTGAATTTTGTATATTTAATTGAAGTTTAAAACCAAAATTTCAAACAACCGCGTCATTTCAAGTTCGTTTTTAATTAAATTTTAAATTTATACGTTCTTACTTCGATTTAAATAAATTATAAATCATTAATTCTCAAAATAAATTATTTAAAAATTTTAAAATCCATTAAATCAATTAAAAATAAAATTTCAAATTGGTTCCAAAATCTGGGTTGTTACACTGATAGTTATGATTATCATTAGCTACTTCCACTGTAATGACCTACCTTCTTGACCGCTTCAAGTATGTAAGTAAACCAACTCAAACCGTTTGAAATGAAAGATTGTTATTGCGTATGAGGTTTAAATAGAATCACAGAATATAATTTCTTGTAGTGGAATAATTTTTATACAAAATATCAGAGTTATACAATAATTTACACAGCGGAAAATTCATAGCTTTAAGTAAATAAAATTTACATGAATTATTGAACTAGAGCGCATGGGCGACTTCACGAGTCTCTAACTTCGTCAGCTAAAATCTTTAAACTATAATATTTGGCCTGACCCGAGCATTTATGCAAAATACGAAACCCTCGAGTCAGTATTAACTTTATTCAAATAAATCAATTTTAATAAAATACCAATATGTAATAGTTAATCTTAACATTTATGCAGGTACAATTTCAAATAAGGGCAATACATTTGTGAGCTAATGTGTCTTAAATATATAGGATAGTACGAGGGTCAATTTTGCTTCAGCAACATGTAATATATCAATGAGGCCACGAATAATCAATACACGCTAAATAGTTAATAAATGTGCTAATATGAAGCAAACAATACACAGCAGTGCAAAACAGTGCTGTAATACAAGAGCATGGAAAACTCAACACAGCAGGTACACAAGAAAATAAAAAAATCAAGACAATTGCTATATTTCAGTTTATTATTGATGTTGAAAAATTGAATATAAGTAAATCATGAGTAAACTCACCTGGCGTGGATGTGATGAAGACAAGAAACAAACATGGACAACGGTCAATCCTAAGCAGCGAATATGAATTTGAAAATCAATTTTTTAATGTGGAGAGGAGGAAGAAGTTCTAAAATTTGTACAAGACAATTTGCAGGGAAGAAAAAGAATGATAAAGGAAATTGAGAAAGATATGTGATTTATTTCTCATTGAGATCTCTTCAAATGCGGTATATTACAAAGGAAATAAATTAGCTAAAGGCATGTGGTGTCGGTCTAATTGATATTTATTTCTTATTCAAAAATCCAAAAGTAAAACACATAGATACAGAGAATAACATAATAAAAATGAATGCTTGATTTATTTTCTCTAATTGTTAGAAATTTGTGTGACTTTTTATATTTCAAAACACATAATATTAAATATCATAATTTATGGAACATATTAGATTAGATTAACAAGAATAAGGCAGAAAAAATGGTTTGAAATATGCATAGACAATGTTAAAAGTTTTAGGTTTTTTTTAATCCTTTTCTTTTCAATATTGATAACATGATATTGAAGAGAAGGGAAATATATATAAATAGAGATGATTTGTTTTTGGAGAAAAATAATGAGAGGAAAGAAAAATAGGAAAAGAGAAACGTGATGGAAACTTAAGGAATAAAAGTACATAAATAAAATAGAATGTATGAAAATAGAACGAAGGGAAAGAAATTAATAGAATGAAGAATTGAATGCAAAATTAATGGAGAAATAGAGTGGAGAGAAAGGAGCTAATGAATTTGAGGAAAGTAGAAAAAGAAGAGGAAAGAAATTTAACTTGCGTGAAATGTGAATGGACAGAAAAGTTATGTGCATAATTTATTTTCCCTAAAAAGAATGTAATAGGAAAACGTGACTTTAATTGAGGAGAAGTTGCGTGAGAAAGAAATGGAATGGGAAAAAATGGGAAAGTATTAAAGAGGATGGCTTTAAATATAAATATATATATATATATGTGTGTGTGTATATATATATATAAATGGTGATTTTCACTTAAAGGGCTTATTTGTTAAGGGTAATAAGTTTTAAGGACAGCACTTCTGAAATATTAGCTTTAAGGATAATTCTGCATGAAAAAGATAAAAGCGGTTATCTTTTTACATTATTTAGAAATAAGATAACCGCTTTTATCTTTTTCCTGTATAACTTAAAAGATAACCGCTTTTATCTTTTTCGTGCAGAATTTTCTTTAAAACTAATTTTTCAGAAGTTCTGTCCTTGAAACTTATTACCTTGAACAAATAATCCCTTTAACCTAATTTCCACTATATAAAAGTATGTTGTTAGAATTTTTTTCTAGAATCTACACATGATTTTCAACCAATCTTTCAGCAGAAATTAATAAATTTCATTAATAACATCATAAATTTTATTTAAAAACCATTTTAAATTTATTAAATAAATTTAATTCAATAAAGTAAATGGTCGCAATTTACGGGATGTTACATCTACAGACCATGCATCAAAGCCTTGGTATGAACCCTTGATTGGAAATGGACATTCACATTTCTTTGTTGCGCTGCGTGGACATTTCTTGTGATTTGTTGGAATTTCCTCTTCTTTTGATTTATTTTTTCTATATTTCCCATCTCTATCACAAGATAAATGAATTCTTGGTTTTCTAAGACCGACAACATTATAAGTCTTGGTAATGACAAGAACGGTATTGATAGACCTTGCCTTCGATTGACACCAATGCGCAAATGTGTCTCGGGAAATGAATAACTAAAAAATAATCAACTTCTGATTAGCATTGCTCTAAATTTAAATGATGATCATAACAAATATGAAACCTCATCAGCTACAAATTTGTCAGTTACGTCAACAAATATTTTTTCACCATTATCTTCTTCGTTTACTTCATTTTGTACATCTTCTTCCCTTCCAATAGTTTGTAACATAGCGGTTCAATATCGTCAACAAAATCCTATGTAGTGCATAAACAAATTAACATGTAGCATATAAGTCAAGAATTATAACATAAATTGCTTTACCTCGTTATCATCAAAAAATATTTTTTCGAAACAAAATAAATAGTATAGAATAATTTTTATAAAATATGAGACGTACCTCTTTTGTTATTACAAACTTCAACTCTATCACCTAAATTATTAGAGCAAATTAAAGCCTACAGAAAGTTATAGAAAAAAACAAGCACAAGGATTTTCATATTCAAATAACCCGATGATCAAGAAGAATGTAAATAAACCAATTTTTTTAAACAAAATAAATAGTAAAAAATTACTTTTATAAAATATGCAACATACCTCTTTATCATTACTAACTTCAACTCCATCACCTTCATTATTAAGCAAACTAAAGCCTTCGAAAAGTTGTATGGGAAAAAACAAGGGTTTTTGATCCGATGATCAAGAAGAATGTAAATAAACCAATTTTATAAACAAATTAAATAGTATAAAATAAAAAATATACCATATTTGAAGTATTTTGTTCATCCATGGAAAAGCAAAACCCTAATGAAGTATCAACGAAGTAATCATTCACAACTAAACGTTGTTAAGTTTTAAAAAACCCATCTCTTAACCGGATTGGTAGTAGAGGCCCAGAAACGACAGACTTTCTACTATCGATCGTACAGTTATTTTACAAAAACAATAGTCCAATGGGCTCTGTACCGCCGGTTAATGAGGTAATTCAAAAAAAAAATCTCCAATTTACCCAGTTCGAACAACATTGGACCATCGATCGAACAAAAAAATAGTTCGAACGTCTCCACACTACCACTAGACAATATACTAACGCCCGAGTTGGGTAAAATGGAGTAGCATATTGATTTTATTTATTGGGTGAAAATAAGTGTGCATTGTGGTGCATTCAGCGCCGCTCCTTAAACATTTATTGTTAATCTGTATTTTATATTTTCAATATTCGTTTAAATCATCAAAATATAACTTACAAACACGGTTTGGAATAAATTTCCTATTATACCGATTGTATTTAATTTTTCCCAATACACACAATTTTATGATCAATCACAAACTCTTTATTTTCACATCTTAAATTATTACACAAGTTAGGCTCATGAACTCGTGTCATATAGTTCTTGGTTTTAAAATCACAAAGCACATTATAATCTATCTACCTCGAAAACCCGAAAACCCGGTTTGTTACAACATAATTCAGAAAAGAGGAACAGGGGTACGCTGTGCAGTTAAAGCGTTTAGCGGTTCTGTATCGGTGGAGGTTTAAAAAGGTGAAGCGGGGAAATAGCGAATGTGCAAAAAGGTACATTAGATGTAAAAATAAATATTTTATAATTAATAAATTATCATTCTCACTTAATTTGTGTAGAAGAAACTAATATCTATTGATCTTATATAATAAAATCAAAGATTATCGTGGTTACACACATTAGAATTAGTGACCATAATAGATTTTTATCATATATTAGACACTTATGTGTTAAAATTATCTTTTTACACTGACTTTATTTATTTGTTTTAAAAGCGAACTAGTAAAATCAAGCTTCGTACACTAATATTGCTAAAGCGAGTGCTACAAAGTGTTGATTTAGCGGGTGCAGCGGAAAATAGTAGGGCTTAAAGCGGAGCTACCGTTCATCAGTGCTAAATAGAAATAGCGTAGCGGTTGAAGGGCGTTATGGGCTGTACGGGGATTTTGCGGGGCTTTAGCGGGGATTTAACTACGTAGGGGGTACAAGAATTTTTGTTTACACGATAAGAGAGTTATAAAAAACTAAATGTCAATTTAATAATTGTGTCCTCGCAAATTCAATACACCCATTCAAATTTAATAATGGTATTAAATTTCTGCATAAATGAAATTGAATTTTGACGAAATGAAAAATGCTAAACACTTATAATTTAATGTAGATTCATAAAAAAAATTAAAACTTTAAATTTTCAGCTCGATTTCATATTTTTACCAAGTTTGATAAGAACCAACATTTTTGGAAAATTTCATAATTTAACAGCTTTGGTGAATTAGATACTCATAATTTCACATATGTTATTTAAACTTAAGTTTTATGAATTTACTTAAATTCAAATGACGCAATGTTCAACAATTAAATTCTGATTTAACAGTTGTTTAATTTCACCATTCAAATGGTACTTACTTTTGTTCATAAACAAAATCAAATTCATTTATTTCATTCAATTCAGAATAAATTGGATGTTAAATTTAAAAGTTAAAGATTTCAATTAAACCAATAACTTAAAAATTGTTTTAAATATTCAGGATATTGTAGAAATTTTACTATTTAAATAAATTTGGTTAAGTAAAATTTTCAACATTACAAATTCATTATTTTAAATTCAAATTTTTTATTTAACTTAAATTCAAATATGTTAAATTTAAGGCTGCTCAGACTTACGGTTTGTTAAATCAAAGAACAACCTAACATGTAGAAAAACTGCAGATGAAATAAACATTTAAATGTTATAACTGAAAAGGTTGAAAGGTTACTTTTTATAGTGCAGCACCAATAATAAATTAAAATTGAATGTATGAAAATAAGTTTAAATCATCATAACATAGTTGGTTTACATAAATTATTAGAATTTCTATCAAATAGAAAGAAGGATAGGGATTGAAAATTCCATGTAATGCAACTAACCTCGAAAAAAGCTGTTAGATGAAGATTGAAAGCCACACATAGCGATTGAAATGGATTTTGAAACCATAAGCTACTAAGGAGGGGGGCTTTGTTCCGACCGTCGTTACATAACAGTGATATCGAAGCCGAATGTTACATATTGGGTCATGCAGGCAAGGCAGTACTCTCAAAAGTTACTCGTATGATGCAAGTCAAGCGAGAGACTGTTAGGATTGCCTCACATGTTGTTAAGGTAGGAATGATTGTTTGAATATAAAGTCCTACAACACGGATTAAATTAAAGGAGCTAAGTACAAATACAAATTGATAGGCACGTAACATCATAGATTCTTTTTGTTATAAGGATGTAAGTGCCAACACATATGCGTGCGTCCTATACTGGAAGGAGGGGGCTTTGTTCCGACCGTCGTTGCATAATATGTTGGTCGGAATAGGCCAAAATGAAATACTTAGAGAAAATCTGTTAGGAAGAATTGAGAAATGTTGGATATTCTTTTAGGATTGCAAACGATCTTGTTTAGGATTGAGGAACTCAGGAATGTCGGCATTGTTGGATTGAAAGGAAAAGAAGGCGAATGATATTTTATTTTTGAGGGTGTTGAGAATAATTTGGTTTAGAAGTCAAAAAGACATGGATGATATGGATTTCTTAATCCAATGCCATGATTGAATCAAAATCACACATGTCGGTGAGTGAATCTTTTAGAAGAGTGAAACCGAAAGTCTTTAGACAAATATTGAGCTTTCATATAATATAATAGATAATAGATACAGTTTTAGTAAAAAAAAAAACCAAAAATGTATGATCAATGATGATGACCCAAGGAGATTGAAAAACCAAGATGGTAGGAATTAATCAGGATTTCATCCATTTGGAGTCTTTCTTTTGATCATGTTATTATAGCTTTTGGAGTTTTAGCATTAAAGGTATTGTCAAATTCATTGCTTCTTTTTGAAGCATTAAGTTCTGATTCATGGATGTTTATCTTATTTTACTAATACTCATGGGTTCTTTGGTTTTAGTGAAGCGTTGTTGCATATATTGGACAATTTGAATACGATTGAACATCCATGCATAGTAAAAATAACAAAATGATTATGTTTTAAGTTTGGGTTACCTAATTTACCTTCACTATGTTGCCTGACCTTTCTTTGAACACATTTTTTCGTATAACAGCATGGGATAAATTATTAAAATAATTTGGGCTACTAAGATGACATGTTGTACTTATCATACGGGCTTAAGCTTGGTTAAACTAATTTTCTCAAAGAAAAACACTTGGTGTATATTTTTATTTTAAGAAAAAATGGGAGCATTTTCTTAATAAACTTTGTATCTTATTATCGAAAATACAATGTATAAATGTAGACTTTATTTCTTTGTACTTGGCAGTTATTGCACTTGATCACTTTACATATTTGTGTTTCGGGTTGGATGTTATATTGATGATGCATATGTCTTTCTTCTTTATCATTGTTTGTAGATAACAATTTATCTGGACATGCAAGTAGCATCTTAATAATTTTTTGTCTAACGTTTGCCATTTCAGACAATGATCTGTGAACTGATTTCAACCATGAATAAAATTGGGGTTGGGAATTTTTTTATTAACTATTTAACTACTAAATACTGATTGGTTTTCCTAGTTATATCCGACAAAAACCCTGTTGTTTAATATATCAGTGCTTTAGGCATGAAGTTTCACGGTTTCTATCTTTCTTGTATCTAACCAATTAATGTAAATGTGCGGATTACATGAGCATGTATATCTATTTATGTAAATAAATAAAAATTTCAAGTTGTAAATTTGTAATGTACGCTTCTATACTTAGCCTTAATCAGCTAGAAGTAGAGCTAGATAACCTCTAAAAAGCCATTCGTACTAGAAAAATGGTAGTGGTCTATATCTAGTGTACTTCAAATAATTTGGTTTGTTATGTTCATTGGGAGCATTCAACTCTGGTTCCAAACTCCAAGCCTATGTGTTTGTTTATCAATTCATGGTGATGTTGTACCTACACTGATTATGCGATGCATAAATGAGTTAGTAAGTCTTATATATATATATATATAAACTTGGAAAATAAGCATTAGACGTTACCCTTGGGACATTTCCAACACTTACCTTTTCGGAAGAATTATTGCTCCAAATGTTAGAGGACAATGTTTCAAACTTTAAACCATCAAATTTGAAATAGGGCCACGTAACTATATCGTCGACAAATTTTTGTATCATGCAATTTCAAATTAGGCCACGAGATTAGGCAAAGTTCAAGAGAAATAGACATGTGGAAATGTGTAACGGCTGGAAATTTTCGACTCTTCGAGAGTCGAAAATTCCGCGACGTTAGTGAAATAATTTAGAAGGTGAGAAAGAAAAGATAGAACTAATAGAATAGAAGAAGAAGAAGAACATCAGGATCATCAGAGTAACACGAATCTCACAGCGGAACGAATAACATATGATATATAACATAACTTTGAAGTAAACAGTTATATATATACAATAGCACTTATCAGAGTACAACACTTACAACACAGCGGAAATAACTATAGCTATAAAATCTTGCAGCCTCCTGCTCCAAGCTCTCCAAGTATATCTGTAAATCCCGACTACTTGACTGCCCGTACAAATTTAGGCACCCAAGAGTTTAGGGAAAACAACAAAGTAAACTCCGGGTCAGTCATGGGACTGGTATGAGTAAAACAGTCTAAAACAATTGAACAGGTATATGATATCTCATAAGACCACGCCGTGAATACGGAACGGGTTTTTCCTTATGAGTATCTAAACAACTTTGACAAGCAATATCATTGTGATATTATAATAATGTCTAAGTACAAATAGGTATCAATCTAGCAGAAACGCTTGCATCTCACGTTCTACATACATAGTATAAAATCATAAACCGCAGGGCGCTTATCGGAGAATGGATTCCAACAGACAAGGTATGAGAACACCTTCTGAATAGTGTACTCTAGAGGTGATACACTCAGGGTTCAACAAGAACGTCTTGCAACCCGGCCACACATGACCGCTCACTCATTTAGCTTGAGTGTCGCGAATATATTGCCACCACGGTTGTAGGCCATCAAACCGTCATCCGAAGATACAGAATCAAAAAGAAGTATATATATGAATATTCCCTAGATCGGTGACAATACACCCTGCTTGGGAATGACCCAACTAGCCATGCTGCCTAGCCCAACTTTTGTTACTTCCTGGTGTGAGGCCAGAAGCTACGTCTATCTTCAGAACATCTGATCACCATTCACTTTGAATGCCACATCGTCATACCCGCCAAATCACAAATTGACTTATCCAAAAATAACACGGGTATATAGCTAAGAGAAACGAATTCCTCCGCCACCAAACGTGAATACGTTTGAACAGATCAACTTACGCGATCCATTGGATATACTCTGTCAGACCTTCTTCCATATACGTTGTCCTGGGACTGGACAAACCGAAGGCACTATTCAGTATATCCATCTTAGTCACTGTTGTCTAAGACTTATACAACAGCCCTTGCACTTTACTCTGTCTTCAATTTATCTTTGGCATATATTGCTCGCAACGCTTATGCCGATACAGAGTGGTTCTTTGGATAATAATCCAACCGGTCTCTCCATATTAACAACGTTAAAATGGTAAAAACTTCGATAGTCTGTGAGTTAACTATCAAAGAAAAATAAGTGTGCAAACAACGATATTATTTCCAGACGGAAATTATATCGAACAAACATCTTTTAACATATATCTCTTTGGTTCATTTCACATCTCCTATTTCCCTATATTCGACATTTGCTATTTTCTAATGTTTAGAAAATATATTTATTAATACTGGAAAACATTTCCATTCCTTGTTTTCTATATTAGAAAACAATTCTTATTCTTCTTTGGAAGATATTTCCAAAACTCCTACATTTGGATTAAGCAGATGTTTAGATAAAACATCGCTATACCAACTTAAACCATTTCCCTAAATTACACATTTCACTTAACTCCTCTTTACTGCCAAACTTTAACCATTCCTTAGTTAAAACGAAGCCAATCAAGTTGGGGTAGAACTACCTCTCAGACCTTAATTGAACAACACTTCTAACCTTGAAAATAGGTAAAGTTCGCTTTAAATTCCTTTAACTAACTTCCTTACTTAACCTTTCTGTCGAATAACTTTATTCGATTTACTCTTTCCAATTAACCCTAGTGGACTGACCCTATTGGATTAACTCTATTTGCTTAACTCTATTTGATTAACCATATTCACTTAACTCCTATCGAATAAACTATATTCGATATCTCCTCCAACACTATTCGAATAACTATATTCGATTAACTTCTCTAACTCTACTCGAATAAATTATATTCGATTAACTCTTTTAACTTTACTCGAATAAACTATATTCGATTAACACTTTCTTTCGAATAACTATATTCGATTAACTCTTCGTCTAACTCCTTTGGATTAACTCTTCGAATAACTCCTTTGGATTAACTCTTCGACTAAGTCCTTCGGATTAACTAACTTCGAATAACTCCTTTGGATTAACTCTTCGACTAACTCCTTCGGATTAACTCTTCGACTAACTCCTTTGGATTAACTAACTTCGAATAACTCCTTTGGATTGACTCTTAGTCTAACTCCTTCGGATTAACTCTTCGACTAACTCCTTTGGATTAACTAACTTCGAATAACTCCTTTGGATTAACTAACTTCGAATAACTCCTTTGGATTAACTCTTCGACTAACTCCTTCGGATTAACTCTTCGACTAACTCCTTTGGATTAACTAACTTCGAATAACTCCTTTGGATTAACTCTTCGACTAACTCCTTCGGATTAACTCTTCGACTAACTCCTTTGGATTAACTAACTTCGAATAACTCCTTTGGATTAACTAACTTCGAATAACTCCTTTGGATTAACTCTTCGACTAACTCCTTCGGATTAACTAACTTCGAATAACTCCTTTGGATTAACTCTTCGACTAACTCCTTCGGATTAACTCTTCGATTAACTCCTTCGGATTAACTAACTTCGAATAACTCCTTTGGATTAACTAACTCCGAATAACTCCTTTGGATTAACTCTTCGACTAACTCCTTCGGATTAACTCTTCGATTAACTCCTTTGGATTAACTAACTTCGAATAACTCCTTTGGATTAACTAACTTCGAATAACTCCTTTGGATTAACTCTTCGACTAACTCCTTCGGATTAACTCTTCGATTAACTCCTTTGGATTAACTAACTTCGAATAACTCCTCTGGATTAACTAACTTCGAATAACTACTTTGGATTAACTAACTTCGAATAACCAATATTCGATAACTACTCTTCGAATAAATAATATTCGATAACTCTTCTCAAATGAATCACATTTGATTTCTCCACTCGAATAAACTATATTCGATAACTCTTCTCAAATGAATAACATTTGATTTCTCCACTCGAATAAACTATATTCGATAACTCTTCTCAAATGAATAACATTTTATTTCTCCACTCGAATAAACTATATTCGATTTCTCTTCTCTCGAATACACTATATTCGATAACTCTACTTCGGATAAGTGATATTCGACCACTCTACTCGATTAACTCTATTTGGATAACTCTAACTGATCAACTCTAACTGGTCAACTCTAACTGGTCAACTCTAACTGGTCAACTCTAACTGGTCAACTCTAACTGGTCAACTCTAACTGGTCAACTCTAACTGGTTAACTCTAACTGGTCAACTCTAACTGGTCAACTTTAACTGTTTATCTTTAACTGGTAAACTTTAACTGGTTAACTCTAACTGATCAACTCTAACTGGTAATCTCTAACTGGTTAACCCTAATGGTTTAACCTAACTGGTTAACTCAAATGGTTTAACCTAACTGGTTAACTCAAATGGTTTAACCTAACTGGTTAACTCAAATGGTTCAACCTAACGTGATTTACTTGGCTTGACTGATTCAATTGATTAACTCGACTGACTAGTTCCAACTCGATTAACCTAGCTTGATTTACTTATCTCGATTTACTGAACTAACCCACTTAGTTTAACTTAGCTACTTCACTTTGATTAACTCTAACCGATTCTCTTAGTTTAACTCAAGCACATTCACTTTGATTAACTTAACTAATCCACTTAGTTTAACTTAACCAATTCACTTCGATTAACCACTTAGTTTAACTTAACTAATTCACTTCGATTAACCACTTAGTTTAACTTAACTAATTCACTTTGATTAACCACCTAGTTTAACTTAACTAATTCACTTCGATTAACCACTTAGTTTAACTTAACTAATTCACTTTGATTAACCACCTAGTTTAACTTAACTAATTCACTTTGATTAACGACTTAGTTTAACTGAACTAATTCACTTCGATTAACCGCTTAGTTTAACTTAACTAATTCACTTCGATTAACCGCTTAGTTTAACTTAACTAATTCACTTGGTTTTACTTAACTAATTCGCTTGGTTTACTTAACCAATTCGCTTAGTTTTACTTAACTAATTCGCTTAGTTTAACTTAACAATTTCATTTCGCTTAACTTAACCAATTACTTTGATTAACTCGACTAACTCACTTTGGTTAACTTAACCAATTACTTTGTTTACTCTTTTATCACACTCTGGTATTTCTTATGGTTTTTAACACATCATCTAACAATGATGAATATCGTCCAACCACACGTAATCACAACAGATTATATATATCACAATACATAAATCACAGTAAAAATAACTGTTGAGGAATCCAGTTGGATTCCTCCAACCTGTTTCCCTGCACCACAGATGTTAGACAATACAACAACATCGATTTCACTTCACTGTGAAATATTCTGATAGCAGAATCAACATATGACTATTTAACGATTTATATATATACGTAAATATATATATAAAATCTCTACTAACTGACTAGCAGTTCAATCAAATAGTCAACACACAGTCAAACAGATAATATTTTAACAGTTCTAAGAATACAACGTGAAAATAAAACTGTTTAGAGTTTGTGAGATTTACCCACATTTGGACGATCATCGTCAATGATGATAACCATCGCTTTATTCAGCTAGAAAATTTATTTTGCTATAAATTGTGATGGACTCCAATTGACCCGCGGTCAGTTCCATTGTGGAGTGCTCGTCCATACGATCCCAACGCAACTTACGGTTCGTCAATCTGACTCCGTATGATCAAGATATGACATTAACAAGTTATACAACTATTTGAATTTAAATAAACTTAAAATTAAAACTATCGGGCCTCACCCTTATCAAAACCCGGCCCAACTCCCTCAACCCTTCTTCCCAAATCGCTATGCCGTGACCTGCTGAGACAACTCCACCATTTCATCAACTTTAAACTCCCCGTTCTACCCCTAGGAACCACCGAACCCCAAAACAAATGCACCAACGTACATCTCGTTCAACCCTCTTCAACCGTACCACCACAAAATCGAACTCGCGCCTCATCTCCTGGTCGCGATCTCGCACCCAAAACCGACGGTCCAGGCAAAACCACCGAACTCCATTGTCACCAATTTCCTCCAAACTCCGGCGTAAGGTGCGGAATCCATCCACAATCGCTACTACAACCTCCATTCCGTCCAACTCCTCCCCTACTGACTTCGATTTCCAGCCCTAGCACCACTGTCGAAAAACTTCAACACCAGAAAGGGCGTCGCACCGATCAACATATATACCAATTTGAAGAGAAGCTTCCCAGAGATTCATATATACATAAATTATGATTTATAGCAATTTATTTCAAATTTTTTGGAATTCTTGAAGAGGGAAATTTCACTGAGTAGTGAAAGAAGAGTGACGGCGGATCTAAGAAAATGAAATTAGGGTTTAGGGTGAATGAGGGTATTATATAGGATGTATTTAATATTTTTATAATCAATTATTTAATTAATTATTAAGCATACGCTGTGTATTTTTGTCCTTAAAAATTCCTGTGACCACATACGATACCCAAAAATCACCAAACTGGACATGCACCTTCATCTCGACATTACGGTCCCAACAAAACTGGTTTCGTCGAATTCCGACTCCGTATGCTCACACAGCGTATTTTTAACTGTTGAAATACTGACTGTTTTACACTCTAAAAATCCCTACGGTCACACACTGACTCTAAAAATCACGAAACTGGAAACCTAACAACTATTCGACATTGCGGATCCAACAAAACTGGTTTCGTCGAATTCCGACTTCGTATGCAAAAGTGGCTATTTTTAATGCTCTAAACAGCCTATTAAATATATAAATATATCTAAATATAATTAAATTAATTATAAATAAATTAATATTATCGTATATCTTCACATATGATATCGTATAGCTCCAGGGTAATTATATATTCGATATACCAAGTCCTGATTGAATCGATATTTCAATTTACATTGAAAAACCCTTTTATAACGTATATAAAGCGTTGCGAATTATAAAGGAATTCCACAGCGACTTTTCTGAAATTTGATTTGGACGTATCTCAAAATCTACACGACGAAATCCCGATTTTTCTCTTCCACTAGAAAGATATACTCCACCAGCTCCACATGTTTCTTGTTTCACAGAAATCCGGCTTAAAACGAATCCTGTACATTCAGTTGAAGTTCAACTCGCCAAATAACGAACTGCCGCGTCGTTACGGGCTTGATTATAATTATTATTATAATTTATATGTTCAACTATCGTTTATTTAATATATTTGTTATTTAAATAATTAAATAACTTAATTATTATACCTTACAAAACGCGCCATTACAGACTTCCCCCCTTAAAATAATTTCGTCCTCGAAATTGCTAAGCTAGGAAAATGCTACCAACTTTACTAACTAGATTCAAATATCTTTTAGTTTACTTCTCAACTCCAGTTTCAACTGAACCATTAAATTTTCAATTAAATTATTAATTCATTCTGGCTAACTGAATTTCCATAAATCATGAGAATGTTCTAACGCCTGGAATTTTCGAAAAATTTCGCCATAACCTCCTTTGTATTGGTCAATATGACAAACCACCCCTCGCCTCTCTAGGCCTTCTCCAACCCAAAAGAAAATCAAACAGCCAAGCGGCTTGCCAATTCGGCTCATAAAATCCAAACTCATATATAATATAAACTTGTACCTTTTTGTCGGGCATATCGACTTTATCACTTTCACCTGTATCAACCCAACATATACCAATGTCATCTCAATCCAACCTTCAACTCAAACACTTGGTTTTATCCAAGTCAAATTCTATTCAAACTCCAATATCAGATTTCACACTCTTAACCCATCAACTTAATTCCAATCCAGATTATTCTCTAACCAAATCCCGATTTATTTAACTTGGTTCAAGTTAAATTTTAATTTACTTATTTGTTTTTACCATCTTGATTCATTTAACTTAACAAGGTAAATTTTAAATTTCAAGATTTAAATTCTTGGGTTTTATTTCAAGTCAATTTCAAATCCTAACACCAATTCAAAACCTTTGAATTTTTAAACACTTGTTTTCCCAACACAATTTGAAAACAAAACCCTTGGTAGTAATCCACCACTTAGAAACTCGAAAATCACACCGACGATGTATTGATCCATCCTCGGAATTATTTTCCAGTCATCCAGGTGAGTTCAATACTATATTTATTTCAAATTTGAAAAACCTTTTCAAAATCTCCCAGGAACTTAAAATTTCCTTATTTTAATTCCAAATTTTGATTTAAATTCAGATTTACTCATCTGATTTCACTCATATGAATTCTGGTTGGTTATGTATAACCATTTCACTATATAATCTTGCTCGATTATGATTACAACCAATATATCTAATATATTATAATTTTGATATACATATATATACCTCTATATCAAAATATACTTTGGGTAAAGTTAAATTCACTCACCCTCTTTCAAAACATATCGTGACGATCCATTGTATTCAAGTGTTTATTTACTCCTACCGATACAGTGGATCAAACTGATCGACCAGAACTCATAAACAACTCAGCCAGTGAATCTCCACAATATAAAACAATTTTATATCAAATACAAATACGCACTCGTATATATACACTCAAACTCAATCTAGGGTATTACTAACCCTATCTCTACCGAGTCACGCCACAGAGCCAAGTAATTCTTAACTTAAGCTCTGATACCAACTGTAACGGCTGGAAATTTTCGACTCTTCGAGAGTCGAAAATTCCGCGACGTTAGTGAAAGAATTTAGAAGGTGAGAAAGAAAAGATAGAACTAATAGAATAGAAGAAGAAGAAGAACATCAGGATCATCAGAGTAACACGAATCTCATAGCGGAACGAATAACATATAATATATAACATAACTTTGAAGTAAACAGTTATATATATACAATAGCACTTATCAGAGTACAACACTTACAACACAGCGGAAATAACTATAGCTATAAAATCTTGCAGCCTCCTGCTCCAAGCTCTCCAAGTATATCTGTAAATCCCGGCTACTTGACTGCCCGTACAAATTTAGGCACCCAAGAGTTTAGGGAAAACAACAAAGTAAACTCCGGGTCAGTCATGGGACTGGTATGAGTAAAACAGTCTAAAACAATTGAACAGGTATATGATATCTCATAAGACCACGCCGTGAATACGGAACGGGTTTTTCCTTATGAGTATCTAAACAACTTTGACAAGCAATATCATTGTGATATTATAATAATGTCTAAGTACAAATAGGTATCAATCTAGCAGAAACGCTTGAATCTCAAATTCTACATACATAGTATAAAATCATAAACCGCGGGGCGCTTATCGGAGAATGGATTCCAACAGACAAGGTATGGGAGCACCTTCTGAATAGTGTACTCTAGAGGTGATGCACTCAGGGTTCAACAAGAACATCTTGCAACCCGGCCACACATGACCGCTCACTCATTTAGCTTGAGTGTCGCGAATATATTGCCACCACGGTTGTAGGCCATCAAACCGTCATCCGAAGATACAGAATCAAAAAGAAGTATAAATATGAATATTCCCTAGATCGGTGACAATACACCCTGCTTGGGAATGACCCAACTAGCCATGCTGCCTAGCCCAACTTTTGTTACTTCCTGGTGTGAGGCCAGAAGCTACGTCTATCTTCAGAACATCTGATCACCATTCACTTTGAATGCCACATCGTCATACCCGCCAAATCACAAATTGACTTATCCAAAAATAACACGGGTATATAGCTAAGAGAAACGAATTCCTCCGCCACCAAACGTGAATACGTTTGAACAGATCAACTTACGCGATCCATTGGATATACTCTGTCAGACCTTCTTCCATATACGTTGTCCTGGGACTGGACAAACCGAAGGCACTATTCAGTATATCCATCTTAGTCACTGTTGTCTAAGACTTATACAACAGCCCTTGCACTTTACTCTGTCTTCAATTTATCTTTGGCATATATTGCTCGCAACGCTTATGCCGATACAGAGTGGTTCTTTGGATAATAATCCAACCGGTCTCTCCATATTAACAACGTTAAAATGGTAAAAACTTCGATAGTCTGTGAGTTAACTATCAAAGAAAAACAAGTGTGCAAACAACGATATTATTTTCAGACGGAAATTATATCGAACAAACATCTTTTAACATATATCTCTTTGGTTCATTTCACATCTCCTATTTCCCTATATTCGACATTTGCTATTTTCTAATGTTTAGAAAATATATTTATTAATACTGGAAAACATTTCCATTCCTTGTTTTCTATATTAGAAAACAATTCTTATTCTTCTTTGGAAGATATTTCCAAAACTCCTACATTTGGATTAAGCAGATGTTTAGATAAAACATCGCTATACCAACTTAAACCATTTCCCTAAATTACACATTTCACTTAACTCCTCTTTACTGCCAAACTTTAACCATTCCTTAGTTAAAACGAAGCCAATCAAGTTGGGGTAGAACTACCTCTCAGACCTTAATTGAACAACACTTCTAACCTTGAAAATAGGTAAAGTTCGCTTTAAATTCCTTTAACTAACTTCCTTACTTAACCTTTCTGTCGAATAACTATATTCGATTTACTCTTTCCAATTAACCCTAGTGGACTGACCCTATTGGATTAACTCTATTTGATTAACCATATTCACTTAACTCCTATCGAATAAACTATATTCGATATCTCCTCCAACACTATTCGAATAACTATATTCGATTAACTTCTCTAACTCTACTCGAATAAATTATATTCGATTAACTCTTTTAACTTTACTCGAATAAACTATATTCGATTAACACTTTCTTTCGAATAACTATATTCGATTAACTCTTCGTCTAACTCCATTGGATTAACTCTTCGAATAACTCCTTTGGATTAACTCTTCGACTAACTCCTTCGGATTAACTAACTTCGAATAACTCCTTTGGATTAACTCTTCGACTAACTCCTTCGGATTAACTCTTCGACTAACTCCTTTGGATTAACTAACTTCGAATAACTCCTTTGGATTAACTCTTCGACTAACTCCTTCGGATTAACTCTTCGACTAACTCCTTTGGATTAACTAACTTCGAATAACTCCTTTGGATTAACTAACATCGAATAACTCCTTTGGATTAACTCTTCGACTAACTCCTTCGGATTAACTCTTCGACTAACTCCTTTGGATTAACTAACTTCGAATAACTTCTTTGGAATAACTCTTCGACTAACTCCTTCGGATTAACTCTTCGACTAACTCCTTTGGATTAACTAACTTCGAATAACTCCTTTGGATTAACTAACTTCGAATAACTCCTTTGGATTAACTAACTTCGAATAACTCCTTTGGATTAACTCTTCGACTAACTCCTTCAGATTAACTAACTTTGAATAACTCCTTTGGATTAACTCTTCGACTAACTCCTTCGGATTAACTCTTCGATTAACTCCTTCGGATTAACTAACTTCGGATAACTCCTTTGGATTAACTAACTCCGAATAACTCCTTTGGATTAACTCTTCGACTAACTCCTTCGGATTAACTCTTCGATTAACTCCTTTGGATTAACTAACTTCGAATAACTCCTTTGGATTAACTAACTTCGAATAACTCCTTTGGATTAACTAACTTCGAATAACTCCTTTGGATTAACTCTTCGACTAACTCCTTCGGATTAACTCTTCGATTAACTCCTTTGTATTAACTAACTTCGAATAACTCCTCTGGATTAACTAACTTCGAATAACTCGTTTGGATTAACCAACTTCGAATAACCAATATTCGATAACTACTCTTCAAATAAATAATATTCGATAACTCTTCTCAAATGAATCACATTTGATTTCTCCACTCGAATAAACTATATTCGATAACTCTTCTCAAATGAATAACATTTGATTTCTCCACTCGAATAAACTATATTCGATAACTCTTCTCAAATGAATAACATTTTATTTCTCCACTCGAATAAACTATATTCGATTTCTCTTCTCTTGAATACACTATATTCGATAACTCTACTTCGGATAAGTGATATTCGACAACTCTACTCGATTAACTCTACTTGGATAACTCTAACTGATCAACTCTAACTGGTCAACTCTAACTGGTCAACTCTAACTGGTCAACTCTAACTGGTCAACTCTAACTGGTCAACTCTAACTGGTCAACTCTAACTGGTCAACTCTAACTGGTCAACTCTAACTAGTCAACTCTAACTAGTCAACTCTAACTGGTCAACTCTAACTGGTCAACTCTAACTGGTCAACTTTAACTGTTTATCTTTAACTGGTAAACTTTAACTGGTTAACTCTAACTGATCAACTCTAACTGGTAATCTCTAACTGGTTAACCCTAATGGTTTAACCTAACTGGTTAACTCAAATGGTTTAACCTAACTGGTTAACTCAAATGGTTTAACCTAACTGGTTAACTCAAATGGTTCAACCTAACGTGATTTACTTGGCTTGACTGACTCAATTGATTAACTCGACTGACTAGTTCCAACTCGATTAACCTAGCTTGATTTACTTATCTCGATTTACTGAACTAACCCACTTAGTTTAACTTAGCTACTTCACTTTGATTAACTCTAACCGATTCTCTTAGTTTAACTCAAGCACATTCACTTTGATTAACATAACTAATCCACTTAGTTTAACTTAACCAATTCACTTCGATTAACCACTTAGTTTAACTTAACTAATTCATTTCGATTAACCACTTAGTTTAACTTAACTAATTCACTTTGATTAACCACCTAGTTTAACTTAACTAATTCACTTCGATTAACCACTTAGTTTAACTTAACTAATTCACTTTGATTAACCACCTAGTTTAACTTAACTAATTCACTTTGATTAACCACTTAGTTTAACTGAACTAATTCACTTCGATTAACCGCTTAGTTTAACTTAACTAATTCACTTCGATTAACCGCTTAGTTTAACTTAACTAATTCACTTGGTTTTACTTAACTAATTCGCTTGGTTTACTTAACCAATTCGCTTAGTTTTACTTAACTAATTCGCTTAGTTTAACTTAACAATTTCATTTCGCTTAACTTAACCAATTACTTTGATTAACTCGACTAACTCACTTTGGTTAACTTAACCAATTACTTTGTTTACTCTTTTATCACACTCTGGTATTTCTTATGGTTTTTAACACATCATCTAACAATGATGAATATCGTCCAACCACACGTAATCACAACAGATTATATATATCACAATACATAAATCACAGTAAAAATAACTGTTGAGGAATCCAGTTGGATTCCTCCAACCTGTTTCCTTGCACCACAGATGTTAGACAATACAACAACATCGATTTCACTTCACTGTGAAATATTCTGATAGCAGAATCAACATATGACTATTTAACGGTTTATATATATACGTAAATATATATATAAAATCTCTACTAACTGACTAGCAGTTCAATCAAATAGTCAACACACAGTCAAACAGATAATATTTTAACAGTTCTAAGAATACAACGTGAAAATAAAACTGTTTAGAGTTTGTGAGATTTACTCACATTTGGACGATCACCGTCAATGACGATAACCATCGCTTTATTCAGCTAGAAAATTTATTTTGCTATAAATTGTGATGGACTCCAATTGACTCGCGGTCAGTTCCATTGTGGAGTGCTCGTCCATACGATCCCAACGCAACTTACGGTTCGTCAATCTGACTCCGTATGATCAAGATATGACATTAACAAGTTATACAACTATTTGAATTTAAATAAACTTAAAATTAAAACTATCGGGCCTCACCCTTATCAAAACCCGGCCCAACTCCCTCAACCCTTCTTCCCAAATCGCTATGCCGTGACCTGCTGAGACAACTCCACCATTTCATCAACTTTAAACTCCCCGTTCTACCCCTAGGAACCACCGAACCCCAAAACAAATGCACCAACGTACATCTCGTTCAACCCTCTTCAACCCTACCACCACAAAATCGAACTCGCGCCTCATCTCCTGGTCGCGATCTCGCACCCAAAACCGACGGTCCAGGCAAAACCACCGAACTCCATTGTCACCAATTTCCTCCAAACTCCGGCGCAAGGTGCGGAATCCATCCACAATCGCTACTACAACCTCCATTCCGTCCAACTCCTCCCCTACTGACTTCGATTTCCAGCCCTAGCACCACTGTCGAAAAACTTCAACACCAGAAAGGGCGTCGCACCCATCAACATATATACCAATTTGAAGAGAAGCTTCCCAGAGATTCATATATACATAAATTATGATTTATAGCAATTTATTTCAATTGTTTTGGAATTCTTGAAGAGGGAAATTTCACTGAGTAGTGAAAGAAGAGTGACGGCGGATCTAAGAAAATGAAATTAGGGTTTAGGGTGAATGAGGGTATTATATAGGATGTATTTAATATTTTTATAATCAATTATTTAATTAATTATTAAGCATACGCTGTGTATTTTTGTCCTTAAAAATTCCTGTGACCACATACGATACCCAAAAATCACCAAACTGGACATGCACCTTCATCTCGACATTACGGTCCCAACGAAACTGGTTTCGTCGAATTCCGACTCCGTATGCTCACACAGCGTATTTTTAACTGTTGAAATACTGACTGTTTTACACTCTAAAAATCCCTACGGTCACACACTGACTCTAAAAATCACGAAACTGGAAACCTAACAACTATTCAACATTGCGGATCCAACAAAACTGGTTTCGTCGAATTCCGACTTCGTATGCAAAAGTGGCTATTTTTAATGCTCTAAACAGCCTATTAAATATATAAATATATCTAAATATAATTAAATTAATTATAAATAAATTATCGTATATCTTCACATATGATATCGTATAGCTCCAGGGTAATTATATATTCGATATACCAAGTCCTGATTGAATCGATATTTCAATTTACATTGAAAAACCCTTTTATAACGTATATAAAGCGTTGCGAATTATAAAGAAATTCCACAGCGACTTTTCTGAAATTTGATTTGGACGTATCTCAAAATCTACACAACGAAATCCCGATTTTTCTCTTCCACTAGAAAGATATACTCCACCAGCTCCACATGTTTCTTGTTTCACAGAAATCCGGCTTAAAACGAATCCTGTACATTCAGTTGAAGTTCAACTCGCCAAATAACGAACTGCCGCGTCGTTACGGGCTTGATTATAATTATTATTATAATTTATATGTTCAACTATCGTTTATTTAATATATTTGTTATTTAAATAATTAAATAACTTAATTATTATACCTTACAAAACGCGCCATTACAAAATGTAGCTTACTTTTCTATATAGGCATGTTTTAGGAGATAAGGCTTAATCGAGTGCCAGTAAATAATTATGGGAATCCATGTACTAAAAGTCAACTTCGAATTAATAAAGGGTGTTGTTATTGACACTCCAACTATTGTTAATGAGGTCATTTTTTAAAAACACTCCACTTTTTGAAAATTGTTAAGGGACTACACAAACATATTATTTCACAATACTCAATATTCCCGGATTGCCCATTCAAATTAGATTAAAAAAACTTATTCCACAAGGGAAACCGAACTAAAATAAGCAATTTGTCACCACTGCACCGATGCAGCACGTAATCAATTATGTATGTATTCGATGGTGATATGTCGAAAATTAATAATCATTCTCGTGCATTGCTTTCGTAATTATAACATTCGACATATTTATGTTGACAAAAAAAAATCGATTCTATTCCTTCGAAAGTGCTTATCCTTTAGGGTTAAAAAAAAATCGATATATGCGAATTAAAAAAAATACTATGGCCCTTGCAATATTTGTTAAGGTAAAATTACCTATATTTGTTAAGGGACTAAATGGGTAATAAGGTAAAATTACTTTTTATTTGTTAATGGGCTACTTTCCTCATTGGTACTTGTTAGACCAAAAAGTGGTTCTAACACCCAAATTGACTGAAATTCTAATAGAATAAGATTAAAAGCAGAAAAGAGACACGAGATTTATAGTGGTTCGGCGTTAAAGAGCCTACGTCCAATTTACATCACTTTGTTTGATGATATAGATGGAAATACAACAAGATATTCACTCAATCTCACTCATTTTTCATATACATTCACTCAATTATACTCAAAATACACTTTGAATGATGATTTGGATTGTTTGGGAGTGCTGGAATTCGGTTCTCAAAGATACTCAAGTTCTCAAAGTGCCAAAAAGATCCTTTCAAATGCCTCTTGATGGGGTATTTATAGGTGAAAATTCCTCCTAGATCCGGATCGGATCGGGTATATGTGGCTTCCATCCCGTCACTTTCGGGATCGGGTGAGTTCTGGTGAGGACAACTCATCTAGTTAGTGGCCATCGTGGGTAGAAAGTGGATATAACTGCCCCGAATATCTAGGAGATCGTGGAGGTGTGGCTGCTGATAACTGGATTCGAATCGGAGTGGCTTACAAATGGGGATCAGATCGGATGCACCATCCCCGATCCGGTCGGATTAGCACGCTCCCCTTTTCTGTTACGCGCTGGTTTGCTTTTGCCTGAAGGATTCCGATCTGGTCCGGATTCTTGGCAGACTATTCTTCAACAACTGATTTTTCATCTTTGTGTAGTCTATTTCACAAAGTAGGCTAACATTTTGCCCATCAGGGATGCTTTTATCGAAGATAGAGCGTGCCTTGACATCATCTGTTCGTTGGTCATTGAATTTAAATTTGAATCGTCGAAAATTCGTTTCCATTGACGTATAAAGATATGCTACTTCAGAAAGTCGTTTCTCCTATTGTCTATATATACATCACAAAGCAAGCGGACTATTCAACATATATACCATCGCACCCATCAACATATATACCAATTTGAAGAGAAGCTTCCCAGAGATTCATATATACATAAATTATGATTTATAGCAATTTATTTCAATTGTTTTGGAATTCTTGAAGAGGGAAATTTCACTGAGTAGTGAAAGAAGAGTGACGGCGGATCTAAGAAAATGAAATTAGGGTTTAGGGTGAATGAGGGTATTATATAGGATGTATTTAATATTTTTATAATCAATTATTTAATTAATTATTAAGCATACGCTGTGTATTTTTGTCCTTAAAAATTCCTGTGACCACATACGATACCCAAAAATCACCAAACTGGACATGCACCTTCATCTCGACATTACGGTCCCAACGAAACCGGTTTCGTCGAATTCCGACTCCGTATGCTCACACAGCGTATTTTTAACTGTTGAAATACTGACTGTTTTACACTCTAAAAATCCCTACGGTCACACACTGACTCTAAAAATCACGAAACTGGAAACCTAACAACTATTCAACATTGCGGATCCAACAAAACTGGTTTCGTCGAATTCCGACTTCGTATGCAAAAGTGGCTATTTTTAATGCTCTAAACAGCCTATTAAATATATAAATATATCTAAATATAATTAAATTAATTATAAATAAATTATCGTATATCTTCACATATGATATCGTATAGCTCCAGGGTAATTATATATTCGATATACCAAGTCCTGATTGAATCGATATTTCAATTTACATTGAAAAACCCTTTTATAACGTATATAAAGCGTTGCGAATTATAAAGAAATTCCACAGCGACTTTTCTGAAATTTGATTTGGACGTATCTCAAAATCTACACAACGAAATCCCGATTTTTCTCTTCCACTAGAAAGATATACTCCACCAGCTCCACATGTTTCTTGTTTCACAGAAATCCGGCTTAAAACGAATCCTGTACATTCAGTTGAAGTTCAACTCGCCAAATAACGAACTGCCGCGTCGTTACGGGCTTGATTATAATTATTATTATAATTTATATGTTCAACTATCGTTTATTTAATATATTTGTTATTTAAATAATTAAATAACTTAATTATTATACCTTACAAAACGCGCCATTACAAAATGTAGCTTACTTTTCTATATAGGCATGTTTTAGGAGATAAGGCTTAATCGAGTGCCAGTAAATAATTATGGGAATCCATGTACTAAAAGTCAACTTCGAATTAATAAAGGGTGTTGTTATTGACACTCCAACTATTGTTAATGAGGTCATTTTTTAAAAACACTCCACTTTTTGAAAATTGTTAAGGGACTACACAAACATATTATTTCACAATACTCAATATTCCCGGATTGCCCATTCAAATTAGATTAAAAAAACTTATTCCACAAGGGAAACCGAACTAAAATAAGCAATTTGTCACCACTGCACCGATGCAGCACGTAATCAATTATGTATGTATTCGATGGTGATATGTCGAAAATTAATAATCATTCTCGTGCATTGCTTTCGTAATTATAACATTCGACATATTTATGTTGACAAAAAAAAATCGATTCTATTCCTTCGAAAGTGCTTATCCTTTAGGGTTAAAAAAAAATCGATATATGCGAATTAAAAAAAATACTATGGCCCTTGCAATATTTGTTAAGGTAAAATTACCTATATTTGTTAAGGGACTAAATGGGTAATAAGGTAAAATTACTTTTTATTTGTTAATGGGCTACTTTCCTCATTGGTACTTGTTAGACCAAAAAGTGGTTCTAACACCCAAATTGACTGAAATTCTAATAGAATAAGATTAAAAGCAGAAAAGAGACACGAGATTTATAGTGGTTCGGCGTTAAAGAGCCTACGTCCAATTTACATCACTTTGTTTGATGATATAGATGGAAATACAACAAGATATTCACTCAATCTCACTCATTTTTCATATACATTCACTCAATTATACTCAAAATACACTTTGAATGATGATTTGGATTGTTTGGGAGTGCTGGAATTCGGTTCTCAAAGATACTCAAGTTCTCAAAGTGCCAAAAAGATCCTTTCAAATGCCTCTTGATGGGGTATTTATAGGTGAAAATTCCTCCTAGATCCGGATCGGATCGGGTATATGTGGCTTCCATCCCGTCACTTTCGGGATCGGGTGAGTTCTGGTGAGGACAACTCATCTAGTTAGTGGCCATCGTGGGTAGAAAGTGGATATAACTGCCCCGAATATCTAGGAGATCGTGGAGGTGTGGCTGCTGATAACTGGATTCGAATCGGAGTGGCTTACAAATGGGGATCAGATCGGATGCACCATCCCCGATCCGGTCGGATTAGCACGCTCCCCTTTTCTGTTACGCGCTGGTTTGCTTTTGCCTGAAGGATTCCGATCTGGTCCGGATTCTTGGCAGACTATTCTTCAACAACTGATTTTTCATCTTTGTGTAGTCTATTTCACAAAGTAGGCTAACATTTTGCCCATCAGGGATGCTTTTATCGAAGATAGAGCGTGCCTTGACATCATCTGTTCGTTGGTCATTGAATTTAAATTTGAATCGTCGAAAAGTCGTTTCCATTGACGTATAAAGATATGCTACTTCAGAAAGTCGTTTCTCCTATTGTCTATATATACATCACAAAGCAAGCGGACTGCTTTCTTCATTTTTAACAAGTCTGAGAACTCTTCTTAATGTCCAGTGATTCATCTAGGTGAGCCTTTTCTTTATTATTTTTATTTGGATTCAATTCAATTCAAATGCCAAGTTGATGTATGGCATCCCATTCGGTTTGGATCCCGATCCGAGCGGCCTCCTCTCTTCTTTTGCTCAGCACTGGGTTAGCAGGCCAAAATGAGTTGGTGGGCTCACATGTCGGTCCGAGCGGGAAAGGAGGAAGGGAATACGAATGGCCACCGTATACCTATATAAATCCATCTTATGCTTTCTTCCTCCTTTCTTTCTCTTTCACTGCGCTTGTTTGGTAAATTCTGTCCTGAAACCCTAGGTCCCAAATGAAAACTCTTACAGTTCTCGCGTCGATCTTCAAATTGAACACCTCGGTAGGTTTAAATCTTCAATTAACTTCGTAATAGTTGGTTTCAATTGGGATTTATGGTCAATTCGACCGATTTGGGCATGGCTTTGGTATCACAACTTCCTCCTCCCTCGCCATCGTCGTTGGTGGCTCAATCGCCACTTCGAGGCGTTGGGAGATGGAGTCCTGGCTTGTCGTGGGATATTTGAGCACATTATTGTCCAACCTTAGCTGGTGTTTTTGGCATGGGAGCAGACTCGACGTTAAGGAAGAGGAAGAAGAAGAAAAGGTGGGGGGATCGGTTCAGGTGAGAAGATGGAAGTGCAATTGAAGCTCAGTAGACCGGGTCGGGTCGGACTTGCACATAAAGAGGAGGACAAGACTTTCCCGACCGGATCAGACCGGGAAGTGAAACAAAGGAGGAGAGGGGCATGGTTGCTCAATTCAGTCCAGACCGTTCCAGAAGTCCACCTCCGAACCAATCCGATTTTGATCCCTGGGCGCCAATGTTTTTCCCAGGCCAAGACAAGGTTGTGCCCCCCGATCCGATCCCAATGCACGCATCCGAACCAAACCGAAAAACAGTCCAACTTAATGCATAAGAATTTGCGTAACTGGACAATTTAACTCTTGATATAATCTGCAACTTAATGGGCAGTTAGGATAGTGCCTCGGGAACATAAACGAACATCAAGATCTACTCTGAGCTTCGTTGTTTCTTCAAAGCTTTGTTTTACTTTCTTGCATCTTTACTTTGCATTTCTTGCACACACCGCACCCATTTTTAGTTCACACATATGCACAGGGGGACACGGGCAAACTTACTCTAATTCTTGTTACCGTTTCCTCAATAGCTCATCAGATATGGCAGAAAGACGCTCATCCAGATTGGTTGAAAAGAAAAATACTGCTAGATTGTTTGAAGATTTACTTGTCGAAGATATATCATCTACTTCATGTTCAGGCTGGGACAGTGAGGGTCCAGACTATGACATGGAAACTCGCAGTAGTGAAGTCTCTTCAGGAAGTGGTGTTTCTCTCGGCGAGGAAGAAGAAGCAGGGGTAGGTGATAACCGGGCACCCGACGAACTTGAAGGGGTCGAGATTCTGGAGGCTCCTAAGGATTCGTTTAAGTCGACAACCGATGACGACAGAATCCTTCGAATATGTCTAAAGCACGGGATTCTTAGGAAAGATACTTTAACACCTTCATCCATATATCGTCCTCATAATCCACCGGAAGGATTTATGTCCATTACTCGACTCATGTGTATGGTTGGGGCAATTCCTCCATTTCCACCCTTTTCATCGATTTTCTAAGACAAATGCGGATTTCTCCCATGCAATTACATCCCAACTCTTACGCTTACCTGTATACCCTGTACATAGCTTACAAAGATATTCTAGGTGAAGAGCCAATGTTCGACGACATCCATTTATTTTATAACTTCAAGCATCGAACTCAAGAGACTCCTTCCTTCTCGTATTTCAAGGCAGTTCCAAAAAGGAAAATTATACTTGTGCCTTTTTGCAGCAAGGCCGGCGACTCAAAACTCGAGTGGTTTTATATTACACAACAACCGGGTTGCGCTCGAAGATGGACCAAATCAAGTAAAACACCGACTTCCAAATTCCGACTTCACGTTCTTATGCTAACTTGGAACTAAGCATCTTTTTATTCCTATTTGCAGTTGATAATCCAAAGCAAATATCTGGTCAGCTGTACTCCGATCGTTTGAACAGGATACTCAATGGCGACCAAAAGTTTTTAACAATCGACGAAGTTCTTAAAGACAAATATCTTCATCGCCATGGATTATTGTCTGTTACTCGCAGCATAGGCCATGGATCAATTCCTTATGTATACTTTCCCCCAGTTAATGTTATTCCCGAGACAGGTGAAAGTTCAAAGGATCCTCCGTTGCCAGCAAAAATTCCTTCTCCAACATCTTCCTCAACTCGAGATGACGTTTTGGCGAACATACCAACCGATGAGAGGGATAAATATATTGCTTTTGAAGATACAACAACTCCTAAGAGGCCAATCTCTCAAAAAGGGTTGCCAGCTGTTATTCCTCTTGGATATACTCCTATAGCCGATGATTCCACATTTCGGGGTTTGGGAGATCTTCCCTTGCCTGAAACTTTCTATTCTGATACAGACTTCCCGACTAATCCTCTCGCCTTTACTTTCGAAGAGGAGGTTACTCCCGTAAAAGCCGGGGAGACCACACATACTAGTATCAACCCAGGCTCTGGTCTGTTTGGGGGGAAATACCACTTAGGGTTCACATAACACTCCAGCACTGCACGTCACAGCACTTGAGTTTTATGTTGGTGTTGACTCTAAGATTCTTTCATTTCTTTTTTCTTTTTATAGGACAAATGGGAAGACAACGCTATTTCATTAGGGAGGTCCGCAAGAGCTTGCCCCCAATAGATCCCGAAGAGGCGTATAATCAGTATGAAGGTAGGGGAAGAGATAATAGGAGAGATCGATCTTCAAGATATCATCGATCTTCTCGTTCTAAATCCCCACATCACTGAGATTCAGATAAACATAAAAGCCAAACAACTACTCATGAACGAGACAGGGATGCCCCCAAGCCTTCATCTGTACCCAAAGACAAGACTCCACTGCTTAAGTCTCCGAAGAAAGCATTGGCCCATAAACCAAATCGAGCAGAAACGGAAAAAGAAGCTGAGAAGGAGAAATCTATTATGCCAAAGAGGCGTCATAGTATTGACATCACTACTACAAGACCAGTTGTGCTTGATGATGAAAATAAAGCCAAACGAGAACTTTTAAAGCAACAATTTCCTGACCATCATTTCGGGCACATGCATTTCGTCCCAAATCTCAAGCTGGTTAATCCTAATTGGGCTGCTGATATTAAGGCTTCCGTGGACTTCATTGACGAACAATATAGAGAAATGAAGAGGTACTCAAGGACCCTCTCAAAAATCATAAGTGATCTGGAGGCAGATGTGAAAATTATGCAGGACGATGCTGAATATGATATACGAGCCCTTGAGAACAGGGAGAAAGAACTTGAGGATGCCCAGGCTCAACTTGTCCTTGCGCAACGTGATACCAGCAGATATAAACAACAATATAAAGAACTGCAAAAGCGTTATCATTCCGAGCTTGAGTCTCATAGCCAAGAGCGGATATGCCTAAAGAAGCAGGCAGAGGATGCTAAGTCCGAGAGCACCCGTCTTGCCTTAGAGAATGCAGACTTAGTCAAAAAGAATGCTGAGCTTGAGGCCAAACTACGCGAAAATGAGACAAGAGCAGTTCTTGCCGAAGGAAATGCAGACACGGCTCTGCAACAGGTTGAGAAAGTCAATGAAGAGCTCAAAGAGGCTCAAAAGGAAATTGATGAAAGCAGTGAAACCATGGTGGGATTCTTTGCTCAAGTGATTCGTCATGGCAATCTTGCTTGGCTTAGAGATTATCCAATTCCCCTCGTTTATGCCTGGGACCAACTGATTGACTGGGAAAAAGCAGAGCTTGGTGTAGATTCAATTGATGAGGGAAAGCTGATGGAGACATATCTTAAGGGTGATGAGGCAGCTCGCTTGGCAGAGGGGCGCCGTCTCATAGCTGCTGCTATAGAAAAGGAGAAACTCCGGGCTAAAGGAAAGAATATACTTGATGTTGGTTCCTCCTCTGCTGTTCCCGAAGCCACTGGGGTTGAGACATATGATCCCAAGAACCCAGGAATTCCTAAAGCCCCTGTTTTGTCCCCCATTCCTTTGTCAGTGCCAGATGCTTCAGTGACCCCAGCTGAAAAGTCATCTGAAGGTATCTCTGTCTTTTCTCCTCAATTTTTCAAAGTTATCTCTACTTTTCGTCAAATCATAGGGCAGTCAGTTGAAAATCACTCGGTTTCTCCTGAATTAATAACTGTTGCTTCTCGTTCCATAGGTACAAAGCCAGCTGATGAGGCTACAGGGCAACACAAGACAACGGATAGCGAGAGGCCCAGTGAAAAGATTCAGGAGAAACGGGATGGAGCCACCCCTGCAGAGCCTGAGGGAGGAAGCAAAGACCAAATGGAAGAAACTGCCGACAAACCTCCAGTGCCCCCAGTTACTGAGACTCCCCAAGATGAAGATATGATACCCGCTCCAAAAGGCGATGATGATGGCAATGGACAGGAGGAGGATGATGATGTCATCGTGACCGGGGATTCAGGGCATGATGATGGTATGACCTTGGCCCAGATGAAAGATAGGCAGGACAAAGGTCTGAAGGCAAAAACTGAGGAAGTAGAAGTGGTAAATCCCAAACCTCTCGTTGCGGTTATCAAGCTACCCCATAGGTCGATCACCGGGGAACTTGCTGATAAGACTCCTGTTGACTCTACTCCTCTGCCCACGGAAAAGAAGAAAAAGCCTAAGCGTGTCCTGACTGACGCTCAGAAGGAAGCACAGGATGCCCTCAAGAACTGCAAGAAAGCAAAGACTACTCCCAAGCAGAAATAATCATAAGTCTTTTTCTTTGTTTTGGAATTCTATTGGTCCGCTGTCATTGTAGCGAGTGCGGCCCTCGCATCTTTTGTTTGGTTCTCTTGTACAACCCACGCACCTATGAATAATAAAATTGTACTTTTCCTGCATTATCAGTTGTTTGTCAATCCAAAACTTGAATAAAGACGCAGATAAACAATATATCATATAGCAGCACAGTATATTCATATGCCCCCCAGTCAATTTTGAGTAAGAGTGTCTAGCTAATATTTGGTCAAGATTGACTGGATTAGACTTAATGCTTAATTGCCCTCGAAATTCTGTTGGGGCTGTCATTTTTTGTCGTTGGCGCTTATTCTTTTAGCGTCTTTATACTCTCCTGTCTTATTATCAGGTTAGAGTCATCTTTGAGGCGCTCTCTTATCGGGGTGCACCTTCACGCCTCAGAGGACGTCGTCTTCCCGTCCTTCATACTCTCTCTCTCTTTTCACGAGAGTTAGAGTTAGGAATGTCATCTTCACATTCCTTCTGTCAAACTATTCAGACGGTCATTCCGTTTGTTCCTGCTTGTAAATTCAATTTTCGATTTAAAATTCAACATTTCATATTTGAGACAGATAAGTCACAGAGAACAATGCAGGAAAGTAAATGACACAGGATATTTTTATAGTGGTTCAGCTAAGTCGTAGCCTACGTCCACTTCATAATCTTTTGTTAATATAAACAGACTTTCCTAGGCAAGTCGTGCCTTTTTAAAATGTTCATAAAAACAAAAGAAAATACAAAATCCCTAATTCAAGTATCGCATCAAATGCTGGGCATTCCAGGCCCTAGGCACTTGTTCGCCATCCACGGTCATTAACTTGAAGGCTCCTATTTCAAGTTTCCGTTGGACGACATACGGTCCTTCCCACTTTGGACCAAGATGAGGAAGGGATGGAAAAACTCGCTTTAGTACCAAGTCTCCTGGCTCAAATGTTCTAAAGCGAACTTTTTTGTCATAATAGCGTGCCATCTGACGTCGGTGCCTCGACGAATGCAGGTCTGCTTCGTCCCTTTTCTCTTCGACTTCATCAAGGGACTCGAGGAGGAGTGCCTGATTCGTCATCGGGTCATAATATGTTACCCTGTGGGAGGGAACTTCAAGCTCTACTGGGACTACTGCTTCTGAACCAAATGAGAGAGAGAAAGGAGAATGGCCGGTAGCTGTCTTAAACGTTGTCCGATAAGCCCATAAGGCCAAGGGTAATTCATCCACCCACTTCGCTTTTGCGTGCTCTAACCGCTTCTTGAGAATGGATTTTATGACTTTGTTTATTGCTTCTACCTGCCCATTCGACTGTGGATGGGCAACTGCTGTGTAGCACTTGTTAATCTTGTATTTCTGGCAGAAATTTCTGAATTCGGCGTCGTTGAACTGGGTTCCATTATCAGTTATAATGGTCCTTGGAATCCCAAATCGGCATATGATATTTCTAACCACGTAACTTATCACCTTTCTTTCTGTGATTTTGGTTAAGGGCTCAGCTTCCACCCACTTTGTAAAATAGTCCACGGCGGCTATTACATACTTCGCTCCCCCTTTAGCAATCGGTAGAACTCCGATGATGTCAATTCCCCACACGGCAAACGGCCACGGACTCACCATCGACTTGAGCTGGGTCGGTGGTGCCCTGGGGATCTTGGCGAACCTCTGGCATTTGTCGCAGCGTCGTGAGAAATCAGATGCATCTTTATTAATAGTGGGCCAGAAATACCCATACCGCAACACCTTCTTTGCTAAAGTCTGACCCCCCGTGTGATCTCCACACTCACCATCGTGTACTTCCCTTAGTTCATGCTTGATGTCGTCATGTGCTATACATCGCAACAAGGGCATGGAAAATCCTTGTCGATAAAGGGTGTTGTCTTGCAGGACGTATCTGACGGCTTTGCGGACCACGGCTCGCCTCCCACTTTTCTTTGATGGAAGTGCTCCATTGCTAAGGAAATTCTTGATTGGGGTCATCCTTGACTCCCTTTCTGGCTCTGCTTCCAAGGTCAGCTCAATTTCCATCAACTCAAAACTAGATGATCCTAACGTCTCAATTGAAACCATTTCAGTTTCTTCCGGATTGTCGGAACTTGCCAACTTAACTAGTCGATCTGCTTTCTGGTTTTCATCTCTAGGGATGTGCGTTATGCTGTATCGTTCCAGGTTACTCAACAGTTCCTCCACTTTTCAGAGATAGGTAACAAGTCGAGGTCCCCGGGTCACAAACTCCTTCCGTACCTGGCAGACGACTATTTTGGTATCGCAGAATATATCTAAGACCTTTATTCCGAATTCTTTAGCAAGTTTCAGCCCGGCAATCAGGGCTTCATACTCAGAGTCATTATTGGTCGCTGAGAACTCTAGTCGCAGAGCATAATATAAAGATCGTCCTTCGGGTGTAACTAAGACGACTCCGGCTCTGGACCTTCGGTCGTTCTTGGCTCCATCCGTGTATAACTTCCATGGATCTAACCCTAATTCTTCTTCTGATTTGACCACCTTATCATCAATCGTCTCCTCCTCTGGAATTGTGAACTCTGCTATAAGTCAGCCAAAGCTTGCCTCCTGATCGATCTCCGCGGCTGAAAGTTCAAATCAAACTGACTTAATTCAATATCCCATTTACCAAAAGTTTTTTATGATCTTTTTGTTCAAATAACAATTAAGGTGAAGCAGGGTCAGGAACAACGAATCTCTTTCTATCTTTCCATTCGTTTCCAGCGGATTCTTCGTCTCCTAATTCCTTCCATTCTACCAATGAATTTTCTATAATAATTCGCAAATCTAAATCGGCTAATTGTTCTCTGATAGCACCTGCTCCTGTAGAGATTTCTCGGTTTCGAAATACTTGATCAATCGTCCTGACGCTTCAGGTCTTTGCAACACCTGTCTCAGAGGCTGATCAGTGTATATGATTATTGGGTGAGCTTGAAAATAATGGCGAAGTTTTCGGGCGGCGATCAAAAGGCTGTAAGCGAGCTTCTCAATACTAGGGTAGTTACGCTCTGCAGCTGCCAATTTCTTACTCACATAATATACCGGCCTTTGCACCTTGTCTTCTTCCCGGACCAAGGCGGTGCTAACGGCATGAGCCGATACTGCTAGGTAAACAAACAACTCTTCGTGATCCACTGGCTTTGACAAAATCGGTGGTCTCTCCAGTAAGTCCAACAGATTTTGAAAGGCCTCAACACAGTCCGGGTCCATTCAAAATTTTTATTTCCCCTTTTTATTAGGTCAAAAAGGGGGCGCATTTGTCTGTTGCTTTGGAGATAAATCTACTCAACGCAGCCACTTTCCCTGCAAGACTTTGGACATCTTTGATTCTTCGTGGTTCCTCAATGTTCGTTATCGCTGCTATTTGACTGGGATTAATTTCAATTCCTCGAGAGCTCGCGATGAAACCTAGAAACTTTCCAGATGCCACCCCAAACGAGCACTTCAAAGGATTTAGCTTCATTCGATACTTTCGCAGGATACTGAACATCTCTGCCAAGTCTTGCGTATGGCTAGAGGATTGTCTCGGTTTGACAAGCATATCATCCACATAAACCTCCATAGTCTTCCCTATTTGGTTATAAAACATCATGTTCACCAAGTGTTGGTAGGTAGCCCCAGCATTTTTCAATTTGAAAGGCATGACCATGTAGCAGTACAATCCCAAATTTGTAATGAAGCTTGTGTGCTCTTGATCGGGCACATGCATAGGAATCTGGTTGTACCCGGAATACGTGTCCATAAAAGAAAGAAGTTCATGTCCCACCGTCGAATCCACCAGCTGGTCTATTCTGGGGAGTGGGATGCTATCTTTCGGGCAGGCTTTGTTCAAGTCTGAAAAATCAATACACGTCCGCTATTTTCCGTTTGACTTCTTTACCAAAACGGGATTCGATATCCAGTCGGGATATGTCGAATCTCTAACAAACCCATTCTTTTTCAGCTTCTCCACTTCTTCCTTCAGGGCTGCCGACCTCTCTAGGCCTAGCATACGTCTCTTTTGTTTCACCGGCGGGTGTTTCGGATTAATGCTCAGCGAATGACTCATGATGGATGGTGATATCCCACACATGTCAGCGTGGGTCCAGGCAAACACATCCAGGTTTGCCTTCAGAAAGTCAGCTAGTTCTTTGGCTCGGTGCGGATCCAACTGGGATCCAATCTTCAAAACTTTTGCTGGATCAGCTTCATCAATGGGTATATCCACTGTCGTTTCGTTAGGAGTTGCCTTTCTGTCCTCAGGTTCCTCATCCTCTCTGGGATCTAGGTCTTCTGGCATTCCCTTGGGCAACTCCTTCCGGGCTGATCCTTCTAATTACTACGCCGAACCCTCCTTCGGAGGAAGTGAAGTACTTTTAGTATCGATGTTGAGTCCCTTCATTAACATCTTCAATTCAGCAATATAACAAGCTCTTCCGGAGACTTGGTCTCCCTTCATCACTCCTATTCCGGCTTCAGTTGGGAATTTTAGCAGTAAGCACCATGGTGCGATGCAAGCCCTGAACTCTGCAAGGGCAGGCCTTCCCAAAAAAGCATTGTAGGGCGAATCGATATCTACTACTATGAACTGAAGCATTCGGACTCTTCGACGGTCCCATTGACCCAATGTCACGGGTAGCTCTATATCCCCCATTGGAGCCGTCGATGCCCCATTGAAGCCACGGATCCATCCTTCATAGGGCTTCAAATCTCCAAGCTCAAGTCCCATCTGATCAAATGACTTCTTAAATAAAACGTTGATAGAGCTTCCATTGTCTACTAGTAACTTATGAACTAATGCCGGTCCAATAGTAGTGGTTATAACCAAAGGGTCCTCGGTAGGTGATTGGATTCCAGTGTCGTCTCTGCTACGGAACACCACATCATCGAACATTGTCTTCTGATGTTTCACAGGGGCGATATCTTCCAAATCATTACACTCGTCCACATCTATGTGCTTAACTGCATTAACGTATTGGTCCATTGCTCTGAAACTGTGGATGGCTGGATGGGGCCCACCTACAATGGTGTTAATAACAATTCCTTTTCCTTTTTGCCGCGCTGTAGGCTTGGGAGCGGACTGATTCTGGTTTGGGGCCTGTCCTCCTTGCCCCCTGTCCCTTGGGGCAACCTTATACTCGTCCAACTTCCCTTCACGCAACAACTTCTCAACCACATCTCTCAAGTGTCGACATTCATTCGTTGAATGTCCATGGGTTCCGTGAAATAAACAAAACTTTCCGGTAGCAATTTCTTTCTCTGTCGAATCTCGTGGCGGTGGCTTTTTGTATTGCAAAACATTGTACGTGTCCAAATAAATGTTCTCCAACGTATCACTCAACGGCGAATAATTTTCAGAAGTCTGAAACCGGGGTCTTTTGTTAGAATTACTTCCTTGGTTCTTGCTTCTCCTATTACCATTCCCATTACGGTTGTTGTTGCCCCTGTTTCCATTGTTATTATTTCCATTCTTGTTTCCAACATTCACTTCGACCTTCCTAGAACTTTCTCCAGACTGCTTTACAGCAACATTACTCTAGACAGCTTCTTTCGAAGCCACTTCGGACTTCCTCTTTCTATTTGCCCTTGCTTCCTCCCGTCTTAACCAAATATTGGCTTTCTCATAAAACAACTCTCTTGTGGGAGGCGGCTTCCCAGAAAGATAATCTCCAAACTCTGAATCAGGATCAACTCCCTATATTAAGGCCATCAAGATGGTAGGTTCATGAGGGTCGCTAACTTTTGTTATAGCTAAATTGAAACGGTCCAGATATGACTTCAAAGACTCACACGGAGCCTGCTTAATTCTCGATAACTGTCTTGGACTTCCGAGCGTGGAGTTGAAACTGATTCATGAAACGTTCACTTAATTGTTTGAAATTCGACACCGACCGTGCAGGAAGTCAGGTAAACCAAAATAGTGCTACATCTTCTAGGTAAATCAGGAAAGCTTTACACTTTACAGCATCAGGAGCAACAACAACATTCATAAACCATGCATATCGCATCAAATGTTGTCCAGGGTCAGTCCTCCCGTTATATCTGTCCATCTGCGGCAAATTAAATCGTCGGGGGAACTGAAAGTCAAGAATGTCATCAGTAAAGGGAGTATGGCTTCGCTCAATGCCATAATCTTCATTGGTGTAATTTCGATTCTCAGACATAATCTGGCGCACCATGCATAGCCCATACATCAGCATTGGTCAAGGCCCATTCATACTCTCTGGCCCTGATATTCGGGTTTCCTTTGGGCTCCTGATCAGGGGACATCCTCCTTCTTCTAGCGGCTTCTGCTCTGCTTTGCTCCCTACGTTCCCGGTCGATCTCGGGAGGAAGGGGATGAAGCATTTGTCCCTGAGTCGGGTTGGTAAGGTTAGGATCCCTGGGCAGAACATGAGATCCTCGCATTGGTAACAGCATTGGCTCTCTCAAACTTGGGTCATCGGGTCCTAACACACTAGCAGCATCTTCACGAGATCCCAGAGATCCGAAAGTCATCTGTTCAAGGTTTTGAGGTCGCTCAAGCGGCCTTCTTTCACGGGATCGTTCTTCTTCTAAGGAAGATGATTGATCCATTGCAGTGTGATGAACTGGGGAAGGTGTCCTCCGCCTGCGAAGCTCACCAATCTCCCTACTCATGGTTCTCATATTCTCTTGCATCATAAGGTTGGTGCGCTCATGGGTTCTCATAGCCTCCCTAGTGCTCCCAAGCATGTCGAGAAAGCGCGAAAAATCTCCTTGTGTGACATGCGCAGACGGATTGGTCTGGTCATTGGTCCTGGTGGCTGGATTCGGAGCATTTGGAGGGGCTCGAGTAGAGGTTCCAGCATCACCTAGAGTCGGGTCGGATCGGAGCAAAATGACCTGGCCAGATCGGTTCAGATTGGGGGAGCGCACCTCTTCAGCATCTTCTACTCGGATAGGATCAGAGCTTTCCCTCTGCGACCGGTTCGAATTTCCTGAGCCGGTCCGATCCGCTCCCGAGCTTTGCCCACGAGACCTCGTCACAACTGCATTTCGCTGATCTTCGCCAACTTCATTCCCTCGACTGGTTTGAACTTCCTTGCCTTTTCCTTTGGCCATAATTCTTCAACAATCGACCAACAAGTACTTAAAAGCATCGGAAATTGGGGATTAACTTCTTTGAACTCAACGGTCCAAAAAGTAGAACGATAATCCAGAAAAACAGAGAATTCAAATGATTCTCAGTGAAAGCACCAAAATGTTAGACCAAAAAGTGGTTCTAACACCCAAATTGACTGAAATTCTAATAGAATAAGACTAAAAGCAGAAAAGAGACACGAAATTTATAGTGGTTCGACGTTAAAGAGCCTACGTCCACTTTATATCACTTTGTTTGATGATATAAATGGAAATACAACAAGGTACTCACTCAATCTCACTCATTTTTCATATACATTCACTCAATTATACTCAAAATACACTTTGAATGATGATTTGGATTGTTTGGGAGTGCTGGAATTCGGTTCTCAAAGATACTCAAGTTCTCAAAGTGCCAAAAAGATCCTTTCAAATGCCTCTTGATGGGGTATTTATAGGTGAAAATTCCTCCTGGATCCGGATCGGATCGGGTATACGTGGCTTCCATTCCGTCATTTTCGAGATCGGGTGAATTCTGGTGAGGACAACTCATCTACTTAGTGGCCATCGTAGGTAGAAAGTGGATATAACTGCCCCGAATATCTAGGAGATCGTGGAGGCGTGGCTGCTGATAACTGGATTCGGATCGGAGTGGCTTACAAATAGGGATCGGATCGGATGCACCATCCCCGATCCGGTCGGATTAGCACGCTCCCCTTTTCTGTTATGCGCTGGTTTGCTTTTGCCTGAAGGATTCCGATCCGGTCCGGATTCTTGGCAGACTATTCTTCAAAAACTGATTTTTCATCTTTGTGTAGTCTATTTCACAAAGTAGGCTAACAGTACTCCCCTTAACCATTTTTGAAAAAAATAAAAATTGGTCTCCTCTTAACAATATTTGGAGTGTCAATAACAATGCCCTTAATAGACTTTAGCCAAGTTAATCGTCAACTAGAATTTAATATCAATTATGTATTGATTTGTTGATGTAGTTTTAAATGGTTTGCACAACTCATTCATTTCAGGTAATATGCAAACTACATTTTTGCATGGAAATCATTTTTCTAAAATTTAATATCCATTATGTATTGATTTGTTGATGTAGTTATTAAAATAAATTATTATATTAAATTAAGTTATATTACACTATATTAATTTACATATATTAAATTAACTTAGTTTAAATCGTAATTAAGTTTTGTAAATTATTTATTAACAACAAATTTCAACCCAAAAATCATATTAATTCCTTTCATAAAATCTATTTGAGCTTGAATTCATAAATTCAAATTAAATATTTCAAACGTTAATTTAAATTTAAATATTTATATTAAATTTCAAATCAATACATAGTTATGGAGGTTCATAAAATAGTTGTAGTAACCAATGATGTCCGCATATAATTTTGTGTTATATGGTCAAATGAATCTGGTATGTACCATTTTAACCATTTTATATAAACTTTCGCATATATATCATTTCAATCCATATTCCAATTCATTATGAAAGTGGTATAGTGATTCGGGTATATACCACTAGAACCCATAATGATTTTATAATCTACAGAGAACTTGCAGTATGAAAGAAATAAAATAAAACATAACATAATAAACATGTCACATAGCAAATTCATATCGTGTCATATATGTTGGTATCATATATAACATATCAACTGTGTCACAAGTGAAATTATATGTCATAACACAAATTTGTGTCATAAGTGTACAATCTACATAATATAATATTGTGTGTTTCCAAGCAATCCTAACATTTCAAACAACCTTTCATATGTGATTTATTCACTTAACAAACAATGTTAGTCATGAGCGAAAGATTCTCACCTTTTGTGACTAAGAAAAGATAGCTATGACTTATACAGAATACACAACATCGCTCTAAGCACTTAAGAAGAAAAGAGTGGAAGGGTTTTGGTTAGGGAAGATGAGTTTAGATTTTTCACAAAATTTACAGAATATTGGACATTTTAAAACAGGTTTTAGGATATGTTAACCACTGAATTTGAAAAAGTGGTCAACGGCAGAGTTTTAGAATATTCTTTTTTCTTCAATTTAAAGAAAATTAAAAATTGTATTTTAATAAAATATAAGGGTGATAAAGCTGAAAAATTAGCAGACAATTTCGTATCTAAAAACCTGAGTTCAAAATTTAGTCTGAAAATTTCGCGATTTTGAAATAGAAAAACACAAAATCTATAAAAGTTGTAAAGATGAAAATTGTAGCTAACTTGATTATAATGAATCTGGAAAAAGAGTAAAAGATAATTTGGAGTCTCTAATGGGAAGTTTTAGCCACTCGAAGATAATGCAAAATTATGGAAAAGAACAAAAAATCAAAAAGAGGGAAAAGGGGGATTCGGCCTAGGCTTTCAGGGCTAGGCTAAGGCAAGGGTAGCTTGAAGTGGAGCCTAGACATGGAGCTAATCAGGACAGAGGGTTGGTGGCTAATGTAGAGATTCGAAATCCTCGGTCGGCCTAGACCGAATGAGAACGCGGATTTTTTGAGAACCACAACGCATCGAAACACAAAACAATAGATCTTTTCATTGCTATTACAACCGTATTACATCAAAGTACAAGAATATCAGAGTGCAAATAAATAATATACATCAGAAATACAAATATTAGAGAACAAATGACAACAATGCAGCAGAAATAAAAAATAAATAAATACAATGTACAGCGGAAATACATCAACTAACACAACTGAAAGAAATACACTGATGCAAAGCTTTCCGAATATAGCTACAGCCGTAAACAGGATCCTGTTAAATAGAAATTTGCAAAACCAAAACTACTAGCTTTCCATGTGAAAAATATAGGCACCCAGAGTTTAGGTGAAAACAATAAACTCCAGGTCAGTCATGGGACTGGTGTGAGAACTTAAAGCAGTTACTAAAACTTTACTTATTTTAAATAAGCTAATATCACGGGACCATGCCGTATGACACAGAACGGGTTTACTCCACATGAATACTAGTTTAAAAAATAAAACAATGCAATGCTTCTTGAAAAATGAAGCTATTATAAGACTCGGGTCCCATCACATAATGAAACGCATGCCAGAGGATAGAGCTTTACCTTATAATAGCCAAACATGCTTAGTACGCCTTAAAACGAATATTTTTGATATTATTGTAAGTTCATAGTGTATAAGACAACTTCAAATATATATAAATGTATCAATCATAGATGGCATAGGTATCATATATTATGTCGCCATATAGGTTTACAACTACAACCGTAAATATCGCGTATTGGAAATTGGATTCAATCTGTGAGTCGAGGAAAGGGATTTTCCTCACCGGTTTCGAATTAAACTCTAGCAAGATGTCCAAGATCACATGTATGGGTAACCCTTGGATCTTCAGGGCCGGTCCACACCTAATGTTTGCGGATTAGTTATTCCTAAACAATATGTTTCTCGGTCCTATCGGACCTATCACCTAGTCAATATGTCGACCAATCTGGGCCTTTTTCAGCCATATCCGAGGCGCCTCGCAATCCATCATCCAAATAAGTAAAAATGTCTGGGCTCCATACCATGACATCACTCTTAGCTAGAAAGAAACGCATGCACTCCCTACAGTCCCTAATCCCGTTTTTGACTAATATCGGGGTGTGAGGCTCGCGAATTGACGGTATATGCAAAGCTACGCTATATAAAAGTCTTGCTTTGATCATCATCCATAAAGCTCTTCTTTTCAACAAAAGCCTTGATCATTGCATCTCAACATGCCACATTATCAACTCATACCATACGACTGATGTCTACCGATATATAACCTCTTAGCTCATACGCCTCAGAGAAGGGTGTTAGCAAAGATAATAAATTGTCTGCCACCAAACAGATATATATATATATATATGAGATCAATTAATATAGCACAAACTACGATGTTAGACACACAATCCATTTGCAAGTTCGTTCTGGGTCTGAACGAAACCATAGGCACAGTATTCCACGTCCCATATGTCTAATACAGGAGAGAGGTCCTCACTTATCCGGTCGATCTCCAAGTACGTCTCGACGATCATTACTTATTACCTTGTCTTGGTTGTACCGCCCAATCGAGACATCAGTAATCATCCATACAATGTGAATATCTCTGGTATTCAACCGCCATCATCGTCTTCGACTTTTAATCATCGTATCAGTTATTCAGAATGGGTTAAACCTGGTCTTTCCGAATAACTCGCGCATCATTAAAATCATGTGACAAATACACTAAGATAGCACACATTTCATTCCGATCCATAATATTCTTTTATTCAAGTATTCATTACTCCGGGAAAGGTTCCCATTAATTTTATCAAATTTTATCTCATTTAAACTTTTGTTTAATTCTTCTTTTGGATATCATTTCAAAAGATTTGTTATATCTTTTCATAAATCAAACCGAATTAAGGTTTATATAACTAGCCGGGATTATCGAGCCTTACCGAAGTAATCATTTATTTTATTATTCCCAATTCCAATTTATTCATCCCATGGAGTGTAACAACCCGGAAAATCTGGGCCAGTTTAAAATTTTTATTTTGGCGATTTTAGCGAATTTTGATTATTTAAAATGAATTATTTTAAATAATATCGACGAGAAATTTAATTTGAACGTATATATTTATACGCGTCGTCGTTAGAATATAAATAATTATATATAATTATTATAGAATTGAAAATGGCGCGGTAGTTCGATAATTCGATTTCAAACTTCAATTGAATGCACCGGGTGCAAAACAATCCGGATTTTAGTGAAACCAAAAATAATGGAATCTAATAGTGAATATCTTTCCAACGAATTCGAAGAATCAAGATTTCATAGCGGGAATCAAAAGATATGTCCAGTTGAAAATCCTGAATAGTCGCTATGGAATTCAGGCCCTTAAAAATGGACATTTTGCAAACGACCTCGGATTTCGACGAAACCAGTTTTGTTGGGTCCGGGATGTAAAGTTATTGCTAGGTTTCAAATTTCATAATTTTTCGAATCAATATGTGAGCGTGGCAAAGGAAAACGCGTTTGACCAGTTTCAGTTGATTTTAATCGACTGGAAATGGCCATTTTTCCAACGGTCTCAGAATTCGACGAAATTAGTTTTATTAGGACTGTATCATCAATACGAAGCTAGAAATAATTTTTTTGGAATTTTTCGAATTTGTATGTGACCCCGGTAATTTGAAATGTACGTTTAAAATTCAATATAGTGATTTAACTATAAATTAAATGAAAACTAATCGTAGCAGCCGAATTGGGTTACGAAACATATCCCATTGTGTTCGGAATGAGGGTATTTAGCTAAAGACGACAGTCGGCGGGTCTCGTTTAGAGTTGAAATGAAAAATCAACTTTTTAGAAATTAAAATAATTAAATAATATAAATAAATTTTATAAACCCCCCCCCCCCCTTAAAACCCCCTCTCCTTCTCCCTCGTTGACTCCGCCCAAATCAAAATAGAAAGAGGAAAAAAAAGAGCAGACCCCCTCCCGTCGCCTTCTACCCTCGAACGTCGCCACCCTCCGATAAAGCGCCGCCGCCCCAGCCCTCTACCTCGCCTTCCACCTCCTCCTCCCATCGCCTTGCCCCCCTTCTCCTCCGCCTGCGCTTCAATCCCCACCCGAATCGAAACCCCCCTTTTCCCCAATTAGAGGTCGCACCCATCTGAAGCGCCACCGAGCTCGACTGGATTGGAGGGTGTGGCCAAGGCGGAGCAATCGGCAACTTCTGATCGGCAGTGCCAAGCTTCGAGATGCGTGCGATAGTTAGAGTTCCAAGGCAGGCGGGTTTTCCTTTTTCACGATGATGCCTGGAACCAGTTTAGAACGGAGGAAGGTGATGCTCTTTATTTATTTCTTTAAGGATAATAACATTGCTGAAATATATGATTTTTTATTTTATAAAATTAGCTTTGTTTTAAAAAAATATACGTTGTTTTTAAAATATAAATAACATCAAATAAAAATGTGATTTTTATTTAAATAGCTGTGCAATAAAAATATGATTTGGATGAAATGGCTTTTATAAGAAAAAATGAGATTTTTGTTGATATTGAAAATGAGATTTTCTTTGTATACAAATATATTGGTTTTTAAAAATAGAAGGATATGATTCGTCTATGTATTGAAAAATAGAATTTTTATATATTGAACTTTGATAGAAAAATAGGATTTTTATATATTGAACTTTGAAATAAAAATTCGTTTTTTATATATTGAACTTTGAAATAAAAATTCGATTTTTATATATTGAACTTTGAAGTAAAAATTCGATTTTTATATATTGAACTTTGAAGTAAAAATTCGATTTTTATATATTGAACTTTGAAGTAAAAATATGATTTTTATATGCTGAACTTCGAAATAAAAATTCGATTTTTATGTATTGAACTTTGAAATAAAAATTCGATTTTTATTTATGGAATAGCGAAGTAAAAATGTGATTTTTACATAGGTAGTGAAAGCGGGCAACGAAGGTAACAAAAAGGCGAGAACGAAGAAGATTTATATCCAAGAAGAGTCAAGATGTTTGGATAGCTATATGTGAGAATTTCTCACCTTTCTATTTCTTTTCTAGTTATATATATATACTAGGATGCAGACGGTGCTTAGTAGCACCCGACACAATCGTCCACAGACCATGGACTTGTTTGTTTGGTTGCATAGCTTAGTTATATGATTTGATTTGAATTTGGTTGTTTGGTGATTTTGATTGATGTGTGAATGGCGTGGGCCTTCACTAGACCGGGGATAAGGCTAGGCCTCGTCCCGTTTCTAGTATCGTGCCGTTATGCCGCCGAAATTTTCTAAAATATGTTAGAAAAATAAAAATATCATTTTATTGAATAAATGAACCGAATAGAATATTCATAGGTTGAATAAAATGTTTTATCGTTAAAAATATAATTTTTAACGTGAAGTGAATAAAATAAAATATTCGTTTACAAACCGGACGGTTTGTTTATGTACACCTATTTGAAGGACTTTGATTGGGTCGATAAATTTCACACATCGCCCAACTGCACAAATAAAATCTGTGTTTGATTGTTTGAAACCCCACACGGGTGTTAGGATGAAATTTGAAGTTCACTCATCCTGATTGATTAAATATGTCGATCGGTTGATTGACAGGCTGTTTTAAGCGTTAGATATCTATATTTGATGCTTATACAGTGTAGTGCACTTTGGTTGATGGTTGATTATTTTTCCATGCTATTATATACATGTGTTGTATGAAAATCCATATAATTAACCTTATATGGTAATTGATTGGGCCTCATTCCAATTTGAAAAATAAAGAATATTATAAACTAAAAGTTCATGTGTTGACAATACTCATCCATTGAGATTGGTCATGTGTTGAACGAAATATTTTAATAATAAAGTTTACATCTTTATCAATATAAAATAAAAGTTCATGTGTTGACAGTACTCATTCATTGAGATTGGTCATGTGTTGAACGAAATATTTTAATAATAAAGTTTACATCTTTATCAATATAAAATAAAAGTTCATGTGTTGACAGTACTCATTCATTGAGATTGGTCATGTGTTGAACGAAATATTTTGATAATAACAACTATTTTGAAAAAGAAATATTTGAAATAGAATATTTGAAAATAGAAATTTATGAAGCCGTGTTGATTAGTTTGACGCCATTTTGACGTGAACGATATTTATATCGATTATATCGATTTCGAAATGAATTGAATTGAAAACGATTTCGAAATGAATTGAATTGAAAACGATTTCGAAATGAATTGAATTGAAAACGATTTCGAAATGAATTGAATTGAAAACGATTTCGAAATGAATTGAATTGAAAACGATTTCGAAATGAATTGAATTGAAAACGATTTCGAAATGAATTGAATTGAAAACGATTTCGAAATGAATTGAATTGAAAACGATTTCGAAATGGATTGAATTGAAAACGATTTCGAAATGAATTGAATTGAAAACGATTTCGAAATGAATTGAATTGAAAACGATTTCGAAATGAATTGAATATAAAACGAATTCAAATTGAATTGAAAGCAAATTGAAATGAATTAAATTGAATTGAAATTTGAATTGAATAGAAATGAATTTAAAAACGAATTTATAAAGAAGAATTCAATTTTGATTTGAATTGAAAAGAAAGTTGGAATTGCTTTTGAAACGATTTTAAAACTATTTATATAATTCGTTTTAAATAGAAATCGACGAAGTATATATTATATATATTATATATATAATATAATGGCCTGAATAGAACGCGCCGCGCCGCGGCAGTTCGTGAATTTCGACCATTTATTTCAAACGGACATTACGGGAGATCCGACCGTCGGATTCTCCTAAAACCGGAACCGTTGGGTTCGTATCGAAAAGTGCTTTCTAACGAATATTAGAAATTAGAAATCTAACGGTTGGATTTGGAGTTACGTCCAAATCAAATTTGAAAAAGGTCGCTGTAAGTGCAGTTCGATGGCCGTTGATGGAAATCGACTGTACGGGCCTTGATAAAATTGTTAAAAATAGTAATAATTTGTGTAAAATCATAAGAAATGATTTGTGAAGATTTGGGATGAAAAACTCCATATTTGAAAAGATAAAAATAGATTTTTATCGAAATGAACTAGTTTTGAACTAGAAATATAATTCTATTTATTTTTAAATAAATAAATTGAATTTGAAAAGGGTTTTAAAAATAACCAAAATTTCCAATGATTGCATTGGAATGGATTTGAATCGAAATTGTCTTCGGAATATTTCGATGTTGGAATTCGTGATTATACAGATGTTGTTATGGAAATTTGAAAGATATATATTTATATCGTTATTTCCAATACGACATTTGTTAGTCGTAGAATTTGATATTGAATATAAGCCGATATATTTTTTATTCAGAGCCTTGTATTGAATATCGAACGTGATTTGGGTTTGTCGTGAATGGTGTCTTCACTAACACTGTTCTTGAACCCAGTTGAGAAAAGATTAAATCTTTTTATTTAGATTTAATGAAGTGTACCAATTAAATAATATTTAATTGGAATTGAATTGATATTGATTTTTGGGTTTATCGTGAACAGTGTTTTAAATAACACTCGTTCTTTAACCCGATAATTAATGAATGTGACTTTGGGTTTATCGTGAACCGTGTTTTAAATGACACTGATTCTTTAACCCAGTTAACGATTAAAACTAAGTGGAGTTTTAATGAATCTTTAATTAGATTGAAATAATCGAGAATGGAGTATCACCAGTTTTACTCCAGGCGATAGTTAAATCTTTAATTAGATTTGAACGTGAAATGGTAATTGAATTTACCGATAACACTGTGGTGTTAGATATGAAGTATTACCAGTTTTACTTCATGGGATAAATAGGTTGGGATTGGGAAATTAAAACAAATGATTACTTCGGTAAGTTTCGTTAATCCCGACTAGTTGAATCGAAATTCAAAAGAAGATTAGAGAATAAATTCAAGAAATTTATCTTGGATAAAATTAATGGGAACCTTTCCCTATGAATGTGAAATTTAGAAACTAACTGTCGGTTGGCCAAGCAGAATGGTTTTCTGGGTATTGATCTGATGTTGGTTTCGACCTTCGGGGTTAATATTTGGGGAATTATTCTCTTGATTAATTTACGGTTAGGGACTAATGAATTGGAATGAGGCGTATGTTGTGTTTTTGTAACACTTATTTAAAATATACGCGAGTTATTCGGAAAGGCCGGGTTTATCCCATTCTGAATAACTGATACGACGATAAGTCGAAGATGAAGACGGTGGTCGAAGACCGGAGGTCTTCACGTCGTTTGGGTGATAACTGATGATCTTGATTGGGCTGTACACCCAAGAAGATGGAAACAGTTGGTGATCGTCCAGACGTACTTGGAGATCGATGGATATGCGGGGTACTAGGTGCCTCCGGTTTCGTTCAGACCCAGAACGGACTTGTAAATGGACTGTGTGTCTGACATTGGATTTTAGTCTGTGTGATTGATCTCTATTAAATATATATCTGTTTGGCGGCGGAGAATTTATTCTCTTGCTTAACGCCCTTCTCTGAGACGTACGAGCTCAGGGGTTATATATTGATGGATATCAAACGCATGGAGTGAATTGCCTGTGTGGCATGCCTAAGTGGCAATTGATCGAGGCTTCTGTTGAAAAGCAAAGTCTTGTGGTGATGATCAAAGCACGGCCTTTGTGGCGTAGCTTTGTGTAACGTTTGCTTCGCGAGTTTCACACCCAGTATGAACCAAAAACGGGAGAGGACATCAGGGAGGACTTGCGTTTCTTTCTAGCTAGAAGTGGCGTCAGTGGTTTTACACGCCCTGACGAGTTTGACTTATGTGGTTGTTGCTGTTGCGAGGCGCCTCGGATTGATCGGTCGTTCTCGAACCGATGGAGTCATTTAGTTGGCTCATTTACGCCCCAAAGGGCGGGGAAACGTAGTGTTCAGGCATAATAATCCACATCGGTGGACCGGCCCTGACGATCTAAAGGGTTGATGCGTTCTGATCCTGTGGCTCGGGCTAGAGAGTCACGAATCGGTTGAGGACTATCTTTTGCCTCGGTTCATAGATGGAAACCCAATTTCCAAATACGTGACTTTGCGGTTTTGATTGTATATCCTATATATGGCGACATGTTGGTATGGGGCATTCATGCCGCCTATGATTGATACTTATGATTTGAAGTGTTTTATACACTATGCACTTATAATAGTATCAAATGATTTGTTTTAAACGTATCAAGCATTCTTTGGCTGTTATAAGGGAAAACCCTATCCTCGGCTGCGTTGCATTGTGTGATGGGACCTGGGTCTTATAACAGCTTCATTTTTCTTTATTTAGCATGGCGCTGTTGCTTTATGCACTGGTATTCTTGGGAGGAAACCCGTTCCGTGTTATACGGCGTGGTCCCTTGATTTACCTAATTTTAAAATAAAGATTAACTGTTTTAGTTCTCACACCAGTCACATGACTGACCTGGAGTTTATTGTTTTAACCTAAACTCTGGGTGCCCCTATTTTGACACGGGCAGCTAGTAGTTTCGGTTTTGCAGATTTATATTCACAGGATCCTGGTTTACAGCTGGAACGATATCCGGAAAGCTTTGTATCCGTATATCTCTTCTAGTTGTGTATTGTATTATTTTCCGCTGCTATGTATTTAAATGTAATTTAAATCTCTGATATTTCTGTGTAATATTCATTTATACTCTGTATATTCTTGTAATCTGATGCATTGTTGTAATATACAATGAAATGTTCTTTTATATGCGTTCTGTTTTGTCGTGTTCTCAAACGATAGGGCGTTTCGAACGGCCTGGATCGGTTTAGCGACTGGTTCGGACCGAGCGAAATTCCTTGCCGTCACAGTTGGTATCAGAGCTTTGGTTTACAAAGCAGAGAACAAGGCACATTAGAACCTTACGAAAGAATTCATCAGATATTGGATTAGAAATATCCGATGGGAATGACTCGTTAGAGATGGGATCAGTAGTATCCTAGAACGAGTGTGAAGAGTAAATTTTTCAAATGAAAACAAATTTTGTTTTGAAAATTTAAATCAACTATTCGTATTTGATTATTTGTTTATATTGATTTTGGACAATTCAGTATATAAAGAATTTGCATATACGCCTTGCAAACGTATATTCAAAGTTTTAATATATTGAATAGATATAGAATCACACTCTAGTCGCCCGGAGATGATGTTGATAATGACCATGGCATCATCAATATTTATGTTCGTGCTCCGAAGGTGTGATTTCTATATATTTCCTATTGACTGGTGTGAGAACCAAAGTTAGATAGGGCTTATTGCTGTGAATTGGCATCAAAAATTTGATTTTTGTCTATGTATCAAAATTATCAATTTGAAACGTTAATTCACTAATTGATTGATGTTTGTGTTGTTTGTTTATTTGTTTGATAATTTTGAACCATTATGCCTAATTTGATCAAATATTGGACTATATTGAAAATTGGTCGCATCTGCTTGCATATACATATATATCATTGAACAGGTCATAGCAAGGAGGCTAGAGCAGAGAATAAAATTTGTTTGCCCGACAAATAGGTACATGTTTACTACATAATTTCCTGTTTTGTTTGGGTGATGATGATTTTATGAGCCTATTGGCTTTTTCTTTTTCTTTTTGAGATCTGAAGGACCGGGGAAGCTATTTGAAATTCCCCGATGCTCCCGGTGCAGGGGAGGTTATGGCGAAATTTTTCGAAAATTTAGGGTGTTAGCCAAATTTTTGAAGTTTTTAAAAATTCTCAGAAACTAAAGAGTTGGAGAATGGAAGCCTGATCGATCGTAGAGCTGAATAATCAAACCACTTTCGACTTTGTTCCTTTTCGGGGACGAAAAGTTTTAAGTGGGGGAGATTGTAACAACCCGGAAAATCTGGGCCAGTTTAAAATTTTTATTTTGGCGATTTTAGCGAATTTTGATTATTTAAAATGAATTATTTTAAATAATATCGACGAGAAATTTAATTTGAACGTATATATTTATACGCGTCGTCGTTAGAATATAAATAATTATATATAATTATTATAGAATTGAAAATGGCGCGGTAGTTCGATAATTCGATTTCAAACTTCAATTGAATGCACCGGGTGCAAAACAATTCGGATTTTAGTGAAACCAAAAATAATGGAATCTAATAGTGAATATCTTTCCAACGAATCCGAAGAATCAAGATTTCATAGCGGGAATCAAAAGATATGTCCAGTTGAAAATCCTGAATAGTCGCTATGGAATTCAGGCCCTTAAAAATGGACATTTTGCAAACGACCTCGGATTTCGACGAAACCAGTTTTGTTGGGTCCGGGATGTAAAGTTATTGCTAGGTTTCAAATTTCATAATTTTTCGAATCAATATGTGAGCGTGGCAAAGGAAAACGCGTTTGACCAGTTTCAGTTGATTTTAATCGACTGGAAATGGTCATTTTTCCAACGGTCTCAGAATTCGACGAAATTAGTTTTGTTAGGACTGTATCATCAATACGAAGCTAGAAATAATTTTTTTGGAATTTTTCGAATTTGTATGTGACCCCGGTAATTTGAAATGTACGTTTAAAATTCAATATAGTGATTTAACTATAAATTAAATGAAAACTAATCGTAGCAGCCGAATTGGGTTACGAAACATATCCCATTGTGTTCGGAATGAGGGTATTTAGCTAAAGACGACAGTCGGCGGGTCTCGTTTAGAGTTGAAATGAAAAATCAACTTTTTAGAAATTAAAATAATTAAATAATATAAATAAATTTTATAAACCCCCCCCCCTTAAAACCCCCTCTCCTTCTCCCTCGTTGACTCCGCCCAAATCAAAATAGAAAGAGAAAAAAAAAGAGCAGACCCCCTCCCGTCGCCTTCTACCCTCGAACGTCGCCACCCTCTGATAAAGCGCCGCCGCCCCCAGCCCTCTACCTCGCCTTCCACCTCCTCCTCCCATCGCCTTGCCCCCCTTCTCCTCCGCCTGCGCTTCAATCCCCACCCGAATCGAAACCCCCCTTTTCCCCAATTAGAGGTTGCACCCATCTGAAGCGCCACCGAGCTCGACTGGATTGGAGGGTGTGGCCAAGGCGGAGCAATCGGCAACTTCTGATCGGCAGTGCCAAGCTTCGAGATGCGTGCGATAGTTAGAGTTCCAAGGCAGGCGGGTTTTCCTTTTTCACGATGATGCCTGGAACCAGTTTAGAACGGAGGAAGGTGATGCTCTTTATTTATTTCTTTAAGGATAATAACATTGCTGAAATATATGATTTTTTATTTTATAAAATTAGCTTTGTTTTAAAAAAATATACGTTGTTTTTAAAATATAAATAACATCAAATAAAAATGTGATTTTTATTTAAATAGCTGTGCAATAAAAATATGATTTGGATGAAATGGCTTTTATAAGAAAAAATGAGATTTTTGTTGATATTGAAAATGAGATTTTCTTTGTATACAAATATATTGGTTTTTAAAAATAGAAGGATATGATTCGTCTATGTATAGAAGAATAGAATTTTTATATATTGAACTTCGATAGAAAAATAGGATTTTTATATATTGAACTTTGAAATAAAAATTCGTTTTTTATATATTGAACTTTGAAATAAAAATTCGATTTTTATATATTGAACTTTGAAGTAAAAATTCGATTTTTATATATTGAACTTTGAAGTAAAAATTCGATTTTTATATATTGAACTTTGAAGTAAAAATATGATTTTTATATGCTGAACTTCGAAATAAAAATTCGATTTTTATGTATTGAACTTTGAAATAAAAATTCGATTTTTATTTATGGAATAGCGAAGTAAAAATGTGATTTTTACATAGGTAGTGAAAGCGGGCAACGAAGGTAACAAAAAGGCGAGAACGAAGAAGATTTATATCCAAGAAGAGTCAAGATGTTTGGATAGCTATATGTGAGAATTTCTCACCTTTCTATTTCTTTTCTAGTTATATATATATACTAGGATGCAGACGGTGCTTAGTAGCACCCGACACAATCGTCCACAGACCATGGACTTGTTTGTTTGGTTGCATAGCTTAGTTATATGATTTGATTTGAATTTGGTTGTTTGGTGATTTTGATTGATGTGTGAATGGCGTGGGCCTTCACTAGACCGGGGATAAGGCTAGGCCTCGTCCCGTTTCTAGTATCGTGCCGTTATGCCGCCGAAATTTTCTAAAATATGTTAGAAAAATAAAAATATCATTTTATTGAATAAATGAACCGAATAGAATATTCATAGGTTGAATAAAATGTTTTATCGTTAAAAATATAATTTTTAACGTGAAGTGAATAAAATAAAATATTCGTTTACAAACCGGACGGTTTGTTTATGTACACCTATTTGAAGGACTTTGATTGGGTCGATAAATTTCACACATCGCCCAACTGCACAAATAAAATCTGTGTTTGATTGTTTGAAACCCCACACGGGTGTTAGGATGAAATTTGAAGTTCACTCATCCTGATTGATTAAATATGTCGATCGGTTGATTGACAGGCTGTTTTAAGCGTTAGATATCTATATTTGATGCTTATACAGTGTAGTGCACTTTGGTTGATGGTTGATTATTTTTCCATGCTATTATATACATGTGTTGTATGAAAATCCATATAATTAACCTTATATGGTAATTGATTGGGCCTCATTCCAATTTGAAAAATAAAGAATATTATAAACTAAAAGTTCATGTGTTGACAATACTCATCCATTGAGATTGGTCATGTGTTGAACGAAATATTTTAATAATAAAGTTTACATCTTTATCAATATAAAATAAAAGTTCATGTGTTGACAGTACTCATTCATTGAGATTGGTCATGTGTTGAACGAAATATTTTAATAATAAAGTTTACATCTTTATCAATATAAAATAAAAGTTCATGTGTTGACAGTACTCATTCATTGAGATTGGTCATGTGTTGAACGAAATATTTTGATAATAACAACTATTTTGAAAAAGAAATATTTGAAATAGAATATTTGAAAATAGAAATTTATGAAGCCGTGTTGATTAGTTTGACGCCATTTTGACGTGAACGATATTTATATCGATTATATCGATTTCGAAATGAATTGAATTGAAAACGATTTCGAAATGAATTGAATTGAAAACGATTTCGAAATGAATTGAATTGAAAACGATTTCGAAATGAATTGAATTGAAAACGATTTCGAAATGAATTGAATTGAAAACGATTTCGAAATGAATTGAATTGAAAACGATTTCGAAATGAATTGAATTGAAAACGATTTCGAAATGAATTGAATTGAAAACGATTTCGAAATGGATTGAATTGAAAACGATTTCGAAATGAATTGAATTGAAAACGATTTCGAAATGAATTGAATTGAAAACGATTTCGAAATGAATTGAATATAAAACGAATTCAAATTGAATTGAAAGCAAATTGAAATGAATTAAATTGAATTGAAATTTGAATTGAATAGAAATGAATTTAAAAACGAATTTATAAAGAAGAATTCAATTTTGATTTGAATTGAAAAGAAAGTTGGAATTGCTTTTGAAACGATTTTAAAACTATTTATATAATTCGTTTTAAATAGAAATCGACGAAGTATATATTATATATATTATATATATAATATAATGGCCTGAATAGAACGCGCCGCGCCGCGGCAGTTCGTGAATTTCGACCATTTATTTCAAACGGACATTACGGGAGATCCGACCGTCGGATTCTCCTAAAACCGGAACCGTTGGGTTCGTATCGAAAAGTGCTTTCTAACGAATATTAGAAATTAGAAATCTAACGGTTGGATTTGGAGTTACGTCCAAATCAAATTTGAAAAAGGTCGCTGTAAGTGCAGTTCGATGGCCGTTGATGGAAATCGACTGTACGGGCCTTGATAAAATTGTTAAAAATAGTAATAATTTGTGTAAAATCATAAGAAATGATTTGTGAAGATTTGGGATGAAAAACTCCATATTTGAAAAGATAAAAATAGATTTTTATCGAAATGAACTAGTTTTGAACTAGAAATATAATTCTATTTATTTTTAAATAAATAAATTGAATTTGAAAAGGGTTTTAAAAATAACCAAAATTTCCAATGATTGCATTGGAATGGATTTGAATCGAAATTGTCTTCGGAATATTTCGATGTTGGAATTCGTGATTATACAGATGTTGTTATGGAAATTTGAAAGATATATATTTATATCGTTATTTCCAATACGACATTTGTTAGTCGTAGAATTTGATATTGAATATAAGCCGATATATTTTTTATTCAGAGCCTTGTATTGAATATCGAACGTGATTTGGGTTTGTCGTGAATGGTGTCTTCACTAACACTGTTCTTGAACCCAGTTGAGAAAAGATTAAATCTTTTTATTTAGATTTAATGAAGTGTACCAATTAAATAATATTTAATTGGAATTGAATTGATATTGATTTTTGGGTTTATCGTGAACAGTGTTTTAAATAACACTCGTTCTTTAACCCGATAATTAATGAATGTGACTTTGGGTTTATCGTGAACCGTGTTTTAAATGACACTGATTCTTTAACCCAGTTAACGATTAAAACTAAGTGGAGTTTTAATGAATCTTTAATTAGATTGAAATAATCGAGAATGGAGTATCACCAGTTTTACTCCAGGCGATAGTTAAATCTTTAATTAGATTTGAACGTGAAATGGTAATTGAATTTACCGATAACACTGTGGTGTTAGATATGAAGTATTACCAGTTTTACTTCATGGGATAAATAGGTTGGGATTGGGAAATTAAAACAAATGATTACTTCGGTAAGTTTCGTTAATCCCGACTAGTTGAATCGAAATTCAAAAGAAGATTAGAGAATAAATTCAAGAAATTTATCTTGGATAAAATTAATGGGAACCTTTCCCTATGAATGTGAAATTTAGAAACTAACTGTCGGTTGGCCAAGCAGAATGGTTTTCTGGGTATTGATCTGATGTTGGTTTCGACCTTCGGGGTTAATATTTGGGGAATTATTCTCTTGATTAATTTACGGTTAGGGACTAATGAATTGGAATGAGGCGTATGTTGTGTTTTTGTAACACTTATTTAAAATATACGCGAGTTATTCGGAAAGGCCGGGTTTATCCCATTCTGAATAACTGATACGACGATAAGTCGAAGATGAAGACGGTGGTCGAAGACCGGAGGTCTTCACGTCGTTTGGGTGATAACTGATGATCTTGATTGGGCTGTACACCCAAGAAGATGGAAACAGTTGGTGATCGTCCAGACGTACTTGGAGATCGATGGATATGCGGGGTACTAGGTGCCTCCGGTTTCGTTCAGACCCAGAACGGACTTGTAAATGGACTGTGTGTCTGACATTGGATTTTAGTCTGTGTGATTGATCTCTATTAAATATATATCTGTTTGGCGGCGGAGAATTTATTCTCTTGCTTAACGCCCTTCTCTGAGACGTACGAGCTCAGGGGTTATATATTGATGGATATCAAACGCATGGAGTGAATTGCCTGTGTGGCATGCCTAAGTGGCAATTGATCGAGGCTTCTGTTGAAAAGCAAAGTCTTGTGGTGATGATCAAAGCACGGCCTTTGTGGCGTAGCTTTGTGTAACGTTTGCTTCGCGAGTTTCACACCCAGTATGAACCAAAAACGGGAGAGGACATCAGGGAGGACTTGCGTTTCTTTCTAGCTAGAAGTGGCGTCAGTGGTTTTACACGCCCTGACGAGTTTGACTTATGTGGTTGTTGCTGTTGCGAGGCGCCTCGGATTGATCGGTCGTTCTCGAACCGATGGAGTCATTTAGTTGGCTCATTTACGCCCCAAAGGGCGGGGAAACGTAGTGTTCAGGCATAATAATCCACATCGGTGGACCGGCCCTGACGATCTAAAGGGTTGATGCGTTCTGATCCTGTGGCTCGGGCTAGAGAGTCACGAATCGGTTGAGGACTATCTTTTGCCTCGGTTCATAGATGGAAACCCAATTTCCAAATACGTGACTTTGCGGTTTTGATTGTATATCCTATATATGGCGACATGTTGGTATGGGGCATTCATGCCGCCTATGATTGATACTTATGATTTGAAGTGTTTTATACACTATGCACTTATAATAGTATCAAATGATTTGTTTTAAACGTATCAAGCATTCTTTGGCTGTTATAAGGGAAAACCCTATCCTCGGCTGCGTTGCATTGTGTGATGGGACCTGGGTCTTATAACAGCTTCATTTTTCTTTATTTAGCATGGCGCTGTTGCTTTATGCACTGGTATTCTTGGGAGGAAACCCGTTCCGTGTTATACGGCGTGGTCCCTTGATTTACCTAATTTTAAAATAAAGATTAACTGTTTTAGTTCTCACACCAGTCACATGACTGACCTGGAGTTTATTGTTTTAACCTAAACTCTGGGTGCCCCTATTTTGACACGGGCAGCTAGTAGTTTCGGTTTTGCAGATTTATATTCACAGGATCCTGGTTTACAGCTGGAACGATATCCGGAAAGCTTTGTATCCGTATATCTCTTCTAGTTGTGTATTGTATTATTTTCCGCTGCTATGTATTTAAATGTAATTTAAATCTCTGATATTTCTGTGTAATATTCATTTATACTCTGTATATTCTTGTAATCTGATGCATTGTTGTAATATACAATGAAATGTTCTTTTATATGCGTTCTGTTTTGTCGTGTTCTCAAACGATAGGGCGTTTCGAACGGCCTGGATCGGTTTAGCGACTGGTTCGGACCGAGCGAAATTCCTTGCCGTCACAGTTGGTATCAGAGCTTTGGTTTACAAAGCAGAGAACAAGGCACATTAGAACCTTACGAAAGAATTCATCAGATATTGGATTAGAAATATCCGATGGGAATGACTCGTTAGAGATGGGATCAGTAGTATCCTAGAACGAGTGTGAAGAGTAAATTTTTCAAATGAAAACAAATTTTGTTTTGAAAATTTAAATCAACTATTCGTATTTGATTATTTGTTTATATTGATTTTGGACAATTCAGTATATAAAGAATTTGCATATACGCCTTGCAAACGTATATTCAAAGTTTTAATATATTGAATAGATATAGAATCACACTCTAGTCGCCCGGAGATGATGTTGATAATGACCATGGCATCATCAATATTTATGTTCGTGCTCCGAAGGTGTGATTTCTATATATTTCCTATTGACTGGTGTGAGAACCAAAGTTAGATAGGGCTTATTGCTGTGAATTGGCATCAAAAATTTGATTTTTGTCTATGTATCAAAATTATCAATTTGAAACGTTAATTCACTAATTGATTGATGTTTGTGTTGTTTGTTTATTTGTTTGATAATTTTGAACCATTATGCCTAATTTGATCAAATATTGGACTATATTGAAAATTGGTCGCATCTGCTTGCATATACATATATATCATTGAACAGGTCATAGCAAGGAGGCTAGAGCAGAGAATAAAATTTGTTTGCCCGACAAATAGGTACATGTTTACTACATAATTTCCTGTTTTGTTTGGGTGATGATGATTTTATGAGCCTATTGGCTTTTTCTTTTTCTTTTTGAGATCTGAAGGACCGGGGAAGCTATTTGAAATTCCCCGATGCTCCCGGTGCAGGGGAGGTTATGGCGAAATTTTTCGAAAATTTAGGGTGTTAGCCAAATTTTTGAAGTTTTTAAAAATTCTCAGAAACTAAAGAGTTGGAGAATGGAAGCCTGATCGATCGTAGAGCTGAATAATCAAACCACTTTCGACTTTGTTCCTTTTCGGGGACGAAAAGTTTTAAGTGGGGGAGATTGTAACAACCCGGAAAATCTGGGCCAGTTTAAAATTTTTATTTTGGCGATTTTAGCGAATTTTGATTATTTAAAATGAATTATTTTAAATAATATCGACGAGAAATTTAATTTGAACGTATATATTTATACGCGTCGTCGTTAGAATATAAATAATTATATATAATTATTATAGAATTGAAAATGGCGCGGTAGTTCGATAATTCGATTTCAAACTTCAATTGAATGCACCGGGTGCAAAACAATTCGGATTTTAGTGAAACCAAAAATAATGGAATCTAATAGTGAATATCTTTCCAACGAATCCGAAGAATCAAGATTTCATAGCGGGAATCAAAAGATATGTCCAGTTGAAAATCCTGAATAGTCGCTATGGAATTCAGGCCCTTAAAAATGGACATTTTGCAAACGACCTCGGATTTCGACGAAACCAGTTTTGTTGGGTCCGGGATGTAAAGTTATTGCTAGGTTTCAAATTTCATAATTTTTCGAATCAATATGTGAGCGTGGCAAAGGAAAACGCGTTTGACCAGTTTCAGTTGATTTTAATCGACTGGAAATGGTCATTTTTCCAACGGTCTCAGAATTCGACGAAATTAGTTTTGTTAGGACTGTATCATCAATACGAAGCTAGAAATAATTTTTTTGGAATTTTTCGAATTTGTATGTGACCCCGGTAATTTGAAATGTACGTTTAAAATTCAATATAGTGATTTAACTATAAATTAAATGAAAACTAATCGTAGCAGCCGAATTGGGTTACGAAACATATCCCATTGTGTTCGGAATGAGGGTATTTAGCTAAAGACGACAGTCGGCGGGTCTCGTTTAGAGTTGAAATGAAAAATCAACTTTTTAGAAATTAAAATAATTAAATAATATAAATAAATTTTATAAACCCCCCCCCCTTAAAACCCCCTCTCCTTCTCCCTCGTTGACTCCGCCCAAATCAAAATAGAAAGAGAAAAAAAAAGAGCAGACCCCCTCCCGTCGCCTTCTACCCTCGAACGTCGCCACCCTCTGATAAAGCGCCGCCGCCCCCAGCCCTCTACCTCGCCTTCCACCTCCTCCTCCCATCGCCTTGCCCCCCTTCTCCTCCGCCTGCGCTTCAATCCCCACCCGAATCGAAACCCCCCTTTTCCCCAATTAGAGGTTGCACCCATCTGAAGCGCCACCGAGCTCGACTGGATTGGAGGGTGTGGCCAAGGCGGAGCAATCGGCAACTTCTGATCGGCAGTGCCAAGCTTCGAGATGCGTGCGATAGTTAGAGTTCCAAGGCAGGCGGGTTTTCCTTTTTCACGATGATGCCTGGAACCAGTTTAGAACGGAGGAAGGTGATGCTCTTTATTTATTTCTTTAAGGATAATAACATTGCTGAAATATATGATTTTTTATTTTATAAAATTAGCTTTGTTTTAAAAAAATATACGTTGTTTTTAAAATATAAATAACATCAAATAAAAATGTGATTTTTATTTAAATAGCTGTGCAATAAAAATATGATTTGGATGAAATGGCTTTTATAAGAAAAAATGAGATTTTTGTTGATATTGAAAATGAGATTTTCTTTGTATACAAATATATTGGTTTTTAAAAATAGAAGGATATGATTCGTCTATGTATAGAAGAATAGAATTTTTATATATTGAACTTCGATAGAAAAATAGGATTTTTATATATTGAACTTTGAAATAAAAATTCGTTTTTTATATATTGAACTTTGAAATAAAAATTCGATTTTTATATATTGAACTTTGAAGTAAAAATTCGATTTTTATATATTGAACTTTGAAGTAAAAATTCGATTTTTATATATTGAACTTTGAAGTAAAAATATGATTTTTATATGCTGAACTTCGAAATAAAAATTCGATTTTTATGTATTGAACTTTGAAATAAAAATTCGATTTTTATTTATGGAATAGCGAAGTAAAAATGTGATTTTTACATAGGTAGTGAAAGCGGGCAACGAAGGTAACAAAAAGGCGAGAACGAAGAAGATTTATATCCAAGAAGAGTCAAGATGTTTGGATAGCTATATGTGAGAATTTCTCACCTTTCTATTTCTTTTCTAGTTATATATATATACTAGGATGCAGACGGTGCTTAGTAGCACCCGACACAATCGTCCACAGACCATGGACTTGTTTGTTTGGTTGCATAGCTTAGTTATATGATTTGATTTGAATTTGGTTGTTTGGTGATTTTGATTGATGTGTGAATGGCGTGGGCCTTCACTAGACCGGGGATAAGGCTAGGCCTCGTCCCGTTTCTAGTATCGTGCCGTTATGCCGCCGAAATTTTCTAAAATATGTTAGAAAAATAAAAATATCATTTTATTGAATAAATGAACCGAATAGAATATTCATAGGTTGAATAAAATGTTTTATCGTTAAAAATATAATTTTTAACGTGAAGTGAATAAAATAAAATATTCGTTTACAAACCGGACGGTTTGTTTATGTACACCTATTTGAAGGACTTTGATTGGGTCGATAAATTTCACACATCGCCCAACTGCACAAATAAAATCTGTGTTTGATTGTTTGAAACCCCACACGGGTGTTAGGATGAAATTTGAAGTTCACTCATCCTGATTGATTAAATATGTCGATCGGTTGATTGACAGGCTGTTTTAAGCGTTAGATATCTATATTTGATGCTTATACAGTGTAGTGCACTTTGGTTGATGGTTGATTATTTTTCCATGCTATTATATACATGTGTTGTATGAAAATCCATATAATTAACCTTATATGGTAATTGATTGGGCCTCATTCCAATTTGAAAAATAAAGAATATTATAAACTAAAAGTTCATGTGTTGACAATACTCATCCATTGAGATTGGTCATGTGTTGAACGAAATATTTTAATAATAAAGTTTACATCTTTATCAATATAAAATAAAAGTTCATGTGTTGACAGTACTCATTCATTGAGATTGGTCATGTGTTGAACGAAATATTTTAATAATAAAGTTTACATCTTTATCAATATAAAATAAAAGTTCATGTGTTGACAGTACTCATTCATTGAGATTGGTCATGTGTTGAACGAAATATTTTGATAATAACAACTATTTTGAAAAAGAAATATTTGAAATAGAATATTTGAAAATAGAAATTTATGAAGCCGTGTTGATTAGTTTGACGCCATTTTGACGTGAACGATATTTATATCGATTATATCGATTTCGAAATGAATTGAATTGAAAACGATTTCGAAATGAATTGAATTGAAAACGATTTCGAAATGAATTGAATTGAAAACGATTTCGAAATGAATTGAATTGAAAACGATTTCGAAATGAATTGAATTGAAAACGATTTCGAAATGAATTGAATTGAAAACGATTTCGAAATGAATTGAATTGAAAACGATTTCGAAATGGATTGAATTGAAAACGATTTCGAAATGAATTGAAAACGATTTCGAAATGAATTGAATTGAAAACGATTTCGAAATGAATTGAATATAAAACGAATTCAAATTGAATTGAAAGCAAATTGAAATGAATTCAAATTGAATTGAAATTTGAATTGAATAGAAATGAATTTTAAAACGAATTTATAAAGAAGAATTCAATTTTGATTTGAATTGAAAAGAAAGTTGGAATTGCTTTTGAAACGATTTTAAAACTATTTATATAATTCGTTTTAAATAGAAATCGACGAAGTATATATTATATATATTATATATATAATATAATGGCCTGAATAGAACGCGCCGCGCCGCGGCAGTTCGTGAATTTCGACCATTTATTTCAAACGGACATTACGGGAGATCCGACCGTCGGATTCTCCTAAAACCGGAACCGTTGGGTTCGTATCGAAAAGTGCTTTCTAACGAATATTAGAAATTAGAAATCTAACGGTTGGATTTGGAGTTACGTCCAAATCAAATTTGAAAAAGGTCGCTGTAAGTGCAGTTCGATGGCCGTTGATGGAAATCGACTGTACGGGCCTTGATAAAATTGTTAAAAATAGTAATAATTTGTGTAAAATCATAAGAAATGATTTGTGAAGATTTGGGATGAAAAACTCCATATTTGAAAAGATAAAAATAGATTTTTATCGAAATGAACTAGTTTTGAACTAGAAATATAATTCTATTTATTTTTAAATAAATAAATTGAATTTGAAAAGGGTTTTAAAAATAACCAAAATTTCCAATGATTGCATTGGAATGGATTTGAATCGAAATTGTCTTCGGAATATTTCGATGTTGGAATTCGTGATTATACAGATGTTGTTATGGAAATTTGAAAGATATATATTTATATCGTTATTTCCAATACGACATTTGTTAGTCGTAGAATTTGATATTGAATATAAGCCGATATATTTTTTATTCAGAGCCTTGTATTGAATATCGAACGTGATTTGGGTTTGTCGTGAATGGTGTCTTCACTAACACTGTTCTTGAACCCAGTTGAGAAAAGATTAAATCTTTTTATTTAGATTTAATGAAGTGTACCAATTAAATAATATTTAATTGGAATTGAATTGATATTGATTTTTGGGTTTAACATGAACAGTGTTTTAAATAACACTCGTTCTTTAACCCGATAATTAATGAATGTGACTTTGGGTTTATCGTGAACCGTGTTTTAAATGACACTGATTCTTTAACCTAGTTAACGATTAAAACTAAGTGGAGTTTTAATGAATCTTTAATTAGATTGAAATAATCGAGAATGGAGTATCACCAGTTTTACTCCAGGCGATAGTTAAATCTTTAATTAGATTTGAACGTGAAATGGTAATTGAATTTACCGATAACACTGTGGTGTTAGATATGAAGTATTACCAGTTTTACTTCATGGGATAAATAGGTTGGGATTGGGAAATTAAAACAAATGATTACTTCGGTAAGTTTCGTTAATCCCGACTAGTTGAATCGAAATTCAAAAGAAGATTAGAGAATAAATTCAAGAAATTTATCTTGGATAAAATTAATGGGAACCTTTCCCTATGAATGTGAAATTTAGAAACTAACTGTCGGTTGGCCAAGCAGAATGGTTTTCTGGGTATTGATCTGATGTTGGTTTCGACCTTCGGGGTTAATATTTGGGGAATTATTCTCTTGATTAATTTACGGTTAGGGACTAATGAATTGGAATGAGGCGTATGTTGTGTTTTTGTAACACTTATTTAAAATATACGCGAGTTATTCGGAAAGGCCGGGTTTATCCCATTCTGAATAACTGATACGACGATAAGTCGAAGATGAAGACGGTGGTCGAAGACCGGAGGTCTTCACGTCGTTTGGGTGATAACTGATGATCTTGATTGGGCTGTACACCCAAGAAGATGGAAACAGTTGGTGATCGTCCAGACGTACTTGGAGATCGATGGATATGCGGGGTACTAGGTGCCTCCGGTTTCGTTCAGACCCAGAACGGACTTGTAAATGGACTGTGTGTCTGACATTGGATTTTAGTCTGTGTGATTGATCTCTATTAAATATATATATGTTTGGCGGCGGAGAATTTATTCTCTTGCTTAACGCCCTTCTCTGAGACGTACGAGCTCAGGGGTTATATATTGATGGATATCAAACGCATGGAGTGAATTGCCTGTGTGGCATGCCTAAGTGGCAATTGATCGAGGCTTCTGTTGAAAAGCAAAGTCTTGTGGTGATGATCAAAGCACGGCCTTTGTGGCGTAGCTTTGTGTAACGTTTGCTTCGTGAATTTCACACCCGGTATGAACCAAAAACGGGAGAGGACATCAGGGAGGACTTGCGTTTCTTTCTAGCTAGAAGTGGCGTCAGTGGTTTTACACGCCCTGACGAGTTTGACTTATGTGGTTGTTGCTGTTGCGAGGCACCTCGGATTGATCGGTCGTTCTCGAACCGATGGAGTCATTTAGTTGGCTCATTTACGCCCCAAAGGGCGGGGAAACGTAGTGTTCAGGCATAATAATCCACATCGGTGGACCGGCCCTGACGATCTAAAGGGTTGATGCGTTCTGATCCTGTGGCTCGGGCTAGAGAGTCACGAATCGGTTGAGGACTATCTTTTGCCTCGGTTCATAGATGGAAACCCAATTTCCAAATACGTGACTTTGCGGTTTTGATTGTATATCCTATATATGGCGACATAGTGGTATGGGGCATTCATGCCGCCTATGATTGATACTTATGATTTGAAGTGTTTTATACACTATGCACTTATAATAGTATCAAATGATTTGTTTTAAACGTATCAAGCATTCTTTGGCTGTTATAAGGGAAAACCCTATCCTCGGCTGCGTTGCATTGTGTGATGGGACCTGAGTCTTATAACAGCTTCATTTTTCTTTATTTAGCATGGCGCTGTTGCTTTATGCACTGGTATTCTTGGGAGGAAACCCGTTCCGTGTTATACGGCGTGGTCCCTTGATTTACCTAATTTTCAAATAAAGATTAACTGTTTTAGTTCTCACACCAGTCACATGACTGATCTGGAGTTTATTGTTTTAACCTAAACTCTGGGTGCCCCTATTTTGACACGGGCAGCTAGTAGTTTCGGTTTTGCAGATTTATATTCACAGGATCCTGGTTTACAGCTGGAACGATATCCGGAAAGCTTTGTATCCGTATATCTCTTCTAGTTGTGTATTGTATTATTTTCCGCTGCTATGTATTTAAATGTAATTTAAATCTCTGATATTTCTGTGTAATATTCATTTCTACTCTGTATATTCTTGTAATCTGATGCATTGTTGTAATATACAATGAAATGTTCTTTTATATGCGTTCTGTTTTGTCGTGTTCTCAAACGATAGGGCGTTTCGAACGGCCTGGATCGGTTTAGCGACTGGTTCGGACCGAGCGAAATTCCTTGCCGTCACATGGAGCAAAACTGGTGATACTCCATATTTAACATCCATCGTGTTATCGGTAAATTTAATTACCATTTAACATTTAAATCTAATTAAAGATTCCTTAAAATTCTTGTTCAGTTTTAATCTAAAAATCATTATTTAATAATTATTCCATTTTAGGAAAAAAAACTTGGCAAGGCCGACCGGTTTTTAAGGTGACCGCAAACACCTGTATATATAAAAGGAACTGGTACTCTGCACATGCACAGAGTAACATTTCTGGTTTAAAGTATCCAGTCACTATCAAAATAATACAATAGAAAGGAAAACAACATTACTGAGAACTATATCACTAACACCATGAATCATTACCATCATCATCTATGCTACTACCATCTCTTCATCATCGTAGAAAGAGCCGGTAAAGGGTGTAACCTACGGATCATCTCCCTCATCGTAGTAAAAACCGATATATGGAGTCATATTACGCTTAAAGTTCCAAAAGCGAAGAGCCAAATTGTTCTCATTGAAAGGATCCAATAGATGGTTATGATCCCATGAAAGATCTTTCAAAATAACATCATTGTTTTCTCCAACTTCACCGTCATTTCTCATAATCAGTTTGCCATCATTAGGTGTGTAGAATAAACGACTACGATCTTCCACCTTATCATCAATAAAAATGAAAAAGACTTCATTAGTGTCACAATGCATTCCAGAAGGGGCATGCACCCAAGCAGCTTCCTTCTCATTCTAGGAGATATCAGGATCAGGAGGAACATTAGGTAAAATAGGTATTGGAGGCACTTGTACTTCCTACACTTCCGCATGTGCTATCATCCTACCCGTAGGAACCCATACACATACAGGAGGCTTTGGTAGGGGAGATTTAACAGGAAGAGGCATATTCGCTTCATGCTGACAAGTATCGGACCAATGACTAAAGGATTTGTTGGATGTGCATATTTCAGGTTGCCATTTATACGTCACATCCACATAATGAACTCGATTTTCTATACTAACTTTGATTTGAGTAGGCAAAGGTTTATCAGGAGTTATCTCAATCAGGGCTCTAGCACATACTAAGTTTCTTCTTGCAACAGTATTAGCATCAAAGCATTTGAGTTTACCTATATGACATGCAAGCTAACTAAGGCCAAGAAGAGGTTGAAGCACAGAGGGAATATAGGAGAACTGCACCTAGATAGGAATTGAAAGGACCTGCTTACGAACTCTATCAATCGAAACGCTCCAAGAAGTCACAATGAAAGGTCTCCCATCAATGATAGATGGTGCAGCTTCCTGAACATGTCCCCTCTCATCAGCAGAGGAGAACCTAAAATAATATAGACTGTCAACATACGTCATTTTCATGGAGGAACGGATATGCCAGAAATTATGACATGTTGTAAGCATATTTACATCTGGAGGTTTGGGATCCAAGAAAAAGCCAACACGGTGGCCATTCTAGAATTTTGCAGCTTCATCATGGATATCTTGTGGAGGGAATGATCCAGCTTCAGCATGGAGGATATTAAAATCCACCGGCATGTATTCTCCCGAAACATGAGGAAGAGAATCAAATAAAGTTGTCCATTTCATAGGAGCTTGTGGGGTTGAGTTCATCGTAGCTGCATCACGAACAGGAGCAGCAAAAACTGATGGTAATTGGCTAGAGTTGATATTTGTTGGGGAGTTCGGGGAGTTAAGGTGAGCTGGTAAGTGGGTATCTGAAATATTCATCTGGTTGATAGAGCAGTTCTGTCGAATATGTGGAGTGCTCTAGAATAGCTGACGTTTTTCAGTGCTGGGGGAGTTAAAACCATTCTTATCAATAGAAAACAACTCAATATTTGTAAAGTCCTAAGACTGTTTCAATGAAGGAGACATTGCAGCAGCTTTCATACCCATTACAGTTCCCAAATCAACATAAAGTGGCGACTTACTAAGGTTTGAATTTGAGGAAGGAACAGCTGCGTTTAGATCTGAAATTAACTTATTCAATGGATGACTCTCAGGAAAAGTAAATACGGATCTCGCTGGGGGAGATGAAGCTTCTTCAAGTTCAGCATCGGATTCAGAGAGAGATAGCACGGAATTCGCACGGCTTCCGGATCGGGTAGTTATAGAAGAGGGGAGACATGGTTTAGATTTTCTTTTCTTGGCCATAAGATGAGAGGAAGAAATGCGGCGAGACAGAAGAGGATTACAGGGTGGAGGCGCAAGAAAAATGGGTCTGGAAAGCCGGCTGAAAGGAGACGTCCGTCATTTTTAATTTGATTTGCGAAGTTGCTTTTTTTGTGAAATCCTATTTTGACCATTTTAGGCATGTATTTAACCAGGTTAAAGAACAAATGCCATTTAAAAGCACCATTCACAATAAACCCAAAATCATCTTCCACTAATATAGAATCTTCATGGGAATCTAAATAATTCATAATCGATATAAATTTCTGTATCTGACTAATACTATAAGTGGAATAACGGCAAAGCCTTTTAAATTCCATAAATAGCAAAATTTATTCCTTCATAGAAGCTCATCTCGATTATTATTAATTGAATTCCATTCAATTCCAATTTAATTAAATAAACTGTAAAACCTCCTTAAATCTTAAATAATAGATTTATTCCTTTCATAATAGGGTTTAAAAATAGTATTATTTAAGATACCATTCATAACGAACCCAAAATCCAATTTGATATTAAATATAAGGCTTTAAACGGAAATCATATCAACTTACATTCAATACCAAATTCTGAATCTAACAGATATCGTTTTGGAATAACGATGTCAATATCTTCAGAATTCCTCAACGATATCCATATATTACGGAATCCAATATTGAAATATTCGAAGAATATTTCCATTCAAGTTCATTCCAATTTATAAGTTGGAAATCTTTAGTTATATTAAAACCATTCTCAATCCATTTCGTTATAATAAAACATTGGATTTTCTCTTTAGTTGTAAAACAACAATTTCAGATAAAGTAATATTTATCTTTCACAACTTGGAATATTTAGTCCAAACTCTTTTCAAATCCTTTATTATGATTTATCATAATTTATTCATATTTTTAATAATTTTATTAAGGTCTTTACATTCGGTTTCCAATATCGGCCACCGAACTACATCCATAGCGACCTTTTCCAAAATTGATTTGGATATGTTTTAAATTCTAACCATTAAAATTTAAACCTCTTATATTCATTTGAGAGATCTTTTCGATAAGAACCCACCAGTTTTGTTTTTAGGAGAATCCGACGGTCGGATCTCCTGTTACGTCTATTCAAAGTTAATGGTTGAAATCCGCGAACGGTCGCTACACGACACGTTCTATTCAAACCATTTAAAATATATTTCGTCTATTTCCATTTGAAAACGTATTTTATAAAACCTTTATACATTCGATTTAAAAACGATTTCTACTTTCATTTCAATTTTAAATCAAAATTGAACATCTCATATTATTATAAGAGTAAAATAATAATGCTTTCAAAACGTCAGATTTTGAAATCCAGTTTTCTTGATATTCATTATAAAATCGATAGAAAAATCCGTTCGAGTTAAAATAGCATTTGTATGCTTAACTCGACTTCGTATTTTGAAAATATCATTCATTTCACAATAAACTTGAACAGATTGTAACGTCCCAGAATTTTAGTGATTTAATAATTAATTTATTTAATTATTTTAATGTATTGGTTTGATAAACTAAATGGCTCGAATTCAAATATATTGAATATTGAATTAATTTAAAAAGTGGAGTAATATATTTAATTTTTGAAATAATCGGAATATAGTTAAATTGACGATATTCTGTGAATTGGACAATTTAAGATATTTATTTCAGTTTGGAATCAAATTATTATAACGAATATATTGTATAAATGACAGTTTGAATGTATAAATTATAATATAATTTAAATCGAGCCCGTAACGTCCTGGTAGTTCGTAATATTGAGCTTTGAACTTCGAACGACCGTACAGGATTCGTTATTAGTTGGATTTCTACGAAACAAGAAACGTTGGAATCTATTAAACTATATGTTTTTGTGGAAGTGAAAAATTGAAATATCGTATTATAAATTGTAAGTTATGTCCAAATCAAATTTTCAGAAAGTCGTTGTGGAATCGTTTATAAGCCATAACGGTTTATTTAATATAATTAAATATCGGTTTCGAAATTGGACAAGATCTTTGAGATGTAGTTATAATTTAATTTTTTGAATTTTTCTGTAATTTTTATTTTGAAAAATAAGCAACTTTTTATTTGGAGTATTTTACACCCTATATCAGCATTTTGGGGTTTCACTCAATAAGCTAACTAGTGCATATTATTATATTTTTGGGATCGTGACACCTTGCTGGACCCGACTGTATTCTTATTTCCGTCCGTAGTGGCTTGGACATGAACGTGATTTCACGTAATGGAGTACGCTAAAATTTTAAAATATAAAACATGTATAACCCTAAGTTACTTATCGTTTTGTCTTGTACACTAAACGAACGCCGCTGGGCTTATTCATATAATGGCTTTCCTTTTACTATTTTTCATACCATGCCTATTCACGTCAACTACCCGCCACGCAGGCTTATCTGTTTAATGAAATCACATGCAAACAAATTCCAATAACCATCATTTTCGAAAACTATTCACATGCCTACAGTGCAAACATTAAATAACATCCCATGCCTAATCAGATTGCCACTCTTATATTTCTTTTCATATTAATTTCACGTACATGTAAAAGCATAAGGAAGGTCGTCCTTTTGTACAGAAGCACATGCCATTGAGGGAAAAACCATTCCTGTATATACACATCTAAGTTTGAAAAAAATGACCCCTACCCAATACTTAATGAAATGACCTTACCCATTTTCTTCTAGGTAAATTCTATTCAGACCCAGGCATTTGCTAAGTAGCCCCCTTTTTATTTTAAAATTTTGCTGGACAAAAATACCCTTCGCTTAATAATTTTTTTTACACGTTTTCATTAACCACGCAGTGCGGGTGTGGGGATTGTGATTCATCCACGTAGTAGCCCTACGAGGTTGATATCATTACCTCGTAGTTTCCCTACGAGGTTAGGAACATTACCCCGTAGAGTCCTTACGAGGTAGGCAACATAACCTAGTAGTGACTCTACGAGGTAAAGGGTATTTTGGTCATGCGAAAGTTTTCTAAAAATTAGGGGGCTACTCAGCAAATGTCAGGGTCTGAATAGAATTTGCCTTTCTTCTGTTTATATTCGCGTATCACTCCTCTTTCACCGAGCAGAAGAATTCCAACCCTCCACGTATAAACACAAGTTTTAAATCTCAATGAAAACCATCTTCAAATATAAGAATAAAGTTATAAAGAAATATCCATGAGGGGGAGGGACGTAGCCTGGCAGTAAGGTGGAGTGTGTGAGTGAAACTGGAACTGTATGGGTGGAGCAGGAGGGTTGCTGGTGTCGGTTTACATGGTGGAATGGAGGGATTTTCTCAGCTTCGATGGTGGTTGTAATGCCAGGCAAAGAAAGAGTAAGCTATGGGGGTCACATGTAGAGAAACCGATGAGGGAGTGTTTGAAAATTCTAAGTATCATAGACTAAACACTAGTGCATCAGTGTTTAAGGATTGTTGTATAAGAACTGTAGCAAGCAGAGTTCTTGCAGAGAACGTATTGATAAGATAACAGGTAGCAGGTTGACACAAAATGAAACATGGACTCGGAGAATGGAACGTTGACTGGGAAGGACTGTTCACAACTGTCATGGTGGAGATGGATCTTATATGGTGTTGCGCAGATGTGTGAAGTGGGAACTGTGCACGTTTTAAAAGGAAGAAAACGCATGCGATTAGGCAAACGTGAAGAAAAGTGAAGTTTGAAGTCTTTAAAGATGGGAAAAGGTGCTACAGTGAAGAACAGGTTGTTATACGTCTAGTATACCAAAACAGAGAATAATCAATTCTAAACTCGTCGCACAAGTTTATAAGTTGAATTTCCACTACTCTGGAATTCAATATTCGCAATAAGTATGTTGTAATCAATTTACAACAACAACGTTATACTATTTTAAGAAATAGCACAACATAGAAAAAGGAGAGATTATAGAATAATGTATATAAATATACAAATAAATTAGAAGTCTAACCCGATGATGTCTGAGGCTTGTCGTAACAATTTCCTTAAGAATTTTATTTCAAAATTCCCCCAAGATACAACAGACGTATTCTGCACGAGATTGTAATGAGTATGTCACTCTGTGATTATTTATAAGAGTATTAAAGAAGAGAGAAGGAAGTTCAGATTGGAATAAGTAAGGAAAGTGATCAGGTTTCCTCCTTATTTATAGTTTATCTGCATCCCTTCTGAACGGTCGCACCCGTACCACTTCGTACGATCGCATCTCTTCTGAATGGTCGCACCCGTACCTCTTCGTACGATTGCATCTCTTTCGAACGGTCGTACTCGTACCTCTTCGTACAGACGCATCTCTTTCTATGAAAGGAAGTGTCTTTTCGCGAAGTGTCTTTTCGCTGAAATGTAACCGTTTGGCGAAATGAAGTGCCTTTTCGCGAAGTGTCTTTTCGTGATGTGTCTTTTCGCGAAGTGTCTTTTCGCTGAGATATGACCGTTGGGAAATATGACCGTTGGTGAAAGGAAGTGTCTTTTCGCGAAGTGTCTTTTCACGAAGTGTCTTTTCGCGAAGTGTCTTTTCGCGAAGCGTCTTTTCACGAAGTGTCTTTTCGCGGAAAAACATGCTTCTAATAGTCACATCCTTTCACTTAATAGTCGCACCTGTTCGCTTAATGGAAAAAGTATATTTCATTCAATACTTACGAATTCCAACAATCCCCCACATAAATGATAATATTCTTTTCCCCCACACAAAGCGAAATATCACAGAGTACATATGGAATAATGCTTTATCGTGGATAAGTAGATATTTCACTTTGAACTTTCCCTAGTTAAGACTTATCGGATCTACTCGGCTAATCGGTGAATTATTTCATCTTGAACCGTCAGCCTTTATTGTATATCCAAACAATAAGTCTTACGAAGCATTGATTCCCTTCTCATCCAATCTCTTGGTTGTGTTCATTTTGGTCCTGAACATTTTCTGGTTCTGCGTGTGTTATAGAGAATTCAAGCCTTTTAAAATTCTCATAGAGCCGACCCAGCTCACACTAACATAGGTGATCGCAACCATTAAGAGTATCCTACCTATACCCCACTTGTTTTTTTATTTTCAAGATTGATTTCCTTACATAAATGCACGCCTACATAAGTATTACAAGGTTAAAATTATGTTTTTTTAATGATGACCATATCTTGAAAATAACAAGTGGGGTATATGTAGGATACTCCTAATGGTTGCGATCACCTATGCTGGGTCGGCTCAAGGTTTAAATTCTCTATAACACTCGCAGAACCAAGAAGTGTTCAGGACCAAAATGAACACAACCAAGAGATTGGATGAGAAGGGAATCAATGCTTCGTAAAGCTTATTGTCTGGATATAAATAACGGCTGACGGTTCAAGATGAAATAATTCACCGATTAGCTAAGTATATCCGATAAGTTCTAACTAGGTAAAGTTCGAAGTGAAATATCTACTTATCCACGTTAAAGCATTATTCCATATGTACTCTGTGATATTTCGCTTTGTGTGGGGGAAAGAATACTATAATTCATGTAGGGGTATTATGGGAAGAAGAGCTACAGTACTGTAGCATGGTGCACGGTGTGCAGGTCGGAGACGTCACTGTTGGAGCTGCGTTTGTCTGGAACAAAACGTATGTGGAATGATGCCGAGTGACGGTTGTTGTTTCGGGGTCAGTAATACTGCGGATGCCGAAAGTGGAACGGTGAAGGAGGCTATGGGTTCTCGAGCAAGAAAGAAGGTGGAGGTCATTAAGGTTTGGCTTGGAGCGGTGCAAGGAGGCAGAGTTTGGTAGGATTGTGAACTTTGGTAGGCTGAGAACGTGGCTGCAGCGAGATGTTGGAAGGGAAGATAACGGGTGAGTAACGTGGCAAGAATTAACGTAAATTATTTAGTTAATGAATTGATTAATTTAAGCTAATTATATTTGTTTAGTTAATTAACAGTTAATGATAATATGGTAATTAAAAATATTAATAATAATTATAACTAAGTTTAAGGGAAATTAGTTTATATTAATTAAGGAATAATCTTGAAAACGCTATAACTCTTGTACACATATACAGAACGGAACGCGACTGTATCCATTGAAACCATAAAGAGGAAATCTACATTGTGGAATTGGCATGGCTGAGAATAAAGCCACTCGAATTTCATAGAAAAATCAAAATGCTGTTTGATTTTAAATGAAACCAAGACAGAATCGTCAACTGCGAATCAAGGTAAGTAAACTCACTAACTCTCTCTAAATTTAAAATATTATAATTATATTTTAATATTTATAAATCATGATTGAATGCTGTGTGATGGTTATTTAGATGAATTGCTTATAGATTGGATGAAATTACAGATACAGTTATATATATATAATATTGGTTAAATATTGATCATGTTTATTTTAACATCTCATATCGATAGGGAATTGATATTGTTCATGTTAACTAACATCTGTGGGTGCAGGGAAATAGGTTGGAGGGATCCAACTGGATTCCTCAACAATTATATTATTGTTTTTCATATATTACGTTATATGATGTGATAAATAATCTGTCGTTAATTATTGTTTTTCTAGGACGGGGAATTACACTGGCAGGAAATAAACTGGCATTTAAATATTGTAAAATGTATTAGAAAAGAATTTGAATGTTAAACACGAAAATCTATTTTTAAATGGGAAATTCGGGTGGGGTAGATATAAATAACTTGCTTATAAAAACAAGTAGTTGGTTTATAAACGGTGTTATAAATGAAACGAAATTATTATTATTATTATTAATTTAGAAATATAAATCTAAGAATGATTTCTAAAAGTTGGAAATTTATTAAAAAGGGCCAGTGGTTGGTTGATTCTTAGTTGTAAATTTGAATGGATGTTTTGTTTTCCTTTGATAGTTAAAACACCAACTATCAAAGATTTTTGACCGTCGTTGTCAATACGGAGAGACCGGTTGGATTTATTATCCGAAAACCACTCCGTATAGGCATATGCATTGCGAATTAGATTATGCTGAAGATAATTGAAGACGAAGAGAAATGCAAGAGTCGTTCTGTTCCAGAATAGTGCTTTCTGTTTGTCCAGACCCAGGACAACTTGTATGGACGAATGTCTGACAGAGTACTCCTAACAGATCACATAAGACGGTCTTTTCAAGGTATTACGTCTGGTGGCGGAGGAATTCTTTTCTCTTAGTTTTTATACCCGCAATATTTTTATGAAGATAAACTAGTGATTTGACGGGTTTGACGATGTGGCATCTAAAGTGAATGGTGGCCAGATGCTCTGAAAAGATAGACGTAGCTTCTAGTCTCACAACCGGGAATGACAAAAATCGGGCAGACATCATGGCTAGTTGGGTCATACCCAAGAAGGGTGTATTGTCACCGATCTAGAGAAAATTTATATTTGCTCTTCTTTCGATTCTGTATCTTATGAGTTAAGGTTGGACGACCGACAACCGTGGGTGACAATATATTCACTACACTCAAGCCAAATGAGTGGACGGTCACGTGTGGCCAGGTTGCAAGACGTTCTTGTTGAAACCCAGTGTATACCCTCTAGAGTACACTGATCGGAAGGTGATCCCATACCTTGTCTGTTGGAATCCAATCTCCAATAAGCGCCCTGCGGTTTTTGATTTTATACTATATATGTAGAGCGTGCGATGCAAGCGTTCTACTATTTGGTTATTTATTTGATTAGACATTATTATAATATCACCGGATTTTGATATCAAAAATGTTTTGGGTTATAGTAAGGTAAAAACTGTCCATGTTTATGTGTGGGTTGGTCTTACTATTATCCTTTTCTTTCAAAAGGATTTTCAAAGTTAAACAATATGGTTGCAGTTTACTCACACCAGTCCCATGACTGATGCAGAGTTTATTTTGTTTGTGTTTTCCTAAACTTTTGGATGCCCAATTTTGTACGGGCAGTCAAGTGTTTCAGGATTTTGCAGATTCACTTGGAGGAGCTCGAAGCAGGAGGCTTCACCGTTAGTCATTTAGAGATTACTTCCTCTATAATGTATATGAGTTATACTCTGATATGGTATGTTATAAAAATTCAGATTTTGTATTTCAAAGTTATGTTATATATTATATTTTATTCGTTCTGCTGTGAGATTCGTGTTTACTTCGATTATGTCCAGTTGTGTTCTTCTTCTTCTTCTATTCTAATATTTCTTTCTTTCTTTTCTCGCCTACTAACTTCTTTCTATTAATGACCCGGTATTTTCGACGCTTGAATAGTCGACATGGTATTTATGTTGATTTTCGAAGTCGAAAATCACCGCGGCCATTACACAAATCATAATTAAATGAAAATTAATTCAAATCCATTCGTTTCATTATAAATATTCATTGGTATTTTATTATTTTTGTGTCCATCCAAAATCATACATCAAAACCAAACTTCAATTGATAACTGAATATTATATTATAATATTCGTTTTATTTTGGATTGAAATGAGATTCAACCAATTACCATACAATTTCAGTTATATGGTTTTCATGCATCACATGTATTCAACAATAGTTATAAACAACTATTAAACATTCAATTCCCATCCAGAGTCCATCTACAACTATATAAGCATTATATATTAAATAATGCTTATAACGGTTTGTCAATCAATTGATTGACATACAGCTAAATACCAGGGAAATGTGTAAAAAATATCATCCCGAGACCCGTGTGGGGTTTTCAACCAACAAACAGTCAATTTAAATCAATACTGGTTCATGAATTTAATTATTACTAGTTCAATTTAATTATTTTTTAAACTAACAGATTTAACTTGAACGGGTAATACTGTTCAAATTATAAATGGATATTTATATCCAATTTCAACTACCACTAGTATATTAACATTATTTTATTATGTTAAATATCTCAAATACACAATCACAACATAACAAAAGAAATCAGCAATTCATCCATGGGTTTTCAACCAACAGTGATGTGAGCTACCATAAACCGTATAACATTTTGTGATAATTAAACAGATATAAATCAGCATAGGTAATCAATATGTTTTTATATATGATTATAATAACATAACAAAATGATCGAGTGAGAGAGTTCTCACATTGATCGGTTCTGAATCCGTTTAAAAACGATTATTTTGATTAAATTAAACATGACGTTTAATTTAACCAAAAATCCTAACTGCTTTCAATCCAATCCAATCCAATCCAAATTGGTTTTACTGCGATTCTGATATCGTAGTAAAAAGGTATCAGCTTTTTAAGTTTCTACAATTTGTATATACATACCATATCAGAGTAAACACGAATCTCACAGCGGAACAACTAAAATATATTATATAACATAACTTTGAAATAGAAAATTGAATTTGTATATACATATCATATCAGAGTATAACTCACCTACATCACAATGGAAATAATCTTTAAATAACTAACGGTGAAGCCTCTTGCTTCGAGCTCCTCCAATTGAGTCTGTAAAATCCTGAAACACTTGTCTTTTCCGGGTTGTGAGGCTAGAACATCTGGCCACCATTCACTTTGAATGCCACATCGTCAAACCCATCAAATCACTAGTTGATCTTCCCAAAAATATTATGTGTATAAAAGCTAAGAGAAACGAATTCCTCCGCCACCAGACGTAATACCTTGAAAAGATCGTCTGGTGTGATCTGTTAGGAATACTCTGTTAGACACACGTCCATACAAGTTGTCCTGGGACTGGACAAACAAAAAGCACTATTCTAGAACATAACGATCTTTGTAATTCACTCCATCTTCAATTATCTTCAGCATAATCTAATTCGCAACGCTTATGCCTATACAGAGTGGTTTTCGGATAATAAATTCAACTGGTATCTCCGTATCGACAACGATGGTCAAAACACTTCGATAGTCGATTATTTAACTATCGAAGTAAAAACAAACATCCATTCAATTGTACAACTAATCATCACACAATCACTGGCCCTTTTTATTTAACATTAATTTTCCCGTTTCCCATATCTTCCTAAATTCTAGAAAATTTACAATATAAATGTTCGAAAACATTTCCATCTTTACCACGTTCCCTATCTCTGCACTTTAGAAAATACACATTTTTAACATTTGGAAAAACCCTTTCAAATACCCCCTATTACTAAAATTCTCGTTTATTAAATCATTTTAGTTTAACTCAAATTGTCTCAAGGAAATACCTATTTTCAAACCGTTTACTTTCAAATCGTTATACACTTTCCAATATAGATATCATTTCCCAATAGGAATCTAGACTCGTTTTACTAATCCTAATTCAAATATATTCTTATTCCAAAACATAGGAATTTAAACTTTATACTTTAATTTATAAATATCTTTCAAAATCCACTGCTTGTTTTAATATACTTAGAACAAGTCATCGCCTTCTAGGCTAATCAAGAATCAATTTCTATTATTTAAAAATAATAAATAGTAGATTCTTCCTTTTTAAACTCGAATCAAATTCCATCAAATTTTACGGTATTAAAATACCAGTTATTTCAGGGCCTATGTTATTCAAGCATTTCAAGCACACAATAAACCATCACATGTTATCGGTCATATCAGACAATGCAATATATGAAATGACAATATAATTGTTGAATCTGTTTCCCTGCATCCACAGATGTTAGTTGACATAAATAACACCAATTTCATATCGGTATGAAATATAATGGTAAACAACATCAGTATTCAATCGATGGTGTGTATATATATAATGGTGTAAATTATTTCAACCAAGTAAATCATCCAAATGACCCTCGCACACAGCATTCAACCATTATTTAAAACTATTAAAATATAATTATAATATTTTAAACTGAACAGAGTTAGTGAGTTTACTCACCTTGGTCGTTAATTGTTGAATAACAATTAACGTCGGATTGGTTTTGATCATTCGTTTTATTTCGTCTAAAATTGTAACGACCTCCAAATAGCTCCATACTGGTTCCATTGGGTAGCCTACTTCCATCTGATCCTAACGGATCCTGTTTTATTGCATTTCGATAACATATGCAAGAGTTATGTATTTTACTGGTTAATATACTATTTAAAATAGAATTAAACTTACTTTATTTAATATTGGGCCTCACCCTTTATTCTCACCCGACCCAAAACTTGACCCATCAATTTGCGGTGCAATGGACCCTTTTGCTTTTCCCATTTCCTTCATTTACTCCAACATATACGCTGGCCTTCTACTCACGTTCATCCGGTTTCAAGCTTCACGAGACAACCTCTCGCTCCATTTCCTCAATTAAGTATATAAACTATTCAACCACGAAGTTGGGTTTAGTTTCAGAAGAAATAAAGATCTCGTTTGGAATATAGAACATCGACATAACCTGTCGAAGAATTTGAGATTCCAGCATTCCAAAGCGGTTGAGGACACCACTGGTGATCCCTTTCTTCGCCTTAACCATGCTCCTTCTTCGAAATATACTACTCCAGCTCCATAAATATTTCAATGGTCGATCCCCTCAACCAGAAGCCATCGAACAGCTCAGCGCCTCCAACGTCCCTCCAGATCGCATCATTAGTGTTATCCCACTCAACACTGACGGTAGCGACAAGAATACCCACCGAAGTCCACTAAAACCTCACCCACGCAGTTTGCTCACGTTAATTAAACTTTCTTCGTAGTGCGCGTGTACACAGTTTCAACATTCCAATCCCTCCTCTCTTGTACTACACGAAAATATATATCAATCACCCTATGTAAACAAGCAGCTCACGTTCCCGTGTGTCTTCTTCCACAATGAAACTTCCCCCTTCAGAAAATGTGAACTGCACTAAAATCCTTCACTCCACAAAGAGTAGTTGCACCCTGCTGTTTATGTCGTTCAATTTTCTCGTGATGCACAGACCATTTAAACTCATCCTCCCACATTAATTCTCAAACGAATGATCACAGTATATTTTTTTCTTCTTTTACTGGAAAACTAGTTCTCCACCGTCCTCTACAGACAACAATCATGCCCCTTCATCCGTTATCCCTCTCCCACCCCACTTTCTTACAGACCAAAAATACTTTGCTGCTCCTTTCAACCACTCGTACATGCAACAAACCCGCCTTTGCTTCTTCAAACTTACATGTTTTCATCTCCCAAAAACCTGATACCATGCGCACTACCCCCATTTTCCACGTGTGAGTGCATTCAAACTTCCACCAAATGTTTGCTTCATTTGAAATTCTTCGGCAAGCACCCTTCAGATTAAAAAACGCACAACGAATTCGCACCAACCCTGAGCTCTGGAAGGCACGGTTTCGAACTAGAACCAGCAAGAACAAATCGCATCTCTTAATAATGTACACCAAGGTGAAGATAAACCTCACCGCAACCCAAAGGAATTCCCTTTCGAATATTGAATAAAACAATTGGTCTTGATCTTCAAAATAAATTAGAAGGGGTCGGATGTTTGTTTGTTGATTTCGAAAGAAGAAATTTGACAGGAAACCCAAACGAGGACTGGTGATTTGGGTTATGGCGGAAAAATGGGTTAACAACAATTCTATTTGGATTGATTTTTTTTTTCCATATGTATTCACACCCCATTTCCAAAACTGTCCAAATCATTCACTTATCCATTTTATAGCCACAGTTTGCTTCACTTAGAAGCCTATTGAAAACTTAAGAATTAAGTAAAACATATATCATAGGTCTGCACGTGAGGATTTTCTCAGGGTATAGGTTGGTAGCTAATGTAACTATTCATGCTACTGGCTATTTCTTAAGAGTTAAGATGTGTTATTATATATATCTAACTATTTATGGATTGTACGATGTAGAATAGAATAGGATTGTTCTATTCCTTTCGCATGAAGTAATAGGGGAAAGGTAGTACAAAAGGTATTCAACAGCAGAAGTTGCATTTCATCTATTCTTGCTATAACACAATCATGTGACATGAGACGTGCACGGTTTTGTTTCCAAACGTGCAATGTGCAACTTATCAAAAGGTATGAAATTGAATACCAATCCTACAAATTAGAGTATTCCAAACGGTATGTGTTATAGAGATATGATCAAATGAGATGTATTAATATCATTGGAAAGATTCCATTTTCGAATGATTCATTACGGACAAAAATTAAAATATCGTTGTCTCGAGCGATGTGTCACGGTTCCAAAAATATAATAATATAGACAAGTTAGCTTATTTTGTGAAACCCCATAATGCTGATATAGGGTGCAAAATACTCCAGATAAAAGGTAGCTTATTTTCCCAAATAAAAATTACAGTAAAATTCTAAAAATTAAATTATAACTGCGTCTCAAAGATCTCGTCTAAATTCGAAACCGATATTTAAATATATTTAAATAACCGTTATGGCCAAAACGAATATGCCGCTGCTTTTCTAAATATTTAATTTGGACATAACTTACAATATATAATCCAAAATCTCGATTTTTTACTTCCATTAGAAAAATACAGTTCAATAGATTCCAACATTTCTTATTTCGAAGAAATCCGATTTATAACGAATCATGTACACTCAGTTGAAGTTCAAAACGTTAAATTACGAACTACCGCGCCATTACAAGCTCGACTTAAATTATATTATAAATAAATACGTTCAACGGTCATTATGAATAAAGTCGTTATTATAATTCTATTCTACTTGAATTAAATTGATTAAATTATTTAATTCACACCATATTGCTAATTCCACTATTTCTGACCATTTCGGATTTTAAATCTATTACTCCACTATTTATATAAATTAAATATTCAAAATATTTGAATTCAAACCATTAGAATTATTGAACCACTATAATAAAATAAATGAATTAATTAATTATTTTACCGATAAAATTCCGGGACGTTACATTGCTCAATTTTTGTTCAACTCCGTATCAATTTGAAAATCTAGGAAATCTTAACAACTTTTGTTTTGGATTCATCTTCTAATTCGAAACCGATTTGAAAGGGTTAAGGGATTTGTTTGGAACAATTTCGGCTATTGATTTTTGAAGTGGCGGATCCCGGGGATACTGACCACGCTGAAATGTGGACTAGGGTTTTATTTGTTAGGGGTATATATATTTTTTATATTATTTAATTCCCAGGTTGCTTGTTTAACGCTCCGAACTCCAAATCAATCCCAACGACTGATGTCCTCAGCCAAATACCCCTATTCCGAGCATAATGGGATATATTTTGTATGTCATTCGACTGTTTTAATCAGTTTTCATCAAAATTAAAATATAAATCAATATAACGTTTAATATTGATTTTGAACGTACGTTTTATTTTACCACGACTACATACTGACTCCAAAAATTATGAAATTTAAAAACTCGCAATGTTTCACAAATACGGTTCTAACAAAACTAATTTCGTCTAATTTGGAGACAGTTTGAAAAATAGGCTTTTAATTAGCTTATTAAATTATAACTAAAATTCAACACGCGTTTAAATTTACTACGCTTACATACTAATTCCAATTAACTTGGAATTTTAAACCTGATAATAATTTGATGTTCTGGATCCAACAAAAATAATTTCGTCGAAAACGAAGATTATTTGCAAGATGACCATTTTTAAAGGCTTTGTAATATTATTATAATCTTATTTAATTCCAAAATTACTCAAATTAATGGTAAAATAATTATAATTATCACATATACATTCTGATGAAATGTTATACAGCTATATAATAAACTTACTTGTGTTTTAAACTCGATATCTCAATTTCATAGTCAAATGGTGTTTAATTTACATGAAAATCCATTTATTTTATTTAATAAATCGTTATAATTTATAAACGATTTTATAGTGACTATTTGGAATTTTAATTTGGACATAACTTACAATTTATAAAACGAAATCTCAAATTTTTCACATTCGTTAGAAAGATACATTTAAATAGATCCTAATATTTCTTGTTTTACTGAAATCCGGCTTATATTGGATTCTGTGTATTCAGTCAAATTTCAAAACTAAATTTTCAAACTACCGCGTCATTACGAGCTCGTTTTATAATTAATCTAAATATATGCGCTCAAACTTCGTTTCAAAATAAATTTAAGTCGTTTATTTTCAAAATAAATCATTTAAAATATTTAATTTGCATTAAAATAAATTAAAAATAAACTATAATTGACATAGACAACTTTTCTAATGTGAACGAGCTATCTGCACAGGACGGTCAAATTGAAGTGTTCGAGAGACATTGGACACGACTTATATTGATATCATACCGCACTTGCTTCAATTCAATTCACCTCGAAATAAGGCCCGCATGCCTCTCCTCCGCTGACTGCTTCCATTTCAGTGTAATTTCTTTAATTTTCAAGTCGTTATGGAGCCAATCCTAACTGTAAAGTTGAAGCAAGATAAAATTTAGGTTTATTATCTTTAGAAATCATTAAACAGAAAATACTTATTTACTTGATTTATATATCATCGTTTGAATTTGTTGAATTGTTTGACTACTTGAATTTGTTTGACGAATGATAATTTGAATTGAATATGCTTCATTTTACATAATAAATTGGATACGCTCGAATGATTATTGAAACTGAAAATGCTTAACGATACTTATGATTTGATCATGCTTGATGTCAATTTTGTTTGAACGTGCTTGATGATTTTGACTAAATGTATATCATAGAGTGCATATAAACTAGGGTTGTTATGGTAATGGTAGCATGAGAACCATTACCGTACCAGTACTACTAGTAAGTCAAAAATAGGTATCGATAATTAACCATTACCAATGGTAAAATACTCACTGCTGTAACGATAAACTGGTATACCGTTGGCTGGTGTAACATCCCGCCAATTTGACCGCTTCAAATTGATGATTAAACCAACTTCATACGTTCAAACTGACGGATCGTTATTTAGCTTAAAGAGTTTAAACACAGAATCAACACAGAAATACAAAATAATTAAATAACATAGTATTGAACAACGAAATAAACTTTTATTTATTATCCAAAAATTTTGATACAAGAAACTTTTCTATACAGCGGAATGTAAACAAATATGAATACAAGAAAATATTACTGTTTTAAAAACTTCAGAGTGCACCGTCTTCGGAATCCCCAGCTTCGCCAATCTTCGAGTCCTAAGCTGTGATCTTTAAATCTGAAATGCTCGAGTCTGACCCGAGCATTTCATGTAAAACACAAAATACTCGAGTCAGGATTAAATCATAGTTCAAGTAAATTAACTTCAATATAAACTGAAATATATCAGTTAATTCCAACATCAATGTAATATATAAAATAAACGGTGGTGATGTACGTTCATATCAACATATTTAGACCAAGTGTGGTATCTATGCACAACCGTTTTATTTACGGAATTTACGCATACACAATGAAGTGCACCAGGAAAGGGACATAAGTAACTGGCCATACCAGCTAAAATAAAAATGCGAACATTTACCATGCAGTTAATGAATCAGTAATACGAAACCATTAGACAATATTGACCACCCAAACTATATCCCACAAGACAATGGCTATATTACAAGGTTTGGCATATTACTATACTAAAACCCATAGTAACTACAACATGAGAATAATAAAAGAAATTTGAAATCTAACTAATTTCAATGATATAAAGTCACTTTTAACTTCTCAAGCAGTTCTAAAGTTCAGATATAAATATATGTATAACATGACAGTGTTCACGGCCAAATATTAACAGACCTGGAACAGGGGCGTATATATGTAATAACGGTTCACAACTAAGGTAAATGGTCTGCATGAAAATTTCTAGATAAAGGGCAGCACAATTTGACCTCGTTCCGTGAATATGTCATATTACTTTTGGTTAAGACTCAAATTAATGCATGCAAAAACAAAATATTAAGTCTGATCTATATTTGAATGTATACCCAAGTTTTCCATATCATTTAAATATACCTGTAAAAGAAATGTACCCAATGTGTGTTTTGAATTCAACAAGGTAAAATTGGTGTATTTGTGCTAGCAGCTTACGGTCAATATTTAATTTCATACAACTCCAAATAACATCCAATTCATGTGTAACCAAGCAGAGCATATTTTATATGTATGTATATTTCAGATAAGTCTTCAAATAAAACCATTGGTTTAGAGCATTCTCACACATGATGTCCGCCTCACAGTATCAAGTTCAAAGGTGATCAAGGTCTAAAAAGAATGTAAAACCCAAATCGAACGAGCATGTTGAAATTAACGGAGTAAAGATCAAACCACATCATTACTAAAGTAGGAATCAACTGTATAAATTGACATAGGTACAACTAGTTCAAAATGACGGCAGAGCAGTCTATTTAAGCTCGTACGGAAGTACAGTGAGTGGCATAGCAGGTTGGCACATACTTAAGGTAAGGGAACACATTGAGAATAATAATATGTTCAAGAAACCAGGCACTAAAAATATAGATCAACTTATTTACAGTTTTTTCTCAAAATTGAGTAAGGGTCACTTGGATCAAATATGCATTCTATGGTAATTAGGGATACTAGTATTTATACAGTCATATACGATGGAGCAAAAATTAAAATGTGGCCGCAACAAGCAACCTTGATCATCTCTGTTTATGCAAAAGTAGGAGATCCATGGTTTCACCACATAGCAACTGTAGTGGCCGTGTGCAAATAAATAATAATTCAATGCAAATGGTTCTACAACATAGTAGACTATACACATTTCATGTATACAAATAAATGAACAGGGCATGGACATGGTTCAATGCATGTACTCAGGCAATAGGAAAAAGTAGGTACTCTCAATATGTTCACTGTTATTACTTATCCTCTAAAGCATATACGTGCTACAAACCCCTCTGACAATAACATAAAGCAGCCGATCCCACAAATGATACGGTCATCATTTTTATTTACCGACAGGTCCAACAAAATGAGGTATATGACACGGTTTTGGGAACATGGTTCTGCTAGTATATATATATGGTCAAGGGCTTTCCCAGGTTTTTAACAAACTGGCAACATAATGATTCAGGTGAACTAGGGTATATAATATACGTGTGGTTATGGTGCCATCTATAATTACATATACATATCACATCATTTAGGCCAAGGATTTGTACCACTGAACCGCAATGCCATGATAACCAAATGCTATCATACTATATTCTTAAGGCAACCTAACCATTACAGTAGGAACCAAAATGCATAAACAGTGAGCATGACAAATCTTTTAAACAATGAACATGATCCAGCTAGTTTATATATATTATTATTATTTTCTGGTAATAACTAAGGAGCTAGCTACCATGTATAAACAATGAGCATCAAGGTATGGTATACGTGTATGATTTCACAGAAAGCACAAACATAATGGGGTCAAAGCAACAAGGTCACTAAACCACAAACAACCGCACTCGACCATATTTCTATTTTTACTCAGTTAAAAATTGAAGTTTAAAGTACTTGAAAACAAGTAATCGTGAGTGAATCAACACTTACCTTAAATCCAGGAACGGAAAACGATAGCGACGAAGGGCAGGCTTAGTATTGGTGGCGCAGGCAACGTCTGGTGTCACGAGGAAGCGGACTGGGCTCGAGCGGGGTGCTGGGCTTGACCGACGACTCAGCTATGGCGACTCCATTGGCCTGAAGGTGCAGCGGTGACTCCAATTTTCAAGGAAGAGGAGGAGCGGATCAGATCTCACTACAACAAAATGGACATTATATAGCAAATTGAAATAGCGTTCCGTTTCCAATACGTTCAAACTGACTTTGGCACGTGGGTTTTGAACGCTATTCAACCAAACAATTATTCTTCGGTTCTCGTGCAACGCTATTCAAAGAAGGAAAAAATAAGACGGTAAGGAATTTATTTTCGTGTGAACTAAATCCTTCTTCTGAAAAAGCTTTTTTCCTTTCATCCAGAAAACAACAAAATCTCACCAAATCAAAAATCGCTTCACACTCCATCTCCTTCAGAAGCTACGATCCCTAATCTCGACGTTGATCCACAAAATCCCTAAACCGCAAAATCATAAATCGTTGATTCTCCTCTATCATCAAAAGCGGAAACCGCATCTCCCTATTTTGAATAGGAACGAGAGGTATTAAATTCTCTGTTATATGTTTTTTTTACTGCTTGTGCTTATGATGTTTAATTTGTTTATAATTTGAATTATTTGACCGAAATTGGCATGAAGTTAATGTATTTTAGAAATTTTTAGTTAACTAGTATAAATTAACGTATTAGTTTAACTAATGTGAGAATTTGCTCCAATCTGAATCAACGTTCGACTGTTGGATTAACCACCAATATTACATATCAGTATTGGTCGGAGATGCTTTTAAACGTATTAGATGAATCAGCAATGTTAACATGACATGTTTCGCTGTTAATAACTGCCAACGGTTTTCCACAGAGATAAACCTGAGGTGTAAAGCATTAAATTGTTATCAGCAGTGAATTCAATTTTACAAGCAATAAAAAGCAATGAATTGACAACACATGAATTCATAGACTGACTAAAACTACAAACTAGTTGTATGCTCAACCTCATAGATTATACATGCTTTTGATAGTGTGAAGATGAAAATTACGTTGATAATTTTTTTGTGTTATTTTAGATTAATTGTACCACAAAAGCTATAACAAATTTTTTTTCTTCCAATAATTAGTTTTGAAAAAACAAAGTATTGTGGAGTATTTGGTGCAAATGGAACACAACATGCCTGCATAGTAGTACCAATTGTGACTACCAATTACCCAATAATACAAAGTTGATTAGAACCACCCAAGCACGAGTTGAAATGCAAACAATGCTTTGTGCACTCATAACTTGGCAACGATATTTAGTTTTGTTTGCCCAAAAAATGAGTAAACGCCTCAGAGAAAAATCCAGGAAAAGCATAAAATCTGATATGTGATTATGGACTAAGTTATCGAGGAGTTTAAAGATCTATGAGGGTGTGATTTGCCAATCAATTTTAATATTAATTTCAAACATAAGCTTGGTTTAGCGATGGTTTACAAACCAGAAACACGTACATATGACTGGCGGTACTTAGTAAAATATCATGGCTTTTATACTGATGAAAACTTATTAGAAGTATAATATTACGGTTATCGTTTTAGGCAAGGACCCAACATTGATTTGCATGTAGAACCACTATTCACCCATTTGATGTTTCGTAAGATGATGCAACATCTACGACATTTGAAATAATGACATGAATGGACTAGGCATATGAGACTCAGAATGAATCACTGTATCATCTCCATGATTAAGTCAAGCCAACTGGGTAACGTGGCCCCCAACTGTTGTTAGTCGTCGACGATATTTTGTAGGAACCGAGGCAATAGTGACAGCCAATAGGGCTGTGAACCGATGCATAGAACCGCCACTTGCGTCAACCAACACTATAACAACAGCTTTGCAATGGCTTCGTCAAGGACGTTAATGATGGTTAGTGTCGCTCAACTGTTGTCTATCATCGTAGGTCGCCACCAATTGATACAGCCCTGGGCTCAACAGGGCTGCAGCCCAAGGCAGTTTTTTTCTTCTTCTTTCATTTTTAAAAAACCATTGAAATACTACCCTATCCCTACCTAAAACGAAATCAGGTAAGCAGAAGTCCATCTCATTCTTCGTATGTTCTTCATGTCAGTTTGCCACAGAACCCATTTGAAAAGACCAGTGGACAGTCGACTTTAATTCATGCGCGTATTATCAATTCAGTCGATCAAGCCAGGTGAAAAACCATTTTCTTTCTAGGTAGGAGATCAGTTCTTTGAAAGAAAAAAAAAACCTAATTTTCATGTTTCATACATCCCAAATCTCAGGTTTGGTTGCAACTTCCATTACGGAATACATCTTTTTGCAAGGCTAATTGCTTTAATTTCACTGGCTGCAGATTTGATTTTTTAAGTTCATTAATCTGTTCTTTTTGATGCTTTATTAAATACATAAAGAAACCATGGTGCATAAGGCTGGCCTTATTGAAGATTATTGTTCTACTTCTTAAACATGTTTAAATAGTGTTTGGTGTTGTTCGGAAAGGAGCTTCACTGAATATTTTCTTTCAAGTATGACATTCTTATTTTTATATTTTGTACTATTTTGCCCAAGTGCGACCCTTTTTAACTGTAACATTAAGGTTTCCAAAAAAAAGACAACTTTTTTCGCTTTTATGTGCTTCAATATCATAAAGTGACAACCATCTTTCATTTTTTTAATGCTTGTTAATTAACCTTTATGGATAGTTTTATTAACAGTTTTGCTCCTATTTTAAGTTATGTTTGATCATCTACCAAAGATAGGTGCTGCAAATATTCTAGAGCTTATATTGAGCAAAACATATCAGATTTAAAGTCAGCCCATCCTTGGTTCAATTCCTGTGTCCGCCCTTGGACACGTGTCAATCCATCTATACGTAACTTTTATATCATTGTCATCACTAGCCATCCTTAGACGTCATTTACCTGTGACACTTAAGTCGTTCTCAGCTGGCATTAGCTGTCGATAGCCTGGAACGTTCGAGCTTCTTCTGTACTTAGCAGCTGTGTGCACTGTTCAGTGGTACAAGTGTGTGAAGTGCAGGAATCTATCTTGGTGTAGTGAGCATTAGTGTAATTTTGGCTATGGGTTGAGCATTCATGAGCTGTGGTGCTCTTGGTTATTCAGTTTCTGCTATTAGGCTATAGGTTATATGGTTTTCATGTGTAGGCATTGGTGGTAGTTCTGGTCATCCATAATCATGCTGAGAGATTCATTATTCTTGTTAAGAGATACAATAAGAAGCAACTCATATATCTATTTTTTGGCAATAAGCAGTTTTGAGTTTTTTCCGTATAACAATTGTACTTATGATTTTGGTTTTTCTCATTACTGCTTTGTTTTGTGTCATGTGTGTTGTATATTAGTTAAGTTGATAGGGGTGATATATTGTAACTATTGTAATCATTTACTGTGTCAATAAAAGTTTAATTGCCTTTCTAAAAAAAACTTTTTTATAGACCACCCAAACACATACATATATTTGTATTTCTATCCATGTCATTTATAAATCATCCAAGCTCAATGTCAAACAATATAATGTGTGTACACACACACATATGAGCGTGGAACATAAGAACGTCTTGCCACCTAACGATGCTATTTATAATAATGCCTCAACAATAGATATCGAGGATGCAAATGCACCATGGCCAGTGTTATCTTCATGTGTCATCCATGTGTTAGTTCATTAACCAGTGTAATACCTCACAGCTCCAAACATGCGTTATTACATCTCAGTTTTATCCAAGATTGTGTATCACAAATTGTTAAACATTTAATCACCTTGAAATGCCTACACATATTATTTTACATGTACTAATATTAATTACCAGATCAATTTATTTTTCATCCAATATTCCATCTCTTTTATATGTTGTAACCTCCAACAAAAATGCTTTTATAGGATACCTGTTTCAAGAGGACTAGCAAACATATTAAACTTAAGAAACGTTTCGGCCACAATCTGGCTTGGATCCTCTAAAGTAAGATTCTTGCTTGGGTTAAGAAAAAGAGCATTGCGATTAGTTGGCTACTGGATTTCGTATGTCTACTTGCGCACACATTCTGTTGGACTAAATTTGTTTCCTATCATTATGGGTTTGCTATTTTCTAACATTAGTTTACTTATGCCTGGTCTCTATTCATCTTTTTTCTATGCTGCTCTATGTTTTCAGATCATTTGTTCTGTTTTCCATGTGTTTAGTCTGCTACTAAACTACGTACTTCATGCTTTGGTCCATGTTTTGCTACCTGACTTAACCTTGATTCTCAGATTGCCTTATGCTTCAACCCGCACTTTGGTTTTTAGTGCATATTTCTTTTATCTATTTCCCGCATCTGCATGCTGTCTTTTATATATATGTTTCTAAATTTCTATATTCATATGCCTCATGATTACCTATATATAGTTCTCTATCACTACAGATCTAACCTACGTTGATTAGTTATCAAACTTATTCGATAGTTTGTCTAACTTATTTTGATATAATTAAAGAACTGCGGTGTGTTTATATTTTCTTGCCACCATTTTAGTCTAACATCTATTAAATGGTATAAAATTAAAATAACCAAATAATATGGATGATTTGGTGTTATACATGTCTTCATGATTTTTCCTGTCTTATTGTGAAAAAAAAAATATGCCTGAAATATACGATACCTTATTTAATATTATCACAAATGATTAATATGCATTTACAATGGCTAAAAGGAAATTCAGTGAGCACAATGTAGTGGTTAAGAAAACTAACTTTATGGAGAGAAAAAGTTCACTGACGATAGAACCATCAGTATTTGAGCAGATGCAAAAGAATTTAAAGAAACCATAGGCTTGAAGTTTAAAAGCTCTGTAAGTACAATAATATTATTCTGTCATGTTATTGAAGCACGAAATTTCAGTTTCGCTGGCTTCACATATCCCATATGGTATAATCATCGACATCAAATTATTAGAATAATATTATTTTGGTTTACATTAGGAAAAGTGTATTATCTTTGAATTTTTTATAAATATTTATTTTGATCTTGATAAACATTCTGGTTTACATTAGGAAAAGTTTATTTTTTTTTGAACTGGCCATGGGAGATACGGTATTTTTGGTCTTCTGAGTCGTTTTTCACGCTTGTCAATGATGATGTTATTTTACAATATGTTTAGTCATTTTTCATACATAAAGCCTTCAAGTGTTATGGATTTTTTACTTAATCTCTCCAAATGAAGGTGGTCTCTTATTCCATTATTGTCGCATTGATTTGTTTTGAAAAACATAAGTAGTCCATCATAAGAAAAACATCAAATTTAAATGTAAAATCTAATGATGGCCATTGTAGTTTATCATCAAATTAATAAAATTATCATTTTCATGTTCATAATGACCTGAAATATTTCATGTAAAAAATTCATCACATGAAATGTTTCATTAAAGAATTGAATGCTATTTATTTTGAATTTTGTCTTTATAATTTTTTTTTACATGTTAGAATTGAATGGTTTCTTTGCTCATACCTAATAACTAATTGTTTCTTTGAATTTTAGATTTTTGTTTGCTTATATATAGAAATGATGGATAAAGATTGGGTACGTTTGAACAGGTATTCATTACAATACTCAATTTTAATATTTACTTTAAAACATATTTTAATAAATAAGGTTATTGTTCTTTTTCGCTTTTTGCGCGTAGAACCACTAAAGAGTATGAACAAGCGGCTTGGAATTTTGTGAATGATGCAAAGAGGAATATGGGTAATGTAGAAAAAATTTTGTGTCCATGTTTAGATTGTAGAAATCTTACTCGTCACTCTGGAGAAGTTATTGTTGAGCATTTGATTATAAGAGGAATGGACCCTAAGTATATGAGTAGTGAGTGGTATAATCACGACGAGCGGATAAATAAAAAGAAGGAAGCAAAGTCGGGTGATGCATATGATTTGCTTCAGGCCAACATCTATGAAGATGAAGACTTTGTTAATAATACCTTTTTTAACGATGATAGATGTGAAGATGATGCACAAAGACGAGAGGATGATTTGCATAAAAATTTAGAAGATGCAGAAACTCCATTATATCCTGGTTGCTCAGATCAAACAAAGTTATCCGCTATCTTCGCATTGTATAATCTTAAATGTGAAACTGGATTGTCTAATAATGGTTTCGATAAGCTTTTAAATGTGCAACAATTGTTATTGCCAAAAAATAATGTACTTCCTAAGTCGTTATATGAATTAAAAAAATTCCTTAAGTTATTTGACATGGGCTTTGAGAAGATTCATGCATGTCAAAACGATTGTTGCCTTTTTAGGAATGAATATAAAGATTTGAGTAATTGCCCAAAATGTGAATTTTCAAGGTGGAAGGTAAATGAACGGACAAAGGAGATTATGCATGGGATTCCTACTAAAGTATTGCGTTATTTTCCAATAATTCCAAGGTTTAGAAGAATGTTTAGATCTAAAACAATGGCGGAAGATTTAAGGTGGCATTTCAATAATAGAAGCACCGATGGAAAAATGCGTCATCCTGTAGATTCTATTACTTGGAACGTAGTGGATGAGAAATGGAAACCATTTTCAGTAGATCCTCGCAATCTCAGGCTTGGCCTTGCAACAGACGGTTTTAATCCTTTTTCTATGCTAAGTTCCAAATATAGTTGTTGGCCTGTAATGCTCGTCACATATAATCTTTCGCCTATGTTGTGCATGAAGAAAGATAATATTATGTTAACTTTACTGATTCCTGGTCCGAAGCAACCAGGAAATGACATTGATGTATATTTAACACCACTGATAGAAGATCTACATCATTTATGGAATGTCGGAGTTGAGACTTATGATGCATACAGCCAATCTATTTTTAATATGAAAGCGATATTGCTTTGGACAATAAATGACTTTCCAGCCTATGGTAGTCTTGCTGGTTGCTGTGTAAAAGGTAAAAAAGACTGTCCATTATGTGGTGTCAACACTCATCATCGATGGCAAAATCACAGTAGAAAGACCGTCTATATGGGTTATAGAAGATTTCTATCCCCTTCAAACCCCTTAAGAAAAAATAAGGCCTTGTTTGATAACACCGTGGAGGAAGGGTATAAGCCTAGGATTCTAACTGGAAGAAATATATCTATTATTCTAAAAGATTTTCCAAATAATTTTGGAAATGTAAAGAAAAGCCAAAAAAAGAATAATAGAAAAAAGAAAAACAAGAATGGCCAAAGTAAGGTAGGGGCTAAAAGAAGAATTGAATATAGCAAGAAAAATGAAGATCATGAGGACACAGATCCTGTTAGAATGGAGCTATCAAGTTGGAAAAAGAAGTCCATTTTTTTTCAATTGCCATATTGGGAGGTTAGTGCGCACGTTTTATTTTATTTCACTAAATAATGTTATGAAATTATATAATTAAAATGCTCCATTATTGATTTTATAGGAGCTTCCATTACATCATAATTTAGATGTAATGCATGTGGAGAAAAATGTTGGTGAAAGTCTTATGGGCACAATGTTGCACGACAAAAAATCAAAGGATGGAGTTAATTCTAGAAAAGATTTGGAAGATTGGGGAATTCGACATGGTCTTCATACACAACCTTGTGGGAACAAGACATATCTTCCACCAGCTCCATATACATTGTCAAAAATTGAAAAAAAAAACTATTTTGTAAACGGTTATATGACTTTACAGGACCCGATCGTTATTGCTCAAATTTTAAAAGATGTGTGTCATTAGACGATTGCAAAATCGGTGGTTTGAAGTCTCACGACTATCACGTTTTAATGCAACAATTATTACCCATCTTAATAAGAGGATTACTTCCAAAAAAGCCAAGGAAAACAATATCTCATTTATGTTCATTCTTTAATAAATTATGCCAGCGCATTATTGATAAAGAGAAACTGCAACATCTGGAGGATGAGATTATTGTGATTTTGTGCGAGCTTGAAAGATATTTTCCGCCGTCTTTTTTTGATATAATGATACATCTGATAATTCATCTTACAAGGGAAGCACGACTGTGTGGGCCAGTCCATTTTCGTTGGATGTACCCCTTTGAAAGGTACATGAAAACGCTAAAAGATCATGTAAGAAATTATGCTCGTCCTGAGGGGTGTATTGCAGAATCTTATCTTGCTGAAGCATGTATGAGATTTTTTGGTGAATTTTTGAGAAAATCGCATGAGAAAGAAGTTAGAAATGAAGATTACCAAAGTAATGTAATACTTGAAGGACGTCCAATATCAGCATGTAAGACAATCACATTGTCTTTTAATGAAAAAGAGTCCGCTCGTTTGGCTATGCTAATGAATATGGCCATAATAGAACCATATTTAGAGTACGTGCATACCTAATATTTTTCTATGTTTTGATTGTTTGTATTGTCAAGTGTAACGTAACTTTTTGTTTCTACACCCCAGTTTGCATTTGGAGGAGCTACAAACTTTAGACAAGCGCATGGAAAGAAATGAAACATTACTTTGGAAAAATCATATAGCTACGTTCTCCAGTTGGATTAAAAAAAAGGTGAATTAAAATTTTAAATGTTACTAATTTATTTTAAATCGTATTACGACTAGCTTTATCGAATGAAATCAATTGTTTATAGATACCTATTAGCTCCAAAGAGCACGACAACATGCTAAAATGGATTGCTTATGGTCCGAAGAATGATGCGTTGTCCTATGTAGGATACATCATTAATGGATTGCGTTTTCACACAAAAGACGTTGGAAGGGAGACTCAAAATAGTGGAGTGACTTATGATGCAACAACAATGTGCAGAGCAAGTGCAAAAGATGTTTCTCAAGTGGTTGATGTTGTCACTTATTATGGGATACTTACCGATATAATTTTGTTAGACTATAATGTTTTTTATGTTCCAATATTTAAGTGTCATTGGGCAAACATAAGAAACGGTGTAAAGGTTGAGGATGGGTTTACTCTTGTCAATTTACATCAAAGCCAAGCTTCATTTATAAAAGATCCATATATACTTGCATCCCAAGCAAAACAAGTTTTTTATTTAAGAGAGGATGATTCTTCTAATTGGTATGTGGTAATGAAAGCACCTTCAAGAATTTTTGATGAGTTAGAGATCCAAGACGCTGTTGAGGAAGTAGGCCATGTTGAGGAAGATTGCCAAGATATCAATATGGATGTCGATGGATATGTTGATGATGTTTCTTTTGTTAGAGAAGATTGTGAAGGCATACTCGAATAGTTTTGATATGCATGTATAGTCAACAGATATGTTGCGAGTGCTTGCACCATTTATTTGAAATGTTGAACTTCTTGGATATTTTATTTCACTTAGATATAAGTTTCCTCTTTGCATTCTCAGATATTACATAAATTATGTTTTGACATTCTGAAGTCAAAAAAAGTTTTTTGTACCTTCTTTCAGTTTATGAGGATCTGATGTTGTTTTGATTTGCTGTTTTTTTTGCTTTGCTTTCACTTATTCATGTATGCGAAATTATAGCACTCACGTATATTATACTTTTGCAAGTGATAAAAATTAAGAACCACACAACAATTGTATGCACATCGATGCATAAATGTGGTCCCTACAAGTCAAAATATAATCAAATTTTTTTTCCAAATGTACTGCTTCGTGCTTAATTTTTTTTTTGGAAGGAGGTTGACATCTATTTCTTTTTTTTCGGACAATGACTTATTCCGCTTTTTTTTTTTTTTTTTTTGGACAATGACTTATTCCGCCTTTTGGAAACATGCATTGTGTTGTATCAAAGACCAAACGAATATGGGTAATCCCTTTATCTTTCTACATGTTTATTTTCTTATAATAAGTTGCTTTTGTTTGAGTAAGATATAATAGTTGTTGCTTCTACCGACTTTATTCTACGGCTAAAGATGTGAGTGATTTAGTTCAGATTTGTGTTTAGACAGTTTATTGTACAGAATGTTGTAAATAATTCTGGTGAATATTTTATTTAATTATATAGGCAGTATTTAGACAGTTTATGTAGAAAGTTTATTTTTAAAGTATCATTATGATGAATAATTTTGTTAATGTTACAGAACATTGTAAATGCATGATTATCTTTACTATGTATTTCTGAGAATTTCATTTTGTTAATATAGGAAATGGCGAAGAAGAGGAAGATTACTCGCAAACAAAATCAAGCTGAGGACTCCCATGAAGAACTTGAAGCAAATATTGAATCCAACGAGCAACGTGAAGCAAATGCAGAAATCAATGTGCAACATGAAGCAAATTTACAAACCAATGAGCATCATGAAGCAAATTTAGAAACAACTGTGCAAGGAACCGAAGCATGTAGAGAAAATGCGATGCAATCTGAATTAAATATTGAGACCAATGAGTTTAAAGATGAAAATAATTTGGTGGAAAACGAGACTGATATTCAACTACATGAAAATCTGGTCGAAAAGAAAAAAACGAGAGGTCGGACTAAAATGAAAAGACTTCCATCAGATCGTGTATCTCGGATTATCGTTGAATTCAACGAAAATGCTATACCAATAGTGAAGGTTCTGTAAAATTGTCTTCATACTTAGGACCGCTCGTACGGGAGCATGTTCCATTCACAATTGATGATTGGCGGCAAATTGGCGATGATTTAAAGTTTGTATTGTAGAGCTCCATTCAGGTATCATTTTCTTATAATATCATAAATTTATCATGTATTCTCTAGTTCTAGTTAATGGTAGCCTGTTGTGCATCTTTGTCTTTGATGTGATGGGTCCTAATGATAAGAAGATTGGTTTAGGTAAATTTAAAAAAGATCTGTGTTACAACAGTAAGTTAGAAGAGTAGGGTACACGCATTTTTGATTGTTTTTAGCCAAACTGAAATCGTAGATTTTTTTTTCCATTCTTGGATACATAACAAAGACAAAGGAACGCGACTGTTTTAATTGGCAGCAAGACATAAATACACATTTGTCGATTCAATTCACATTTGTCGATTTTATAATATAAAATGAACGCGACTGATTTAATTGGCAGTAAGACATAAATCTCGGACCTCCATGTCAATAATTTTTTGGCTCAAGTGTAATATAATTCTACCTGGAATTACATAAAAAACTTTATATGGTATATATTCATAGAAACATATTTACAGGGAATTACATGAAAAACTTATATGGTATATATACATGAAAAACTTTATATGGTATAATTACATGGAATTACATGAAACACATTTAAACAAATTCTATTATCAATTCCTTTGTGCTAGTTAGGAGAAAATTAAACATTATTGCTGAAGCTACAGGTGTTTAATTGTTTTATGATGACTGATTTTCCTTTTTATATTTATATACATTACCATATTACTATAACGACCTCCACTCAGATCTTTATATGGCATGTATACATTGAAATACCGTCAAACCATGTTTTTTAATTAGTTATCAATTTATTAAATATTTACACTTAACTAAATAAGAAAAATTATACTAAAAATATTATAAATCTATACTCTACTGTTCAGTTTATATTTACACATAAAATACATTAGAAATTCTTAAGTCTAAAAATATTTGAACCATATTGTTCATTTTATTTTTTTGTAAACAAAATGTATGATATTAGAACATAACCATCGACTGTATATAGTGGTAAACTCAGTCAAACTAAAGTCTTAACGTCCACAAGTCAGAATACTTGCATATTAAAATTGGCTTGCAAAACCAGCAATCTAATATGATCTCAAACAAAATCTATATTATGATTTCACCTAGAACCAATCTTACTTGGATTCACAAAGAATTCGAACTTTTTCCTACGTGAACTTTCTTACTAGTCTGTCTATAGTGCTTGGGCCGGCACTACAAAAATTGTTTAGTTTTATGATCCACATACCGTGCGTAGCCCTCTACTTTTATATGATCTGTAAAATATTATGTTTAGCAGATTTCATCAGCCTTCTCAACAATAACCTCCAGGAACAAAACTAGGGAGATATAAAAAGTATCTCTTCTGTTAAAATCTGTTGATTGAGATTCCACAAAACAAGGAATAAAAATCCTGCATGCACCAAGGAGACATAATTAAATAGATTGCATGATATAATTAAATAGTAAGGGCACAAACAAACACACATGTTTTTTAAAGCAAAATGGTAAAATTTACGGTTTATGCATTAATGTGACTCATTGACATTGTGAAGGATCGCTGGACTATCATGGTTCAATAATGTGTTCATGCACAAGGACAAGACAACTGTTCCAGAAAGAAGGATTTTGTGTTCATGTGTGAAAAAGACTTAATCTATTATGTTTCAGTTAGCAATAATACAACTACAAGATAAAAACTAATAGCTGCCGAAAATTATTCTAATAACATGTAATCACCCGCAATTTATCTTTTTACATGGAAACGAATACGGAAACCGAAATTTCGAATCTTACTCCGACTCTAACATTTTACTGTCATCTAAGGGTACTTTTTGAACTCTATGATCGAACCTATAAACAAGCCATAAGATCAAAGATAAAACGGTATGAAACATTCGTGCATTTTAAGCATCTCTAATATTTTTGAATTGCTCTAGATTAATTTCCACATCATTATTTTTTTAACAAGAAAAAAAGCATAATGGCTCTCTTAAGCACACTAAAGGCGATCCGATATTTATCGTGTTCTTCTTGCCATAACAAAAAGATAAGTAGTGGCATTTGAAGTCAATTACTGTATACATCAAAGATAATGTGTGTGGTTAAGTTTGCTACGGTTAGCCCACTTTGTGAACTGGGCAACACAAAGTCGAGATGTGAAACATTGAAGAACTTGGAAAGCATTGTAGCGGGTCGGATCGGAGAGATATAGCGGTTCGGATCGGAGAGGTTTTGCTGTTCGGATCGGTGAGCTATTATTGTTGGAATCAGAGAGGCACTGCTGTTCGGATCGGAGAGCAACCTACTGCCAGTTGGAGCGGAGGGCTACCTGCTATAGAGACAGATCGGAATGGAGCAAAAGTAGATGAAGACTTGGCCTTGGGACAATCCGGATCGGATCGGACACCCCGATTCGAACCCCTCCTGCACGCTCCTCCGAACCGAACCCATATTCCACATCACACTCCCCCACGATCGCCTGAATATGCGGAGCGGGTATGACCAGTTCCTGCCCACAACGTCCACTGCTCTGATGCGTTGTCAACACTGAAATCCATCCGAACCCGAGGCTGATGGGATGGAAGACACGTGGCTCCGATCCGGATCGGGTTCTGAGCAAATTTTCACCTATAAATACCCTGTTTGGAGATAATAAAAAGGATCTTCTTTTTGGCACTTTGAGAGTTCAACCACTTTCATAAACCGAATTCCAGCACTCCCGGATAATCCAAATCTTTTTTCAACATTTATTTTGAAATAATTGAGTGAATGTATGTGAGTTGTGAGTGAAATTGAGTGAATATCTCATTGTAATTGCAACTCTATCGTCGAGAATAGTGATTGACAAGTGGACGTAGGCTCTTTAATGCCGAACCACTATAAATTTTGTGTCTCCATTTTACTTTTGATCTTATTTCATTCTGCTTTTAGTCAGTTTGGGTGTTAGAACCACTTTTTGGTCTAACATTTTGGTGCTTTCACTGAGAACCATCTGAATTCTTTGTTTTTCGGGATTATCGTTCTACTTTTTGGACCGTTGAGTTCACAGAAGTTAATCCTCAAGTTTTGACGCTCTTGAATATTTGTTGAATTGATTGTTGAAGAACTATGGCCAAAGGAAAAGGTAAGGAAGTTCAAACTAGTCGAGGAAACGGAGTTGGTGAAGATCAGCAAAATGCAGTTGTGACAAGGTCTCGTGGGCAGAGCTCAGTAGCAGGACAGACTGATACAGGAAATTCGAACCGCACTCAGGGGGAGAGCTCCGATCCGATCCGGGTAGGAGAATCTGAAGCAGTGCATACCCCCAACCTAAACCGACTCGAGCAGCTCGCCCTACACCTACCTGACCTGGCTTTCCAGCTCCGACCCGAACAGGCTTCCCAGCTCCGATCCGACCCGATTTCCCATCTCCGAACCGACCCGACACTTGGTGATGTTGGAACTTCTACTCGAGCCCCCACAAATGCTCCGATTCCAGCCACCAGGGTCAATGATCAAATCAATCCATCCTCACCTATTACTCAAGGAGATTTTTCGCGCCTACTTCACATGCTTGAGAGTACTAGGGAGGCTATGAAAATCCACGAGCGTACCAATCTCATGATGCAAGAAAACATGAGACTCATGAGCAGGGAAATTAGCGAACTCCGTAGGCAGAGAACCCCATCCCCGGTTCGCCACACACCAATGGATCAGTCTTCTTCTTCCGAGGAAGAACGGCCCCGTGAAAGAAGGCCGCTCGAACGACCTCAGAATTTGGAGCAACTGACGTTCGGATCTTTGGGGTCCCGTGAGGATATTGCACGAGCACTAGGAACCAATGATCCAAGCTTGAGAGACCCTAACCTTACTAATCCCACTCAGGGGTAGATGCTCCAGCCCCTTCCTCCCGATATCGACTGGGAGCGTAGGGAACGAAGTAGAGCAGAAGCAGCTCAAAGAAGAAGGGCATCTCCTGAACAAGAGCCCAGAAGGAACCTGGATGCCAGGGCCAGGGAACCTGAACGGGCCCTGACTAATGCCGACGTACAGGCAATGGTACGCCAGATTATGTCCGAAAGCCGGAACTATACCAATGAAGATTATGGCATTGAGCGAAGCCATACTCCTTTCACTGACGACATCCTCAATTTTCAGTTTCCCCGACGTTTTAACCTGCCACGGATGGACAAGTACAATGGAAGAACCGATCCGGGACAGCATTTGATGCCATACTCGTGGCTCATGAAGGCTGCTGCTGCTCCTGACGCAGTGAAGTGTAAAGCATTCCCGATCTATTTAGAAGATGTGGCGCTGCTATGGTTTACCCGACTTCCCCCTCGTTCGATATCGAATTACAGGGAATTGAGCGAACGTTTTATGAATCAGTTCCGACTCCATACCCGAAAGTCTAAGAGTGTTATTGAATTATCAAGAATTAAGCAGGCGCCAGGAGAGTCTTTGAGGTCATATCTCGACCGTTTCAACTTAGCTGTGACTGAAGTTAGTGACCCGCATGAGCCCACCATCTTGATGGCTTTGATGGAAGGAGTCGATCCTGACTCCGAGTTTGGAGATTACCTTTCTGGAAAGACACCCTCCACGAGAGAGTTATTTTATGAAAAGGCCGATATTCACTTAAAACGAGAGGAGGCCAGGGCAAACCGAAAGAGAAAGTCTGAAGCGGCTTCGAAAGAAAATGTTCAGAGTAACGTCGCCGTGAAGCAGTCTGGGGAAAGTTCCAAAAAAGTTGAAGTGAATGTGGGAAACAAGAGTGGAAACGACAATTCTGGAAACAGGGGTAACAACAATAACCGTAACGCGAATGGTAATAGAAGAAATAGAAATAGGGGAAGTGATCCTAACAAAAGACCCCGATTCCAGACTTATGAGAATTATACACCGTTGAACGAAACTCTGGAGAACATTTACTTGGATACGTACAATGTTTTGCAATATAAAAGAACGCCACCTCGCGACTCAACGGAGAAAGAAATGGCAACTGGGAAGTTTTGTTTGTTTCATGGAACTCATGGGCATTCAACCAATGAATGTCGACATTTGAGAGACGTGATTGAGAAGCTGCTGCGCGAAGGGAAACAGGATGAATATAAGGTTGCCCCGAGGGACAGGGGGCAAGGAGAGTAGGCTCCAAAACAGATTCAATCTGCTCCCAAGCCTACGGCGCAGCAGAAAGGCAAGGGAATTGTTATCAACTCCATAGTGGGTGGACCCCACCCAGCAATCCGCAGTTTTAGAGCGATGGATCAATATGTAAATGCTACCAAGCACGTAGATGTGGATGAATGTGATGATTTGGAAGATATCGCTACCATAAAGCAACAGAAGACAATGTTTGATGACGTGGTATTCCGTAGCAGAGATAATACTGGGATCCAGTCACCTACCGATGACCCGTTGGTCATTACTACCACCATTGGGCCGGGCTTGGTTCATAAGGTGTTAGTAGACAACGGGAGCTCTGTTAATATTTTATTTAAAAAGTCATTCGATCAGATGAAGCTTGAATCTGAAGATTTGAAGCCATGCGAAGGTTGGATCCGAGGCTTCAACGGGGCGTCGACAGCCCCAATGGGGTATATAGAATTGCCCGTAACCTTGGGACAAGAAGAACGCCGAAGAGTACGGATGCTTCAGTTCGTGGTGTTGGATGTAGATTCGCCTTATAATGCATTTTTGGGTAGGCCTGCCCTTGCTGAGTTCAGGGCTTGTATCGCCCCTTGGTGTTTATTGCTTAAGTTCCCAACTGAAGCCGGAACTGGAGTAATGAGAGGGGATCAAGTCTCCGGACGGGCCTGCAATGTTGCCGAATTAAAGATGTTGATGAAAGGACTTAACATCGAGAGTAAAGATGCCTCGCCTCCTCCGAAGGAGGGCTCGGCGTAGCAATTAGAGGGATCGGCCCCGAAGGAGTTGCCCAAAGGAACGCCTGAAGACCTGGATCCCAGAAAAAACGAGGAACCAGAGACTAGAAATGCAACTCCTAATGAAGCGACAGTGGACATTCCTATTGATGAAGCTGATCCAACAAGAGTTTTGAAGATTGGATCTCAGTTGGATCCACGTCGGGCCGAAGAACTAACGGACTTCTTGAAGGCAAACTTGGATGTGTTTGCCTGGACCCACGCTGACATGTGTGGGATATCGCCATCCATCATAAGTCACTCACTAAATGTAAACCCAAAACACCCGCCTGTGAAGCAAAAGAGACGTATGCTGGGCCCAGAGAGATCGGCTGCTCTCAAAGAAGAAGTGGAGAAGCTGAAACAGAACGGATTTATTCGAGATTCGACATATCCCGACTGGATATCGAATCCCGTCTTAGTAAAGAAGCCGAATGGAAAGTGGCGGACTTGCATTGATTTTTCAGATTTGAACAAAGCTTGCCCGAAATATAGTTTCCCACTTCCCAGGATTGACCAGCTTGTAGATTCGACAGCAGGACATGAACTTCTCTCTTTTATGGATGCATATTCCGGGTACAACCAAATTCCTATGCACGTGCCTGATCAAGAACATACGAGCTTCATTACAAATTTGGGGTTATATTGTTATGTTGTAATGCCATTCGGATTGAAAAACGCCGGAGCCACTTATCAGCGCTTAGTGAACAGAATGTTTTATAATCAAATAGGGAAGACTATGGATGTAACGACCCGCATTCTGCGCATCATAGGATCGTAGAATATTTATTTCTTTCACATACGAAGTCGTATGGTCATGTAACTTTGGAAGACGACTATTGGGGTCATTTCCCATGTTCATGATTTTTCTCGATTTTTAAATGACCATTTTACCCCTAGTTGGCACTGTTTTGGCCATAACTTTTGACTGGAAATGAATTTTGACCTGAAACCACTTCCATTGGCTTTGAATGATAGTTTCTCTTTCCGTAGAGTGGTCACATTAGCCAAACGGACTTACCGTTTGGGAGATATGGCTGAAACAAGTTTCAGATAGTGAAGGACAGCTTAATTGGGCTTAACCGGGTAATTAGCAGCTAGGCCCAAGGGGAATTTCGGGTTTAGAGGTATAGGAGGACTGATTAGGGTTAGGTTATCACTTTCATTTCAGTTTTGAGCCGCCACAAACCTCCTTGAGACCTTAGTAATGGCTTCCTACATCTAAAACACCCCAAATCACTCTCTAATTGAAGATTAGGCTTAGCAACACCAAATTAAGGAGAAAAGGCACCAAAGCAAGGTTGGAACTGCTGTTAGACATCAGTATTCGCCCCAAATCAGAGGAGTTTCAGTTCTGAGAATTTCATTTGTGGCCAAGGTGAGTGATAACATCATTTTGACACTAATTACGGTTAATTAAGGGTAATTAGTGAAGATTAGCGAATTTATACACCAATAAATTCTGGAAAAATTCTTAAAATTCTAAAATAATGTTTTAAGGCTCTGTTAGAAATTTGAGATGATTTCGATGTGTTTTGCTAATTGTATGTTTAAGCATGATTAAGAGTGCTTAAGGGAAAATATGAAGTTTTAGCTACTTTTGATCCATTTTGATTCATTTAAATTGTTGTTTGTTGTTTGTGGTTGCTATTACATGTTACTATGACTCTATGGTATGTTTCATGATTGATTAGAATAGTTAAATTGCTCGAAAACGTCGTCGAATGGCGTAGAAAGCTTGCTGGAAAGTTGCAGAAGTGTGCAGGCTCCGAACCGGTTCGGATCGGAGAAAGGGGTCGGATCGGACTAGGGAACTGACCAAGGGAATCCGAACTGGATGAGGACTTGCCACTAGAAGAAGTTTGGCAGGAAGGAAGGCCATTGCTTAGAGTTGGAGTTGGACAGGAGATCGGATCGGAGCGGTGGAACGGATCGGATCGGAGTAAGCTAGGGAACGGAGCGGATCGGATCGGAAGAGAGATTGGAGGCCAGATCGGATCGACTTGGAGATGCAGGGCTCGGATCGGAAGCAAAGAAGAAATAAGCTAGGGACTGGAGCGCTGGGGAGAAGGACACCCGACCCGACCTGGAGGAGGACCCCGACCCGACCCGGAGCGAAGTGCCCGACCCGAAGAGACAAGGAGAAGGACTCGAACCGAGCATGGGTGACCGAACCGAACCGAGCATGGGTGACCGAACCGAACCGAGCATGGGTGACTGAACCGAACCGAATTTTAGAGCTGCTACTGCACGACAACTTTTCTGAAGACCCACTCCAATTCAACCAAACCCGAGATGCAAAGGGAGTCCAAATGAGAAGTTAGAGCTTAAGATTCAGATGGGAATCAACGAGTTCACTTCATGATTGGGCTTTGCTGCGGGACGCGTGCTAAGGAGTTATCGACACCTATAGCTTTGGACCACTATGGTAGGAGGTACGAAGGCGGATTCAGGGCCATTATGGCATTGGTAGAACCAAGGGCTATGACCAATGAAGTGGGTCATTGAAATGTTTGGTCATGACTCCAAGTGTTTGGCTTGGTCACAGCAGGGTTTCTACAAGTCGGGATTCGTCGTTGCCTCAGTTTGTCTAGTGTTCCAAAGTGGTAGATGTCGTACGCTTTACGCACTGAGTGAGAGACGTGAGGATGGTTGCCATGGATGATTTGTTTGCTATCATTATGACATGCACACCCCACCCCCGTATTCTTACACTATTTATTATGGCACCTTGGAGTATTGTACGGTATGTGGTACTAACTCTTTGGTTGCAGGTCCAGGTTCAGGTATGGCTTAGTATACCTGTTATTATTCTGTTTAGATGTTTATCGCTCATACCAGGCTTTATGTCTGACCCAGAGTTTTATGTCTCCTCTTATTACTCTGGGTGCTCTCACGAGCAGACTAGAGACAGGTTAGCTGGTGATGCACGGGTAGATGATCCGGAGACGAGCAGGAGGCTTCCACGTAATATATATATATATAGTATTCTCCCTGTGTTGTTGAAGATCACTGCTTGGGCATTGTTGGTGTATCTTCTATTTTAGCTTTCTTTTGTTTAGAGACAGTAAATTTGGAAAGTTGTAATAAGCTGTATTTGGATTTCCGCTGCTTTGAGATTGATGTTGGTTTTAGTTATCAGCTTATGCACTGTCTCGCCTGTTTTGTGTCAAGTATATTATTATTATATTTTATTCCATGCGCTGTGAGACATTCTACAGGTTTCTGGATTAGTTCATTCCCTTCTTTTCTTTCTTATGACGACCGTCTTGTGCTAGTCGGGCATGTGTACAGCGCACTTCTGGAGGAAATGCAGGCTGGTGCGAGGCGGGCCGTCACACTTGGTATCAGAGCTCTAGGTTGCGTAGTTAACCTAGGGAAGTTATCAGGGAGAGATATTACACGTATACGAGAGAGCGTATTTGTGATTACTTTGGTTTTTAAGAAGCTATATATATATATACTATTAGTAGTATAAGGATGGAGTCGTACTGCACTAGCACCACTATGGAGTCGTTAATCGTTTCCTTTTTCAGATTGACGATGAGCCGAGATACTAGAGGTGCTGGTAGGGGAGCCAATAATGGGATTGCTGCCGACATGAGGACGATGTTTACTGACCTCATGAGAGAGATGCTTAGAGATGTGCAGAGGGCAGCTCCCAATGGTGGAAATGGTGGTGGTCCAATAGTGCAGGCGCCAAGAGTCGACTTCGCCAAGCTGAATAAGGATTATACTAGTCTTGGTGGGAAGTCATTCCATGGAACGGAGTCGGCTACGGACGTTCAGGATTGGTTGGATAGTTGCGAGCGTATCTTCGAGGATTTGGGTATCGAGGATGCGATGAAGAGAAAGCTAGCGTCCCGTCAGCTGCAAGGGCGGGCAATGAATTGGTGGAATGCTATAAAGGCAGCTACTCCCGAAGACCAGATTACTTGGGAGCAGTTTAAAGCTCGCTTTAGTGAGAAGTTCATTCCAGCTGCCCAGAAGTCAGTGTTGTTCAAGAGGTTCTTGGAGCTCAAGCAGAATGGCAGGGCTGTCTCGGAGTATATTGCTGAATTTGACACTTTGTCGAAGTATGGACTGTCTCTCATCGATACTGCCGAGAAAAAGAATGAGAAATTCATAACTGGTTTGGATCAGTACTTGGGGGAAAAACTTATTAACCACATCGATGAGACGTTTGAATCGATTGTGGGGAAAGCGTTAAGATCAGAGAGTCTCTACCCTAAGCTGAAGACTGAGGTTGCATCCGCAGAGGAGCCAAAGCCACAAGCTAGTGGTGGAGGCAAAGGTGGTCCCCAGAATAAGAGAAAGCAGAACCAGACTAAGGATGGCCAGAAGAAAAAGAATAAGCAAGATGTGGAGTGCTTCAGCTGTGGTAAGAAGGGCCATTATGCTAGTAATTGTCGGGCCAAGCCAGCGGATAGGAAGTGCTTCAACTGTGGCCAAATGGGACATCACAAGGACAAGTGTCCACAGCCCCCTAAGGAAAAGCAAATGGTGAAAGCATATGCTCTTAATGCTATTCCTTCTTCGTCGAATGCCCCAACTGCGGCGGAGAAGGGAAAGAATGTCGTCATTCAAGGTATGCTTTCTGTTTATGATGTTCCTGTTAGAGTTTTGTTTGATACCGGAGCTTCCAGTTCTTTCATATCTAGTGACCTGGTAGATAGGTTGGGATTGGAGCCCAAGATTGTCGATAGACCTTTAGTAGTGACGAACCCGATTGGTGGTTCGACTAGCCTTAGCATGATTTGTCGTAATGTGGTTCTATCGAGTCATGGATGCATGTTTGTTTGTGATTGCTTTGTTTTGGGCTTTACTGGGTTTGGCATTATTTTGGGAGTAGATTGGCTCCAAAGATACGGGGTGATGGTAGACTGTGAGGGCTTGTTGGTGACAGCTAGAGCGGATGATGGGCGGAGGATAGTGTTTGGTGGTCTACCCAGTAAGGGGGTATTGGCTAGTTTTCTAAACTCCCTCGACATTCCGCATAGTGAGTTGTCAGGTTTGCCCGTGGTTGGCCAGTATCCGGATGTTTTCGAAGAAGTGACCGGACTTCCACCACACCGAGAGATTGAGTTTCGTATTGATTTGGTAAAAGATGCCAGACCTATAGTGATGCCACTTCGTCGTATGGCACCAAGGGAGCAGCGAGAGCTCGAGGTGCAAGTCAGCGATCTTTTGAAGAAGGGATTTATCAGAAGGAGTGTTTCTGAATGGGGAGCACCAGTCGTGTTTGCTACCAAGGCGGATGGTTCCCTTCGTTTGTGTGTAGACTACCGCGAGTTGAATAAAGTGACGAGGAAGAACAAGTATCCTCTACCGCGGATAGATGATTTGTTTGATCAGTTGAGTGGCGCGAGAGTATTTTCTCAGTTGGATCTCGCGACAGGTTTTCATCAGCTTAGAGTGGAAGCTGAGAGTATAGCTAAAACGGCATTTCGAACGCCGTCTGGATTTTATGAATGGTTGGTTATGCCATTTGGGCTGACTAATGCCCCGGCATATTTTGTGGACCTTATGAATAGGGTATTCAGAGATCAGCTGAATAAGTCTGTCCTTGTGTTCGTTGATGATATTTTGGTCTATTCGAGGACAGAGGAAGAACACAAGGAACATTTAAGGGTAGCGATGGAGGTGTTGAGAAAACACCAATTGAAAGCAAAGTTTTCTAAGTGTCACTTCTGGAAGAGGGAAGTGAGGTTCTTGGGCCATGTTGTATCAGAGAATGGTATTGCCGTGGACCCAGCGAAGGTGGCTACGGTACAAGATTGGCCTACGCCCAAGAACGCAACAGATGTAAGAAGTTTCTTGGGATTAGCGGGATATTATCGTAAGTTTATCCAAGGTTTCTCCAAGATAGCAGCATCATTGACCCAGTTGACCAAGAAAAATCAAGCTTTTGTCTGGGATGAAAGGTGCGAGAATGCATTCAGAAGTCTAAAGGACAAGTTGACAAGCGCACCAGTGTTAGTCATTCCTAAGGGGGATGAAGAGATGACGGTATACACGGACGCCTGTGGTACCGGACTGGGTGCTGTATTGATGCAAGGCGGTAGGGTTGTAGCTTATGCAAGTCGGCAATTGAAACCGCACGAGAGGAGATACCCTACCCATGATTTAGAATTGGCAGCAATCGTGTTCGCGTTAAAGATGTGGAGACACTATCTCTTGGGAGAAAGATTTGAGCTATTTACAGATCATAAGTCGTTAAAGTATCTGTTCTCCCAGAAGGATTTAAACCTCCGTCAGCAGAGATGGTTAGAGTTCTTAGCTTCCTATGATTTTGACATCGCATACACACCAGGAAAGGGCAATGCGGTGGCTGATGCATTGAGTAGAAGACATGCCAGCTTGGGGGCTATGTTCCTTGAATGGAAGCAACTGGAGTTTATCGCGGGGTTTGATTTCAGACCAAAGTGCGAATTGGATCCAGAAATGTTAGCGAGTTTGACGGTCAGACCCACTTTGATTGAGCGGATCGGCTCTAGTCAGAGGGACGATCCTAACCTATTGGAAATCATCTCCAAGTTAGAGATGGGTATCGATGAGGAGGTGAACAAGTATGGGCTTGATCGAGATAGATGGCTTAGAAAGGATGGAAAGCTTGTTGTACCCAATGTCACTGGATTGAGAGATGAAGTGCTTAAAGAGTGTCATCACTCAAAGCTGACTATACACCCCGGTGGTAATAAGATGTATCGAGATATGAAGCAGACCTACTACTGGGAAGGGATGAAAAGAGACGTTGGGAAGTTTATATCCAAGTGCATGAATTGCCAGCTAGTTAAAGCCGAGCAAAAGAAGCCTAGTGGGTTGTTACAGCCCTTAGAAATTCCCGAATGGAAATGGGAGCAAGTCTCGATGGATTTCATCGATGGGTTACCAAGGACTAGATCGGGATATGACAGCATTTGGGTAATTGTAGATCGACTGACCAAAAGTGCAAGGTTTATACCAGTTAAATCGACTAGAACGGCAGCTAAGTTAGCAGAATTGTATATGAAGTGGGTAGTGAGATTTCATGGAGTACCTAAAAGCATTGTGAGCGACCGAGACCCGTTGTTCACTAGTGGGTTTTGGAGGAGCTTGCAAGAGGCGCTAGGGTCAGAGTTACATCTCAGTACCGCATATCATCCTCAGACCGACGGTCAGACGGAGAGGGTGAACCGTATTTTGGAAGATCTCTTGAGAGCATGTATATTGGATTTTGGAGGATCATGGGATGACCATTTGCATCTAGTAGAGTTTGCATATAATAATAGCTACCAATCCAGTATCGGTATGGCTCCGTTTGAAGCTTTGTATGGAAGACCGTGCAACTCACCATCATGTTGGATAGAAACTGGCGAGAAGTTTATGCTTGGACCAGATGTGGTGAGGGAAACTTCAGATAAGATCAAGATCATTCAGCAACGAATGAAGGCAGCCCAAGATAGGCAGAAGAGTTATGCTGATAAGAGAAGAAGAGACTTAAAATTCTCCGTTGGTGACTTGGTGTTTGTCAAGATTTCTCCGTTGAAGAGCGTAATACGATTTGGCAGGAGAGGTAAATTAGCACCAAGATTTGTTGGCCCATTCCCTGTTCTTGAACTAGTCGGGAATTTGGCATATAGAATTGACTTACCAGAGAAGATGGCGGGAGTTCACAACGTATTTCATGTTTCCCAACTAAGGAAGTTCGTTCACGACTCAGATATGACTATCTCACCTGATCAGTTGGAAGACTTCGAAGTAGAACCCGAGGCGGTTGGAAACCGCAAGCCGGCCCGTATTGTCGCACACGACATGAAGCAACTTCGAAGGAAGTCGGTGAAGCTAGTCAAGGTACAGTGGAGCGAAAACGAGAATGATTGTACTTGGGAAACAGAAGAGGACATAATGAAGAAGTATCCAGAACTCTTTGTCTGGTAAGATTTTATTAGCGATTTAGTTTTCCGCATGCTAGGATAGACTTGTTTGCTTGCTTTGCATGTTTGATTGTTGTATGTGGGTGTTAGGCATGCGGGATCCTGTGTATGTTTTGGGGTTAAGGAATTTCGGGGACGAAATTTCTTAAGGGGGGGAGAGTGTAACGACCCGCATTCTGCGCATCATAGGATCGTAGAATATTTATTTCTTTCACATACGAAGTCGTATGGTCATGTAACTTTGGGAGACGACTATTGGGGTCATTTCCCATGTTCATGATTTTTCTCGATTTTTAAATGACCATTTTACCCCTAGTTGGCACTGTTTTGGCCATAACTTTTGACTGGAAATGAATTTTGACCTGAAACCACTTCCATTGGCTTTGAATGATAGTTTCTCTTTCCGTAGAGTGGTCACATTAGCCAAACGGACTTACCGTTTGGGAGATATGGCTGAAACAAGTTTCAGATAGTGAAGGACAGCTTAATTGGGCTTAACCGGGTAATTAGCAGCTAGGCCCAAGGGGAATTTCGGGTTTAGAGGTATAGGAGGACTGATTAGGGTTAGGTTATCACTTTCATTTCAGTTTTGAGCCGCCACAAACCTCCTTGAGACCTTAGTAATGGCTTCCTACATCTAAAACACCCCAAATCACTCTCTAATTGAAGATTAGGCTTAGCAACACCAAATTAAGGAGAAAAGGCACCAAAGCAAGGTTGGAACTGCTGTTAGACATCAGTATTCGCCCCAAATCAGAGGAGTTTCAGTTCTGAGAATTTCATTTGTGGCCAAGGTGAGTGATAACATCATTTTGACACTAATTACGGTTAATTAAGGGTAATTAGTGAAGATTAGCGAATTTATACACCAATAAATTCTGGAAAAATTCTTAAAATTCTAAAATAATGTTTTAAGGCTCTGTTAGAAATTTGAGATGATTTCGATGTGTTTTGCTAATTGTATGTTTAAGCATGATTAAGAGTGCTTAAGGGAAAATATGAAGTTTTAGCTACTTTTGATCCATTTTGATTCATTTAAATTGTTGTTTGTTGTTTGTGGTTGCTATTACATGTTACTATGACTCTATGGTATGTTTCATGATTGATTAGAATAGTTAAATTGCTCGAAAACGTCGTCGAATGGCGTAGAAAGCTTGCTGGAAAGTTGCAGAAGTGTGCAGGCTCCGAACCGGTTCGGATCGGAGAAAGGGGTCGGATCGGACTAGGGAACTGACCAAGGGAATCCGAACTGGATGAGGACTTGCCACTGGAAGAAGTTTGGCAGGAAGGAAGGCCATTGCTTAGAGTTGGAGTTGGACAGGAGATCGGATCGGAGCGGTGGAGCGGATCGGATCGGAGTAAGCTAGGGAACGGAGCGGATCGGATCGGAAGAGAGATTGGAGGCCAGATCGGATCGACTTGGAGATGCAGGGCTCGGATCGGAAGCAAAGAAGAAATAAGCTAGGGACTGGAGCGCTGGGGAGAAGGACACCCGACCCGACCTGGAGGAGGACCCCGACCCGACCCGGAGCGAAGTGCCCGACCCGAAGAGACAAGGAGAAGGACTCGAACCGAGCATGGGTGACCGAACCGAACCGAGCATGGGTGACCGAACCGAACCGAGCATGGGTGACTGAACCGAACCGAATTTTAGAGCTGCTACTGCACGACAACTTTTCTGAAGACCCACTCCAATTCAACCAAACCCGAGATGCAAAGGGAGTCCAAATGAGAAGTTAGAGCTTAAGATTCAGATGGGAATCAACGAGTTCACTTCATGATTGGGCTTTGCTGCGGGACGCGTGCTAAGGAGTTATCGACACCTATAGCTTTGGACCACTATGGTAGGAGGTACGAAGGCGGATTCAGGGCCATTATGGCATTGGTAGAACCAAGGGCTATGACCAATGAAGTGGGTCATTGAAATGTTTGGTCATGACTCCAAGTGTTTGGCTTGGTCACAGCAGGGTTTCTACAAGTCGGGATTCGTCGTTGCCTCAGTTTGTCTAGTGTTCCAAAGTGGTAGATGTCGTACGCTTTACGCACTGAGTGAGAGACGTGAGGATGGTTGCCATGGATGATTTGTTTGCTATCATTATGACATGCACACCCCACCCCCGTATTCTTACACTATTTATTATGGCACCTTGGAGTATTGTACGGTATGTGGTACTAACTCTTTGGTTGCAGGTCCAGGTTCAGGTATGGCTTAGTATACCTGTTATTATTCTGTTTAGATGTTTATCGCTCATACCAGGCTTTATGTCTGACCCAGAGTTTTATGTCTCCTCTTATTACTCTGGGTGCTCTCACGAGCAGACTAGAGACAGGTTAGCTGGTGATGCACGGGTAGATGATCCGGAGACGAGCAGGAGGCTTCCACGTAATATATATATATAGTATTCTCCCTGTGTTGTTGAAGATCACTGCTTGGGCATTGTTGGTGTATCTTCTATTTTAGCTTTCTTTTGTTTAGAGACAGTAAATTTGGAAAGTTGTAATAAGCTGTATTTGGATTTCCGCTGCTTTGAGATTGATGTTGGTTTTAGTTATCAGCTTATGCACTGTCTCGCCTGTTTTGTGTCAAGTATATTATTATTATATTTTATTCCATGCGCTGTGAGACATTCTACAGGTTTCTGGATTAGTTCATTCCCTTCTTTTCTTTCTTATGACGACCGTCTTGTGCTAGTCGGGCATGTGTACAGCGCACTTCTGGAGGAAATGCAGGCTGGTGCGAGGCGGGCCGTCACAATGGAAGTTTATGTAGATGATATGCTTGTCAAATCGAAACAGTCCTCCCGCCATACGCAAGACTTGGTAGAAATGTTCGGTATCCTACGAAAGTATCGGATGAAGTTGAATCCTTTGAAGTGTTCATTTGGAGTGGCATCGGGAAAATTTCTAGGCTTCAGTGTGAGCTCCCGAGGAATTGAAATCAATCCCAGCCAAATAGCAGCGATTAGAAACATTGAAGAGCCGAGAAGAATTAAAGATGTCCAAAGTCTTGCAGGGAAAGTAGCCGCGTTGAGTAGATTTATCTCCAAAGCCTCAAACAAATGCGTCCCATTTTTTGATTTGATTAAAAGGGGAAAGAAGAACTTCGAGTGGACTCCGGACTGTGTTGAGGCCTTTCGAAATTTATTGGAACTACTAGAAAAACCGCCGATTCTGTCAAAGCCAGTGGATCACGAAGAATTGTTTGTTTACTTGGCAGTCTCGGCTCACGCTGTTAGCACAGCCTTGGTTCGAGAAGAAGACAAAGTGCAAAGGCCAGTATATTATGTAAGCAAGAAATTGGCAGCGGCAGAACGCAACTTCCCAAAGATTGAGAAGCTCGCTTACAGCCTCCTAATCGCATCTCGAAAACTTCGTCACTATTTCGAAGCTCATCCAATAACCATATACACTGACCAGCCTCTGAGGCAGGTGTTGCAGAGACCCGAAGCATCGGGAAGGTTGATCAAATGGAATATAGGATTAAGCCAGTTTGATTTAAATTTTCAGCCACGAAGGTCGATCAGGGGGCAAGCTCTGGCAGACTTTATTGCAGAGTTCACTATCGCAGAGGAGGAAGTAATCGATGACAGGGTGGTCAAGTCCGAAGATGAGTTAAAGATAGATTCATGGAAGCTATACACAGATGGAGCCAAAAACGACCGAAGGTACGGAGCTGGAATCGTCTTAGTTACTCCCGAAGGGCGGTCGTTATATTACGCTCTACGATTAGAATTTTCGGCGATTAACAATGACTCTGAATACGAAGCCCTGATTGCCGGGCTGAAGCTTGCTAAAGACCTCGGAATAAAAATGTTGGACATATTCTGCGACTCCAAAATCGTTGTTTGACAGGTGCGAAAGGAATTTGTGGCTCGGGGACCTCGACTCATCGCCTACCTCGAGAAAGTGGAAAAGCTGTTGAGCAACCTGGAGCGGTACAGTATAACGCATATCCCAAGAGCCGAAAACCAGAAGGCAGACAGGCTGGCAAAGCTAGCTAGTTCCGACAACCCAGAGGAAACTGAAATAGTTCCAATTGAAACGTTGGAATCACCAAGCTTTGAATCGATGGAAATTGAGTTCGCTTTCGAAGCGGAACCGGAGAAGGAGTCGTGGATGACCCCAATTAAGAACTTCCTTAAGAATGAGACACTTCCATCAAAGAAGAGTGAGAGAAGGGCTATAGTTCGCAAGGCTACCAGATATGTCCTACAAGATGATACTCTTTATAGGCAAGGATTTTCTATGCCCCTGTTACGATGTATAGCACACGACGACATCAGACGTGTACTAAGAGAAGTACACGAAGGTGAGTGTGGAGATCATACAGGAGGTCAGACTTTAGCGAAAAAGATATTGCGGTATGGATACTTCTGGCCCACAATTAATAAAGATGCAGCCGATTATTCACGACGCTGCGATAGGTGCCAGAGATTCGCCAAAATCCCCAGAGCACCGTCGACCCAACTCAAATCGATGGTGAGTCCTTGGCCTTTTGCCACGTGGGGAATTGATATCATCGGAGTTCTACCGATTACTAAAGGAGGAGCGAAATATGCAATAGTCGCTGTGGACTATTTTACGAAGTGGGTGGAAGCTGAGCCCTTAACCAAGATCACGGCGAGAAAGGTGATAAGTTTCGTGGTTAGAAATATTATATGCCGATTCGGGATCCCAAGGACCATTATAACTGACAACGGAACCCAGTTCGATGGTACTGAATTCAGAAATTTCTGCCAGAAATATAAGAATGACAAACGGTATACTGCGGTTGCTTATCCGCAGTCGAACGGGCAAGTTGAAGCAATAAACAAAGTTATAAAATCCATCCTCAAGAAGCGGTTAGAGCGCGCAAAGGCAAAATGGGTGGACGAATTGCCCTTAGCTTTGTGGGCATATCGAACAACATTTAAGACCGCTACTGGTCATACCCCTTTCTCTCTTTCTTTTGGTTCAGAAGCAGCAATTCTAGTAGAGCTTGAAGTTCCTTCCCACCGGGTGACGTATTATGACCCGATGACGAATCGGGCACTCTTACTCGAGTCTCTTGATGAAATCGAAGAAAAAAGGGACGAAGCGGATTTGCGTGCGGCAAGACATCGACGTCAGATGGCACGCTATTACGACAAAAAAGTTCGCCTTAGGACTTTTGAACCAGGAGATTTGGTGCTAAAGAGAGTCTTTCCATCCCTTCCCCACCTCGGTCCAAAGTGGGAAGGACCCTTTGTCATCCAACGGAAACTTGAAAAAGGAACCTTCAAGTTAACGACCGTAGATGGCGAAGAAGTATCTAGGGCATGGAATGCCCAACACTTGATGCGATATTTGGATTAGAAATGTTGTACTCTTTGTTATTTTTCTTATGAACTCTGTAAAAAGGGGAGACTTGCCTTAGGAAAATCTGATGATATGAATAAAGGACTATAAAGTGGATGTAGGCTACGACTTAGCCAAACCACTATAAAAATATCGTGTGTCATTTAATTTCATGCATTATATATATATACCTTCATCTACTATTCTGTTGCAACTATGGAATATAAGATCATTTAAAACCTGAAAGGTTGAAAATAGTTTATACGCAAGAAAAAACACAACGACTATTTGTGCGACAAGACATAAAAGAATGGGAAAACGACATTCTTAACTCTAACTCTCGAGAATTGAGAGAGAGTATAAAAGGACGGGAAGATGACGTCCTCTGAGGCGTGAAGGTGCACCCAGACAAGAGACCGCCTCAGTAAGAACTCTAACCTGAGTATAAGACAGGAGAGTATAAAAAAAATGCCAAAGAAAACGACAGGCATTGACGACATAGAAAATACAATCCCGTCAGAAAATCGGGGACATTCAGACTACTTGATTAAGTCTTGAATAGTTTTTTTTTTTTTTGAGATCGACTGGGGGCATATATGTATACACAGATTTCCCCATACCATAACTTGATTACACAACTATAGTAAAACATGCATTCTTACATAAGTGCAGAACTAATGGCTAACAGACATTGCAAAAAATGAATTATTTTTTATTTACGAATGAATGAATTTGTACAGGAAAATAGCCAAAAAGAAGGTGCAAGAGCCACCCTCATAGCAGCAATTGTTGGTCTACCAAATGCCAAAACAACGCAAGACAACCCACTATTTAGATTTCGAGTGAGGCTTGGACTTCTTGGCGGCTTTCTCCGCATCCTTTGCCTCTTTCTCGGCCTCCGTCAAGATGCGCTTTGATTTTTTCTTTCCTGAAGATGCGGCGCTGGAATCGGTTGACTACTTCCCGGAGGGCGGAGCGTTGGAATCAAGAGAAGATTTTTTAGCGAGTTCCTCTGTAATAGATCTAGTTGAAAGCTTAACAACTAACCTTGATCCCGCATCTACAACTGCGAGAGGCTTGAGGATTTCAGGGTCTAAGTCTTCAGCTTTTAGCTGCAAGCGTTTATCTTGGTCAGCTTTCATTGTAGCCAAAGTAACATCATCTGCACTTTTCGACTCCCCGACTGTTGCCACCTCTGGATCTTCCTCATGACCTCCGTCGCCGCTATCATCCTTTAAGGCGGCTATCATTTCTTCATCACGGGGAGTGTCAGCCTTAGACGGTTCGCTCCCTTCTCCCAAATCTATAGGAGCAGCCTTGTCCTTTCCCCCTTTTGCCTTCTCCGTAGGCTCTGTCCCAGAGGCGGCTCCCTGAGTCACATCTGTCTTTCCGGATGGCTCAATACCTACAGAGTGAGAAGCAACAGTTATCAACTCAGGAGAAAATAATGGGTTTTTCATCGATTGCTCAATCACGTGGCGAAAGGTAGAAATAGCCTTGACGAATTGAGGAGAAAATGTAGGGATACCTTCCGAAGACTTCTCGGCAGGGGTAACTGCTGTCTCTGATGCCACTTCGGGAATAGTGGATAGAAGAGTTGTTCGAGGGATTCCCGGGTTTTCAGGATCATACCCCTCTACTTCAGAAGTTGCGGGGGCAGTAGAAGAGGAACCAGCCTCGGGAACGTTCTTCTGTTTAGTCCTCCGCCTCTCTTCTTCCATAGCATCAGCAATGAAGCGACGCCCTTCAGCTAAGCGTTCTGGCTCATCATCCCTTAAGTATTTCTCCATCAGCTTGTCCTCATCGATGGAATCAACCTTGAGCTCCTCTTTTTCCCACTCAACGATCTGACTCCATACTTGGACTAGAGTAGATGGATAATCCTCAATCCAAGAAATGTTCCGGCGATGGATGATATGTGCAAAGAATTCAACCATTAATTCGCCGAAACCCTGAATCTCTGCCTCCGCCTCTGACAATTGTTTGTGGGCCTCCTCAGCGGATTTGATAGCACATTCGACGTTACCCTCCGCCAGGGCAGCTCTGTTCTCCGCCTCCATTAGCTTAGAAGCCAAGTCAGCATTTTTCTTTTCTAGCTCAGCATTCTTCCTTGCTAACTCGGCATTTTTCCGTTCAAGGTCAGCGTAATCAAGGCGGGTTTTAGCGGCATCTGACCTAGCATCTTCAGCTTGCTTTTTTAACTCAGAACGCTCTTGAGTGTGAGATTCAAGCAAATCATGATAACGCTTTTGCATATCTTCAAATTGTTGTTTGAAGCTAGTAGCGTCCCTCTGAGCAACAGCAAGATGGGCCTGTGTGTCCTCCAAATCTTTTCCTAGATTCTTTAAGGCCTTTGCATCTTCTTCCGCGGTTTTTTGCATTGAATCAGCATTCGTGATTAGAGTACGAATGATTCTGGAAAGGTTGCGTGAATATTTGAACATTTCAGAATACTATTTTTCGACCGCATCTATCTTTGCTTTGGCCTCATCTGCCCACCTGGAAGAAATAGGCTCGAGGGCAGGCAAAAAAGTCAAGTTCTCGAAGTAGTGTTCGGGAAATTGCTCCTCCAAATACGCCCGCTTGATTGCGGTTTCAGCATCTAGTGGTGGAGGGGCGGGGATCGTCAACTCAGTATCCCTGTGCGTGGAGGATTCAATAGTCTCTTTATCTGTTCTAGGCCGTTTAGCAGGGACCTTGCGTTTACTTCGCGACTCAGTATCTTTTAGCGGGCTTCTCTCCCTGCTGCGCTTTTCTTGAGAAGAGGTGGAGTCTTTTGGTTGCGGCCTGTCCTCTTCCCTACGACCTTGATAACCTTTATATCTCTCTGGGTCCGACCGAACGGGAGAGCGAGAACGCGAGGTTCGAGAGCGATAGGGTTCATAAGGCCGTCTCTCCTCCCTACTGCGATCGTCGCAGCGATCATACTCAGTGTCATAAGGTGGATTAGACATGCTGCGGCGGAGCTTCTTGATATCATAGTAAGATCGGGACATCGTGCCTGCACAATAAGACAAATGAAATTCAGAATCAATAGTTTCACGGAGAGAGAGGTGCAATGAGTGGTAATGCTATTGTGTAAAGTGTGTCCTAAGTGGTGTGTTTCCCCCCAACCAACCCGAGTCCGAAGCTAGACCAGTACGGGCAGGCTCTTTGGCCTTAGCAGGAGTGGTCTCTTCAGAAGAGGTGAAAACTAAAGGATCCTTCCTAAAATCCTCTGAAGTGTATATAGTTTCAGGTAAGGGGAGATCCCCCAAACCCTGAAATAATGGGTCATCAGTACTAGGGACATCTCCCTCGGAAGCATCAATTGGCGACTCTTTGGAAGACGTTGACTTTTCTGAAGAAATGGCATCCTCAGGAGCAGTATACCCTTCACGATGCTTTTCGGCCAAGTTAGCCAATTCGTCATCTTGAGTAGAAGATGGAGAAGGTGAAGTTTGAAGAGGCACTGTAGGAGCTCCCGAACCTTCTCCTGTCTCTGGGACTACATCCACTGGAGGAATATATACGTATGGAGCCGTCCCATGACCGATACTACGAGTAACAGATAGCAGCCCATGAAAATGAAGATATTCGTCCTTAAGGACTTCATCAATAGTCAGGAATTTCTGATCGCCATTAAGGAGCTGGTGCATCTGGTCAAAGAATACCTGGTCTGATATTTGTTTTGGGTTGTCAACTGCAAACAAAAAGAAAAACGAGTTAAGGCGATGACTTGAGTGTATAGAGCCCAGATTTAGAAAATCAGTGCTTTACTTGATTTCGTCCACCTCCTGGCACACCCAGGCTGTCGCTTCACATAAAACCATTCCAGTCTGGAATCTCCAGCTTTACTACTGAATGGCGCTGAAATTATCTTCCTCTTAGGGACAGACTCAAAATAGCAGAAAGAAGGAGTTTCTCGAGTCCGATGCTTGAAGTTGTAGAAGAAATGAACGTCATCGAAAGTGAGCTCTATGCCTAAGATCTCACGGTATGCTATATATAAGGTGTGTAAGTAAGCATAAGAATTGGGATGCAGCTGCATGGGAGCAATCCGCATCTGTCATAGAAAATCAACGATGAAGGGAGAAAATGGAGGGATAGCACCGACCATGCACATCAACCGAGTGATTGCCATATATCCTTCTGGAGGGTTGTGGGGACGGTCAGATCTCGAAGGCACTAAAGTGTCCCTTTTTAGTATCCCGTATTTTAAACAAATTCGGATAAGTCTGTCGTTGTCGATTTTTGATTCAACAGAATCTTGGGGTGATTCCAATATGACAGCCGATTCAAACTCATCAGGAGCCCGGTCGTCACCAATCCCTCCTTCCTCTTCAAAACCTAGAGAAACTTCATCCTCCGAAGACACATTGTCACTTTCGCGATTTCCAACCTCGTAATCTGAACCCTCATCATTCCATTCCGGATCCGAAGGGGAGGATATGTCCTCGAGAGTAACTTTGATGGATGTCTCCGGGGCCTTTTTCTTCGCAGCTAGTCTAGAAGAACGTCTGGGTCTCATGGTCATAAAACTATTGAAGAAGCAATAGCACAAGTTAGAGTAAATTAGCCCGTATCCCCCCGTGCATGTGTGCAAACTAAAGTGTAAACGGTGTATGCGGAAAGTGTAAAGTAAATGTTTAAAAGTGCGACGCAAAAGTTTGGCAAAGTATAAAGAATTGAAGTAGTTCTTGATGTCCAGTTACGTTCGCAAGTCACTATCCTAACTGTCCATTAAGTTGAAGATTATGCCAAAAGTTGATTGGGCCAGTTAAACAAGTTTTTATGCATTAAGATGGACTGCCCTTCGGTTCGGTTCGGGCGCATTCATTGCGATCAGATCGGGGGTGTGGCCTTGTCTTGGGTTCGGATAAACTTTGAAACTCAGAAATCAAAGTCGGATCGGCTCGGAGGTAGATTTCCCTAACGGTTCGGATTGGACCACGTAGTCATGCTTCTCCTCCTTTATTTTACAGTCCGACCCGATCCGGTTAGGTGAACACCCTTCTCCTCCTTTTCACTTTCCGGTCCGATCCGATTTTGAGAATCATCTCCGACCCGATCCGGTCAAATGAGCTATGTTTCCATCTTTGACCTTTGCCCCGACCCAAACCGGACTTGTGAATCTCTCTTCCTTTCCTTCTTATTCATCTTCTATACTCCAACCCGAACCGATCCCCTCAATCCTCTTCTTCTTCCCCTTCCTCAACCACAGTCAAATCCACATCCATCTCCAAAGCTCCAGTTAAAGACGAGCGCATGCTTCATTTAACCTCTCAGCGCCTCGAGATGGTGGTAGAACCACCCACGACGACGACATGGGAGGAGGGAGACGCGATATCGAAGAAGGAGAGGATCCAAGCTCAAATCATTCAAAATCAACCGCAAATCTCAATTGAAACCCATTGTTACAAAATTAATTGAAGGATTCAAACCTACCAGAGTATGTAAATCGGAAATTCGCACGAAAATGGTGAAAAGTTTTTATTTCTTTTTCTCTAAATTCTGGAGTTCCAAAGCGAAAAGAGTAAAATGATAAAAGGAAATGAGAGAAGGACGAAGACCCAGTTTATATAGAGAAGCAGAGTGACTATTCGTCTCCCCGTTCGGATCGGATCAACAGTCCAGTAGCAGAGCTTGGCCCAATAGTCCAACGAAAAATAGAAAGAAGAGGGGGTCTGTTCGGATCGGAATCCGAACCGGACAGAATTATGTAACTCAGCAGTGAATTAAATTGAAGTTCGAAGAAGAAGATGAAAAAATAAGGAAAATCAAAGGAAAAATTACATAGAAGACGCTGTGCAATGATAATCAAAGCATGCTCCGTCTCCAACAGAAGCATCCTTTGAGGGGGCAAAATGTTAGCCCACTTTGTGAACTGGGCAACACAAAGTCGAGATGTGAAACATTGAAGAACTTCGAAAGCATTGTAGCGGGTCGGATCGGAGAGATATAGCGGTTCAGATCGGAGAGGTTTTGCTGTTCGGATCGGTGAGCTGTTATTGTTGGAATCAGAGAGGCACTGCTGTTCGGATCGGAGAGCAACCTACCGCCAGTTGGAGCGGAGGGCTACCTGCTATAGAGACAGATCGGAATGGAGCAAAAGTAGATGAAGACTTGGCCTTAGGACAATCCGGATCGGATACCCCGATCCGAACCCCTCCTGCACGCTCCTCCGAACCGAACCCATATTCCACATCACACTCCCCCACGATCGCCTGAATATGCGGAGCGGGTATGACCAGTTCCTGCCCACAACGTCCACTGCTCTGATGTGTTGTCAACACTGAAATCCATCCAAACCCGAGGCTGATGGGATGGAAGACACGTGGCTCCGATCCGGATCGGGTTCTGAGCAAATTTTCACCTATAAATACCCTGTCTGGAGACAATAAAAAGGATCTTCTTTTTGGCACTTTGAGAGTTCAACCACTTTCATAAACCGAATTCCAGCACTCCCGGATAATCCAAATCTTTTTTCAACATTTATTTTGAAATAATTGAGTGAATGTATGTGAGTTGTGAGTGAAATTGAGTGAATATCTCATTGTAATTGCAACTCTATCGTCGAGAATAGTGATTGACAAGTGGACGTAGGCTCTTTAACGCCGAACCACTATAAATTCTGTGTCTCCATTTTACTTTTGATCTTATTCCATTCTGCTTTTAGTCAGTTTGGGTGTTAGAACCACTTTTTGGTCTAACAGCTACATTTCAGCTATTAACATTTTAACTCTCACAACTTGTGTTGTTTTTCCTTCTGCACACAATATGATATCATCAACTGGCATGGCCTTCTCTTTTCTTAGTTTGCCGTTGAACTAAATTCAAATGTGTGCTCAACTTCTTTGAGTTTTCTTCGAAAACAAATATATATTTACCCAGTTCATTCAATTTACAACTGTATGGGGCATTCAAGTGAGATGTAGAAAGTAATGTCATATGTGTTTATAGCTAACACTGCTCCATTTGGTTTATATATAGAACCAATCTATATCATGACATTTAAATGTCACTTCTATTATTATATTTTTTTTCCTAAAAACTATATGCTGCTGAAATTCAGCTAAGGATGCATGGCGAGTTTCCTTTCAAAGCCATGACATACAAAGAATGAGTACTTATTGCCATACATCAATTTTCCTTTCAATAAATGATCACTGAATTTTATTTCTATCAAATATTAATCAAAGTGCCAAATCATTTCTCAAATCTATCACTTTAATATCAAATGTACCTTAGGCCTTAGTATAATTACTGGGAGTCGAGTTGGTGTACATTATCTTTGTAATTTCAACTTCTGATCTATCACTTATACATGTTATTATATAAGAAGAAAAAAAACAGTGGCAGCATGGCTGCTGGTTTAAAGGGGCCTGCTGCTGGTTTAAGATGGCTGTTGTGTTCATAATATTGTAGTGTGATCATTTTTTTTATAGTCGTTACTTGTTTTCTTTAGTATTGGTCTAAGTGAAAGTTACATTTTGCAGGCAAGATTTAAACTTGATGAGGAATGGCAGAAAGTGCCTATTTTTCAACAAATTGGATGCATCTGTAGGGCTTCAAAAAGTAGACTAGTTAGGCAAATAATGAAAGCAAAGAACATAGAGGAAAGGATTAAGCTCAAACCTAGCAATGTCGAAAATATGAACGATTGGAGGAATTTTATAAAGAAAAAAACAGACTCAAAGTTTAAGGTAAATAAATATAAAATTCAATTATATTTAATAATTATAATTAAATAATTTATTATATTTTTTCATCTTAGGCACAAAGCGATAAATTCAAAGCTATCAGAAGTGTTCAAGTGCCGCATACAGTTAGTCGCAAAGGAATTGCTCGACTAGCGGAGGAAATAGTGAGGAAGAACAGTCGATTTAATTAATTTTACATGTCACTTTTTTCAGTTACAACCATTTATTTTACTTATCATTTTTACTAATAGAGAAACGAGAGTGGTAATAATATCCCCATTCATAGAGCTAAAATTTGGATTAAGTCCCGCATTCGGAAAAATGGCGAACCGGTGAATACATATGTCCACGATACTATTGTAAGACACTCTACAGTATTGATAAAAATCCTATAATATTGTTTTTCTAACATTTATTCGCATTTTGTCTAGTACTTGTAAATATGTAACAAAACATTAACTTTTGTAGGAAAAGATGAAAAAAATTGAATCTGAAATGCAATCAAACTCAACAAATAGTTCTGTGAGAGAAGGTGTTGTCTCTCAAGTGTTAGGGAAAGATAGGCCTGGACGACTACGGGCAATGGGGAGAGGTGCAAACTATACTAAGTTTTTGCTGCTACAAGCTAAAGATGCGAGAATTTCACAGTTGGAAGAAGAGATTCGCATGTTGAAGAAAAATTTGGTATATAACTTCAATTTTTGTTGTACTAATTGCGTAGTAATATTAGATATAATTTTTGATTTTGTTTTTCATATGAATTTTTAATCCACATTCAACAAATTTGCAATTTTTAGGTTAATGGATCTCAAAGAGGAGAATCCATATCTCAGGTAAACATCAAATATATTGTCATTGTAAATGTAGTAATCAACTTAATGCACTTTTTATTAAATGCAGAGTAATTATGGAAACATTGATGGTAAATGTTATTTGTTGGATTGGAATGGAACCGATGATATAGTAGTTGAAGGAAGAGTAGTGTCAAGTGATCCAAACGAACTCGTACATAGAATTCCTCTTGGACCAAATGCGAAGGCAGTTTTGATTGAGTTTCCTAGGAAAGTGGATGCTTTTCTATGGAGAGCCGTGTCTAATACGATACATCTTGGAGAGGCTACGGGCATGTTAGTAGCATGGCCTTCTGATAAAGTTATTATGCGTGACTTGGATCAATCTGATAATATGGTAAATTAAATTTTTTTAAGTACAAATTAATTTTATGCATGACAAAGTTATGATGCACTCTGTTTTAATAGAGTAAAACTAGCCGCACAGAAAATTATGCAAGCTATATGATTGGATTGGAGGTGAAGAACTAGTTGCTGAAGGACAATTGTACTCTAACGATCCAAACCAGCTTGTGAATGACATTCCTATTGGACCATCATCTATGTTAGTTTCTATTGACAATCCAAAAAAGTCTGATGCATTTTTATGGAGACCAGCAAATAATATGATACATGTTGGAGAAGCTGTTGGTACTAAAGTAGCTTGGCCAGAATCAAAAGTGGTTGTTGAAACGGTCAATGACGCATCATTTATTTCTAGCGCTGTCAACATAACATCTCATGTAGTAATACATTAAAGCGAATTGTAGTAATTTGTTATCATGTTTACTAACTGAAATATATATTAAAACACTCATGTTTATACTTTTGTTTGATAGGGTGGAAATCGAACCCTCCCAACCCTTTAGAGTAAATGCAAGCTGATTGATGTTGGTGGAACAGGAGCACTAGTTGCAGAAGGAGTTGTGGCTTCAACCGATCCAAATGAAATGGTCCATTTTGTTCAACTTGGAAGAGACGCTATTAAAGTTTGGGTAGTGAACGCTATGGTTCCCGATGCAGTTCTCTGGAGACCAACTTCTGATCTTGTATGCATTGAAGATGCCGTAGGCCCTACAGTAGCGTGGCCAGCCTCAAAAGTTGTAACAGAATCTAGTTCTAGTAAGCAAGCATTATTTTTTTATAGATGTAATTTTTAAAAATGTATACACATTTGACATTTCGCCACATTTATATAGGTAACCACTGTTAAAGTTTGTTAGCTGACCAGAAGGATATAAAAAGCTATTTTCGTCCTAACTTAGTTTAGAATTCCTGCATTTTTTCTGTTTACTGTCCTTATGCCTTTTAGTTGAATATATCTAATCGTAGTGGTCTAAATGTAGTTGATCCTTGTGTTTGAGTTTTTGGTTGACTTTGAGACTCGACTTTGAATTGCGTCCGATCTCCAGTTTTTATTTGCATTTCACCTGTTGCATCATTTGTTCTTGCTAATGTTTTTTTTTTGGCATTTGAGATGTAAAGGGCATTTTGGAGAATGAACGTTTTATTTTCAAATATTCGTAGTTATTTTGGTTAATAATATTAAAATTGAGGGAGAGAGTGATTAATATGCTAAGGTGGTAGTATAGAAGACGGCTTAAACATGTATTATGTGTGAGTTTTAAATTAAAGAGTAAGCAGACGTTAGAATTGCTAATTTGGGCATTATATAAATGTGATAGTTGCCCATCTTATGACCACTGCATTAAATTTCTATTACAATGATGTTCCTGAACCTGAAGGAATAATTGCCAACTGTGTTAGTCATTTTGAGTTTTTATTCAAATAAAAATAAAAATTTGGAAATAAGAAGAAAACAATACATGTCTTTTTCCTTGGTTTTCACTTCTCAATGACAGAAAATCATTCATTTTGAGTTTTTATTAAAATAAAAAAAAATTGAATATTCTCAGTCCTGCACAACTATGTTTTTTTATGATTTTGAAAAAATAAGGATCCAATTTATAAAGTTTATGACAAGAAGTTTTTGTGTCTTTTGAAACTTAACACGGACGTTAGCTAAACTATCCCCGGTTAAAATATAAAAGCACAAGTTTTGATTATTTTTGATGCAAACGCAAAAGGATTTCTAAATAAAAAGAGGAAAGCATTAGGATTATTATCATTATAGTTAGAAGTTCGATAATGGCGAGGAAGATGGAGGCTGCTGACGTGGTTTCAAATTTGCATAATTTTACATACAAAATACATATTGCATTTGCAAATGTTCCCTTTATGTTTTAGCTAGTGTGGCTTTGAGTAGCAAACACTGACTTGTTTTTATAAATAGTTTTAAAACAGACGTAATTGAGTAATAACATCCCAAAATATGGCCAAGTTGAACATGAGAAAAAGAAATAGGGGTGGCCATTAAATTCTACATATGATAAATAGACTCGTGGCGATGAATATAGTCATCTTATTTTATATTTCATTATTACTAGGTTATTTTCACAAACTTGTTTGTTACATCTAAAATTCAAATTAACTATGCTTAGCGGTCTGTGGTGGTGAATTTCAAAACAGTGTGGTAGTCAGTAACATATCCGAGTTAAAGTTGGCGAGATGCATTTGTAACGATATCATTGTGATTCAACTTTATCTAAATAACATACATTTAAAAATTAATGTAAAAGGTTTATCCTAACTTACCCTTGTATATATATATTGTGCTTGCCAATTAATATTAGATCATAATGTTCTGCATATCATGCACACATCGGCATATACGCTTCATCCTTTCAGTAGAGTGAGGAGAGGAAAAAACGAAAAGGCACCCTCACATGACAAGGTGAAGTCAAAACACCAGTATTTTTTATTTCTTTTTTTTATTATTAGATTCAGCATTAACATTGCTTCAATTTTTTCTTATATTAAAAAAAAAATCAAAACAAAAGATTTTGTCATTTCATTTTATTTTAATTTTTTTGGTCGTTGTTTGCCCAATGAATGGTATACATAATCCTCCTTCCAAGAATGTCAGAGTCGAGTATAGATGACATGAATGTAATCCTCAGACCGCAGCTGGTTTGCCTGTTTCTGCTTGTCTTGTCATCTCGTTGCCAGCTACTAGAAAGAACACTGTATGCCTGCGAGTAAAACCATTGCGTGAGAACACTATTACAATAACACTTTTCAAAAAAGAATTCACCAACTATTGAGTAGTAATATCTGATATGGATAAAACGTTGCGTGAAAATGATAACACCGTGTGCAGATTCAATAGCACCCTTAAAACTATAAGACAATTGTCTATGCAGCAAAAATAAAAGATGGTAGCAACAGTAATTCACAAGATAAATTCGAAATTGTGGTGAATTTTAAGATGGTAGCACCCTTAGTAATATCTGATTTAAAATCAAAACTGCCATTTACATTAGGCAACCAAAAACAGAATTCCCTGTCAAAATTGTGGTGAATTTTAATATTGTTAATGTCTTGAGCAATAGAAGAAGGTAAATGATTAACATTAACTTGCCGGCTGTTATCAGTAAGTGTAGACACTTGACTATTTGAGCCTCCAACCAACGCTAAATATTGCCACCCTGCTTTATCAGTGAGTGAAAAACCATTTAGCCAAGGATCCTACCACATGCTAGTATGAGAACCAGTTACATTCTTCTTATCAATTTAATATTTGCAATGTCCAGCCTTAAGCAACATTTTCCAAGTATTAGATGCATTAGTATCGATTTGGATAATCCGGATTTTTCTTATTAGCACAATATTTATTATTCATCCACTTTGCCTATAGACTGTCACCTTGTAAGAAATTCCAAACAAGCTTCATAGCTGCAGCTTTTAGGCTTTATCCATATCGTCCAAACGCCTTGTACCGATATCACCTTCAGAATTAGGTTTACATACTGAATCCCAAGACATTTTGTGTTGCTTTGATCTCCAAATAAAGTTAGAGCATAAAGAATTTATCTTGTGAATGACTGAAGTTTGGGATTGACAAAAGTTCAGGAATTCAGGGACATGTTATCGGATGATGTGTTGCTGGAATTAGCCTGTCCAGATGTGAACAGGTACAATTGTTGAGAATGGTCTAATAAAAAGATACAAAAGATATTAATGCTTTCGTGATAAGAATGATACAAAAGATACACTACTACAAGTTACTTTATATTCCTATAATTGTTTGTGATCACATTTGGGCACCTTTGGCTTCTCACGTTGTGGACTGATTGTGGAGAAAAACACTACTGCAAGTTGGGTTAAGGTTTCCACGTTAAACTTTCAGTTTAGCTTGGGTTTTATAAAGTTTTTAAAAAAAATCAAGAGAATGAATTTGATTATTCTTATACGTAATTCATACATACCTATACCACTATTATTTTGTAAAAATTTATAATCTGAACAGTGTAAGTTAACTTGAGGTTTGGGTTTTTCATTTTTAACGTATAAAATATATTTTAATTTACTAATTAGAGTGTCTGGCTTTTTTGTTTTCTTGGTTTACTAAACAACCTGCTGTCATTTTGAGATATGGCAGAGTGAACAGATACAATTGTTGAGAATGGTCTAATAAATCGCACGTGCTTGTCACACAAGCCTCTTTTAGCTAGTCTACTACACCTCCATTATTGCAAATATTAGCATGATCGTGCTCGAAGCCCAATTATTATTTGTGTGCTTATTATAAAGTGAAAATATTAACCAAACGTTCTCACCTATGAAAAGCCAAAAGCAAGATTTGGTTATATATTGATCATGGCATTAAGCTTAATTGTATACTATCAGGAAGGTTGCAGACTTTTGAGTCAAATTTACATTTGATGCAAGTAAAAAAAACCAGAATGGTCAGAGAATCATGTCGATCAAACTATGAATGTTCTACCTTTCATGTTGCGTCATTTATCTATACAACCGAATAAAAGTAGAAATTCAAGTTTTGATTTTTTCGAAAGCATCTTTCTCAAGTTATTCTCCACTGGAGCAGATATTGTATAAATTTGTGACAATGTCAACTTGTATTAAAAATATATTGGTAGTGCCTATATTTATTGGAAGATATATTGTTACCGAGGAATACATCTTAAGTTTGTTTATATGAATGTATGCAGGTTTCTTTATTTGTGGAATGGGCATTGGTGCATTGTATTTTGGAACAACTTTGGTAATTTACTGCTGCTGTGCTACTTGCCATGATACTCTTTTTTAGCATTTTCACTGTTTTTCCCTCTTGAATCATTTTTCAGTTATGTTGTGCCTCTGTGTATGTGTACACACACACACACACAATATGTTTAAATATTTTGATCTAAATATTGCTTGTTTTTGTTGTGACAGGACCAAATTGCTCATGTTTTGGACAGAATATCAGAAGCAAAGCATGATTTAGTATTTGACTACTTTTTAGGTAATTTGTTAACGCAAGTATAAATAACGTATTATGGACATGGAAGAGTTGAACAAACTTATGTATGAATTGTTAAGTTTGGATATGTGAGAAGTAATTTGAATTATATGTACGAAATATTAAGTTTGAATATATGAATGTTGTTTCAATGATATCTATGAAATATTATGTTGTCGTTTACATGTTTGTTTGTGAAATATGTTATGTTTGTGTACATTTGAGAAATAGATAATGTATGATCGTTGTTTGAATGATATATACGTATTTAAAATTAATGAAAGAGCTGAAACGGTGGTACAAAAATGGTAAATTTTATGATTTCCATGCATAGCGTTTTTAAAACCCTATAAAATTATCAGACAAAACGCTATTAAAAGTATGTAGTAATCGCTATTCAGTTGTTCTTTTCAACGCTATAAAAGTAAGTAGACACGCTGTAGTAGAAGCTCGACAAACGCTATAACAGATTGCAGTTGGTTATGGTTTCATATAGCATTTAGGCTCAATAGCAAATAAAAACGCTATAGAATTTTAGTTTGATAGCGTTTTACTATGTGCTATTTAAAGTCGATGGTCTAAGATAACATGTCGTTACATGGCGTTCTCTGAAACGCTATATTTGACTATAATAGCGTTTTTCAAACGCTATAAAATCCCTGTTTTGTTGTAGTGTCAGATCGGTTTTGATACGGTGAAGGTGAACGTTGATTTTGGGGGAAGCGATTTTAGGGGGAAATAGGTTTTGTGGGGAAGGCAACAATCGATTGAAGAAATTTGGGAAATAAATTTGGAGGAAGCTATTGATTTATGTTTGGTGAAGGAACGATTTGCTGAGGGAAATGGGGAGGAATGCTTGACTTTTATAAAAGAAAGACTAGAGGATAAGAACAGCGTCAAGTCAATAGGTTCTTAGGGTAGCTGTAGGTCGTCGGAGAATTTATCTGAGGTATGTTATCCTTAAGGCAAGTAATATTTGAAGAAGTTTATTTACGAATAATTTAATATTTAATCGACCGTCAATTACCATAGAACGCTCAAAACACGTACCGTAAACACAATCTCCAAACACGATAAAATTATACGTACCTTTCGTTTTCGCGTTATGAATCAATAAAATTTGTTTGATCAATCTCCGGTTCCGTTTGCATGGCGTTATTCGATTTATTTGTCGATTCATGTTTAAATTTTGTCGGCCGCCACAACTCCGTTTGGCTTTACTTTTTGATACGTAAAATTTCAATTCTTTATATATACATACATATCCAAGTCAATTCCCATATAGTTAAACAAATAAAATTTCCAATTTATTTTCTGTCAACAACGTTTTATTTATTTATTTTCAAATTCAACCATTTCTATTCTTCCATTGAAATTCCAATATACAACCAAACGCAAATTAATATTCAACAATGAATATTTCATTCTTAACTATCCATTTTGAATTCAATTCATATACCAATCATATATTCGATTTAACATTTCTAAACTCAGTATCAATATAAAATTGATTACTCATAATTAAATTTTTAATAAATTTCATTTTTAATTGTCAAAATTTCCGGGATGTTACAGTTGGTAATGGTAAATTTACCAGTACAACAAACATTCAAATTTTGCTGCACTAAAATTTGAAAAAAAAAAAAAACAATTATCTTGTTTTTTATTATTACTCTATGATATTTATATTAGTATTGCGACATCTTTTAGTTGACATCTAAGTATTTCTTAAACCATCACAGCTTATTTACAATAATATGAGATAATAACATTTATAATCTCAAACTTTGAGCCTAAAAAACTTTAAAAGAATCATCATCATAAATAATACTACAAAATCTTCTTAAAAACCACGACATATCGTTAAAATTGTCTATGGATAAGGTTTGATCTAATAGTGAAAAATAAATTTAATATGATAGGTAAATTTACCGTTATCACTGGTTTTGACTATTCTTTACCACTATATTTACCGTTAACAATGGTAAATTTACCGTTACCATACCGATAACATTGGTAAACCAAAGTGGCTCGATTTCTTTTACCAATTACTTGGTATTGGTATGGGACTGGTAAATTTACCATTACCATAACAGCTCCATTATAAACCACTAACAGTAAGTCACAACTGATCATTTGGATTTACACTTCTTGATATAAATTCTTTGATCAGCATTGCTAATTAACATGAAATAAAAAAATTATTGTTCAAAGGCGAAATGATTACCTAGGCAAATTTTTGTTTGAAAACACTTCAAAGTATTAGCAATGTGCTTTGGATAAGCTAGTTATCCTATCAAGATACTCAGATACATTAAGTTAATTACATTCTTTGGAAAAAAAATTATATGGATTCATATGAGTACGTTCCTGAAAATATCGTAAAAAGTGACCAGGGTGCCTGTATATGAAGTCCTGCTTAGTAAACTTTCATCATCTAACCCCCCCTCCTTTTTTTTTTGGTCCTGTACTACAAACATAATGCCACAAAAAAAGATATAAAAAACTAGTGGTTTTAGTGTTTTATTACAAAAATAATACAGATTTCACTAATGAAAAAAAATTAGTTGAAACATGATTTTTTATAGAATCATTCATTGGATAGTAGCAGTTTTGTAATGAAAAGTTAATATATTTGCATTGTAGTATTAATTCATTTGAATTTTGACACGACGCTTAATTCCAAAAAAGGGAAAAACGTAGAGGTGAAGATATTTTGTATCAAAAGGCAATCAAAACTCAGTGGTGCTTGAACAGCCTATTCTTTAGGCCAGCCCATAACCCATATATACCCTCATATGTTTGTATGTCATGTTTTCTCCATTTCCTTCTCAATCTTAACATCATTTCACCTCGAATCCGAATTCAATTCAGTATATTTTTCCTAAATCTATATAGTCATTCGAGTATGTATCATTTCAATGCATAGTGATATTTCTAAATCTACAAGGAACATGCAATGTGAGAGAACAAAAAACATCATACAACAATTCCTTGCATCTATATCGTATCATACATCGATAGTATGCATGTCACATGCGTACAAACGAGTTATTTTAAATTTCCTAGAGTAATCCTAAAATTTTAAATATTTAATTCACTTAATAATAAGTTACTCGTGAGTGAGGGAAAACTCACATTTCTTGGTTCATGCTACAAAAAAAGACGATATTTAAGATAAAAGTTAGACAAGAAGTAGAATTTTGTCTCTAGTATGAAACAAGTTAAAGACAAAATTAGGTTGTCTCAAATGGTAAAACTAGAGACTAGCATTGAATCTTAACTCGGTGTTAATTTATCTTTCAATTCGTATTTTTAAAGGGCTTAATCTTAACCGTCCATTCATCAGTTAATTAAATTACGCCAAGTAGAGTTGTCCACTTTGTCCACATTATCGTTTTTAGGTCCGACTATTGTCGTCCCGATATTTGCTCTTAACCCTCCAACTAAAATTTTAAACTTTTATTTTCAATTACACCCTGTAATAATAAAACAGATAACTAGCCTAATGTTATGCGACGACTAAAAATAATAAAATAAGTCATATATGATGTTTGAGTTTAAATTACAAACAATAATTAAAATAAAAAACCAGCTGTGTACGTAACTTCAAAAAAACTAAGGACATGAATTACAAATAATGATTAAATTTTCAAAAAATGTAAAGTCAGCGGTGTATATAATTATGTATTTTGAGACCCAACAGATCGACAATATACAGGAATTGCAAATGCAAAAATTGTAAAGTCAGCGGTGTAGGTGGTTGCAATTGGCCTATTTTGGACAACTATGTACGGGACAAAGTGTAGGTATAGTTAAATTTGAAAAACAAACTTATTTATTAAAATACGTAAAACGTAACATTTGATATTTAACAGATCAGTTTTTCTGGCTAGGTGGACTTTGAAGTGTGAAAATAGAATTTTTTACGTATTTGTGCTTTGGTTTGATGTTATATTGATGGCAATTTATATAGAGACATCCGAGTAGCAGCTTAATAATTTCATGCCCGCTGTTTTCCATTTCACCCAATGATCCATAAACCGACCGATTTCAATGCATAAACGCAAAATATTAGATAGTTCCGAAATGAACCGACCGCTGTTCTTTGTCGGCTCGTAGTATAGATAGTTTCGAAATTAGTTTGCAAAATGCTCATATAAGCTTCACTTATATACACAGTGCGTTTTATTTATTACTATATATGCGGTGTAATCCAGATTCCAGACGCTGGTTGTGTTGTTTTAGACTTGTAGTATTATTTATGTATTTGTTACCCAACAAAGAAAAAACAATATACAAAACTTGATACATTGGTATATAATGGACGTTTTTATTGACAGCTAGTGAAATTGTACACGAGGATGAGTTTCAAAGTTATGCATGAAGTTGTGCATGCATAATGTTGTATTGACCATCTGCCCTACAAATGGGCCAAATGTTTCAACTCTTTATCTGAGGCTAAAACTTTTTGTAACAGTCTCACATATGATAACATACAAAAATGGCTAATTCTATTCATACACCTATAATTCCTTAACACACACTATAAAATGAAACAATATAGTATACACCAAAAATTTCTTTTCATACACCATGCCTTTCACGAAATTGCCCTTTTATATTTTGATCACCTTTCCTCTTTAACCTTAAAACTAAATCATATAAAACTGGGAATTCATTGCAATATATTTACCCAAAATAAATAAAAAAAACATTAATTTTTAACACTAGTATTTTAAATTATTTGTTTTTTTATTTTTTAAATCACTTTTAATTTTAGATGATGGAAATTTGAATTTAGTTTTTTAAATATTACAAAGTTAAACAAGTTAAATTTTGGTGTTAAATTTATGCATGATTAGATCTGACTGAATGATTGAAGAATTTAGTACTTTGTATAACATTAATTTTAGTATTTAGTTTTAAATTTAAATTTTTATATTTAATTAAAGTGAAAACTGTTAAAAGTTATTGTATATAAATGTTGCTTGTAACGATATGAATATATTTTAATCCTCAGAAGAAATATAAATTTAATTTAACCAGTGATATAAATTAATTTATAATTTACTAATTTATAAGAGAAATTATATTGAGTATACATAATGCAAACAAAAGAGAATTGTATATATTTTCATTTTTTAATATTGATTTTTTTAATAAGGTCATTTTGGTCTGAAATTTTATTTAAAATCTCATGGTGTAAGTAAAGCAATTTACGGTGTTTGAATAGAATTTGCCTACAAAAATATAGGATTGCAGTATACAATCTTCATTGCCATAACAATACTTTAACAAAGGCTTTTAGCCAAAATAAAATTTCACTTCCCCAATATAAGCAAATCAATTCTTAACAAGTACAGGCTTACGACTCGCGAAGGCGCAGAACATCGTTAGGAGCAACAAAACCATTTATTAGAAGGGGGTTTGGTGGCAATAGGTGTTCCGTTTTTTCAGCTGTGTACTCCTTTATCGGAGAGTCTAATTCCTAGGTACCACCGTTGAAAAGTAAACTTGGTTTTAAATGGAAACAAATAAATTTGGTTCTATAAGTAAATGCCAATTATGTAATAAATTCTATCCTTGTTTTAGGAAAGGCCAAAATCAAATAAATGATAATAAATTTTGGTCTATCAATATATGCAATAGAATTATCTAGAGAGAGAAGAGTGTAGAACAATGTCATGTTATATATAGATACTCTCTCATATGTTGTACCAATCAATAATCAAGCAAGAATCAAGAATCAAGCAATAAAATATTTTTTCCTCCTTTAAAATATTCTACTTTCTTCTAATTTGTTTCTCTTCCTCCACATAAATTTTTAACAAAGTGATATCGGAGCTATAAAATTTTCCAACAAAGTGGTATTAGAGCTATACAAATTTTCTAACAAAGTGGTATCAGAGCTTGAAGATCCTAAGAAATGGCGAATAACAACGTTCCCGTTCCAGTTCCAATGCTTACCATGACCAACTATGATAATTGGAGCTTAAGAATGAAGGCCCTCCTTGGAGCAAATCGTGTATGGCAGATAGTTGAGAAAGGCTATACTGAACCAGAAGACGAAGATAGCTTATCCCAAACCCAAAAGGATGAATTGGAAAACTTGAGGACAAGAGACAAGAAGGCTCTTAGTCTAATTTATCAAGCATTGGATGATGACAATTTTGAAAAGATTTCGGAAGCAAAATCAGCAAAAGAAGCATGGGAAAAGCTTCAGGTATCGTACAAGGGGGCAGATCAAGTCAAAAAGGTGCGTCTTCAAACATTAAGAGGAGAATTTGAATCTCTACATATGAAAGAAGGTGAACTTGTTTCTGATTATTTTTCAAGAGTTTTAGTTGTTACTAATAACTTGAAAAGAAATGGTGAAAAATTAGATGATGTCAGAATCATGGAGAAGATTCTTAGATCATTAGATTCAAAGTTTGAACATATTGTCGCCATCATTGAAGAAACAAAAAACCTGGAGGGCATGGCTATAGAGGAGCTTTTAGGCTCATTGCAGGCTTATGAAGAAAAGAAAAAGAAGAAGGAAGAGACCGTAGAGCATGTTCTTAAGACACAAATTGATTCAAAAAAGGAAGAAAGTAATCAAAACCAACAAAGATGGGGCCGTGGTCAAGAACGAGGAAGAGGACGTGGCTATGGATATGGACGAGGTTGGAGGCCCAACCATGACAATAACCATAGCTTCAATAATCAAACAGGAGAAAGCACAACTAGAGGTCGTGGGAGAGGCAACTCAAATTCAAGGAGTGACAAGTCACGGATCAAATGCTATAATTGCAACAAATTTGGACACTATGCTTCTGAATGTAGAGCTCCAAGAAACAATAAAGTTGAAGAGAAGACCAATTATGCTGAAGAAAGAATTGTAGAAGATGGCACATTATTATTGGCCCATAAAGAAAATGAAAAGGGGGAGGACAATCAATGGTATCTGGATAGCGGCGCAAGCAACCATATGTGCGGAAGAAAAAATATGTTTGTGGAGCTTGATGAAACAATAAAGGGCAATGTGGCGTTTGGAGATGAATCAAAGGTAGCAGTGAAAGGCAAATGTAATGTTCTTATTAAATTGAAGAATGGAGAGCATCAATTTATTTCTAATGTTTACTATGTGCCAAACATGAAAAGTAACATCTTGAGCTTAGGACAACTCTTAGAGAAAGGTTATGATATTCAATTAAAGGATAAAAGCCTTTCCATAAGAGACAGTGCAAGCAATCTCATTACTAAAGTACCAATGTCAAAAAATAGAATGTTTGTGCTCAACATTCAACATGGTGTCGCCCAATGTCTTAAGGCGTGCTACCAAGATGTCTCATGGCTTTGGCATCTTCGTTTTGGACATCTTAACTTCAAAGGATTGGAATTGCTCTTTAAGAAAGAAATGGTGAGAGGATTGCCTCGCATAAATCATCCCAATCAACTGTGCGAAGGATGTTTACTTGGGAAGCAAGTCAAAATGGGCTTTCCAAAGGAGTCATACTCAAGGGCCAAGAAACCATTAGAACTCATACATACAGATGTGTGTGGACCAATCAAGCCAAGCTCGCTAGGTAAAAGTAAATATTTCCTTCTTTTTATTGATGATTTTTCAAGAAAAACGTAGGTGTATTTTTTGAAGGAGAAATCAGAAGTATTTGAGAACTTCAAGAAGTTCAAAGCTCATGTTGAGAAGGAAAGTGGCCTTATGATAAAAGCCATGAGATCTGACCGTGGAGGAGAATTCACATCAAGAGAATTTCTGAAGTTTTGTGAAGATAATGGAATTCGACGCCAACTAACAGTGCCTAGATCTCCTCAGCAAAACGGAGTAGCAGAAAGGAAGAACAGGATAATTGTTGAAATGGCAAGGAGCATGCTCAAAAGTAAGAGACTACCAAAGGAATTTTGGGCGGAAGCTGTGGCGTGCGCTGTTTATCTATCAAACCGATCTCCAACAAGAAGTGTGTGGGGGAAGACACCACAAGAAGCATGGAGCGGAAGGAAGCCTGGCATTTCTCATCTAAGAGTTTTTGGAAGCATAGCTCATGTACATGTACCGAATGAAAAGCGAAGCAAATTGGATGATAAAAGTGAAAAATATATTTTTATTGGTTATGACACAAATTCAAAAGGCTATAAACTTTATAATCCTGATACGAAGAAAAAAATAATTAGTCGAGATGTTGTATTCGATGAAGAAGGAGAATGGGATTGGAAATCGTATGATGAGAATTACAACTTCTTTCCATATTTTGAAGAAGATGAGATACAACAACCAAGGATCGAGCAATCAAGTGAAGAGCCTACTTCCCCACTAGCCTCACCAGCAACAAATTGTCAAGAAGATGGGAGCTCAAGTGAAAGGGTTCCTCGTTTTAGAAGCCTTCAAGAAATTTATGATGTAATAGAAAACCAAGACAATATTACTCTTTTTTGTCTTTTTGCAGATTGTGAGCCCATAAATTTTCAAGAAGCTTTGCAAAAGAAGAGTTGGAGAGATGCTATGGGCGAAGAAATTAAGGCGATCAAGAAAAATGACACATGGGAGCTAGCTTCACTTCCAAAAGGACAAAAGGCGATTGGTGTCAAGTGGGTGTACAAGGTAAAGGAAAATGTCAAAGGAGAAGTTGAGAGATACAAAGCAAGATTGGTAGCAAAAGGCTATATTCAAAGAGCTGGCATTGACTATGAAGAGGTATTTGCTCCAGTTGCTCGATTAGAAACTGTAAGATTGATAATTTCTTTAGCAGCTCAAAACAATTGGAAGATACATCAAATGGATGTGAAGTCTGCCTTCCTAAATGGAGTCCTTGAAGAAGAAGTTTATATCGAGCAGCCACAAGGCTACGAAGTCAAGGGAGAAGAAGACAAAGTTTTGAAACTAAAGAAGGCACTTTATGGATTGAAACAAGCTCCAAGAGCTTGGAATGCTCGAATTGATAAGTATTTGAAAGAGAGAAACTTCATTAAATGTCCATATGAGCATGCACTCTATATTAAAATCCAAAATGGTGATACATTGATTGTATGTTTGTATGTAGATGACTTGATTTTCACAGGTAGCAATGCAAGCATGTTTAAAGAGTTTAAGAAAGAGATGACGAAGGAGTTTGAGATGACTGATATTGGGCTCATGTCTTATTATCTTGGCATTGAAGTAAAACAAGAAGATGAAGGCATTCTAATCACTCAAGAAGGCTATGCTAAGGAAATATTGACAAAGTTCAAGATGGAAGACTCTAATCCAGTTTGCACGCCAATTGAATGTGGAATCAAATTATCAAGACACGAAGAAGGAGAAAAGGTAGACTCTACACTTTTCAAGAGCTTGGTTGGCAGCTTAAGATATTTAACGTGCACGAGGCCCGACATTCTATATGCGGTTGGAGTTGTAAGCCGATACATGGAGAATCCAACTACAACACATTTGAAAGCAGCAAAGAGGATTCTTTGCTATGTTAAAGGGACAACAAACTTTGGTTTGTACTACTCTGTTTCTGATAATTATGATCTTGTTGGATATAGTGATAGCGATTGGAGTGGAGATATAGACGACCGGAAAAGCACAAGTGGTTTTGTGTTCTACATGGGAGACACAGCTTTCACATGGATATCGAATAAACAACCAATTGTCACGCTCTCTACATGCGAAGCGGAGTATGTAGCGGCTACTTCATGTGTTTGCCATGCAATTTGGCTAAGGAACTTGCTAAAAGAATTAGATTTGCAACAAAAGGAGCCAACCAAGATTTTCATGGATAACAAATCAGCAATTGCTTTGGCCAAAAATCTAGTTTTTCATGATCGAAGCAAGCATATTGACACACACTATCACTACATTAGAGAGTGCATCACTAGAAAGGGAGTGCAGCTAGAGTACGTGAAGTCCAATGATCAAATTGCTGATATTTTCACCAAGCCGCTCAAGTATGAAGATTTTATCAGGTTGAGAAATTTGCTTGGAGTAATAAAACCAAGTTTACGGGGGGATGTTGAAAAGTAAACTTGGTTTTAAATGGAAACAAATAAATTTGGTTCTATAAGTAAATGCCAATTATGTAATAAATTCTATCCTTGTTTTAGGAAAGGCCAAAATCAAATAAATGATAATAAATTTTGGTCTATCAATATATGCAATAGAATTATCTAGAGAGAGAAGAGTGTAGAACAATGTCATGTTATATATAGATACTCTCTCATATGTTGTACCAATCAATAATCAAGCAAGAATCAAGAATCAAGCAATAAAATATTTTTTCCTCCCTTAAAATATTCTACTTTCTTCTAATTTGTTTCTCTTCCTCCACATAAATTTTTAACAAAGTGATATCGGAGCTATAAAATTTTCCAACAAAGTGGTATTAGAGCTATACAAATTTTCTAACAACCACTTCCTATTTTCTTTTCATCCTGCGTTGTATTGAAGATCACGGCTAATTCGGTTAACGCAGGTTTATTTACGTCCCATTCCTCAAATTTAGGCAATGGGCATCCGTTCTCCGACATGAAATCTAGAAGTCTGAACAAAAACGGTCAGAGAGAAGGAGGATGAAGGAGAGATGATGGGAATACCAGAAGGATTTTGGTGTTATGAAAGCAATAAATGTTAATTTAAGCAAGAACAAGAGGACCATGCTGTTATCTACAATGAAAACCCCCCTACTTTGAGGCTTAAACAATTCATTACACGCTAGGTTGGTCGTTGAATTTTACATATGTTGATTATAGAATATGCTATTTAATGAATATGCCTCAATCCAAGTCTATCTGAATGTTTAATGCTTCTTTTTTGGTCTGAGTTAGGGAGTGATAATTGTTGATTCTTGTATACTAGAGGAATCATTCCACTATAAATATCACTATTCTTTTTAAAAAATACCTAAGTATTTGATGAATTAATTTAGATGTTTTAAAAAAAAATCCATGAAATTATCATTGGTTAAGGTGATTATATTTTGATCACATTGACTTGAAATGTTTTTCCAAATAGTATGTTACTATTGGATATCATCAAAATGCTTATTAGGTATACTGTGCTAGGTGAACAAATCAATGGCAACAAACATATAAGGGTATCAGTATGGCTAAGAAAATATAACTGAATAGCAACACGAGATGTACTGGTATCGTAGTGCTTATTTAAGCAATATCCAAATTTGTACCATGATAATGATTTCCTAGACCTCAATAACAATACTATTATATAGCAATTTTCAAATGTATGTCATTTTTTTCTTCCATTTTTTTTTTTTTTTTTTTTTTGAAAATGGAGAAAATGTGTATAAAAAGATACTACTATGTTGACGCTTACTGCAAGCCTTTTGCAATGTATATATTGATGAATGACTCTTCAAACACCTTATCATCAACTCTGGTTTTATCAGTTGTCATAAATATTGTCTTTAGTTGATGTCACAAAATCTGTATTGGGTTCCACTCCAATTTTTCCATCTATTTTTTTGCTAAAAGTATTACAATTCTACTAAACTTTTCTATTTATTAACACTAAATTTATTGTATTTTTGTGTACAATTCATTACCTACACAATATAGTAAGCTTGGATAATATTCGGTTTTGTCAATTTGGCAGTTTTAACCGTTTATTTCTTTTTAGATTTTTGAATCTTTAATCATTTATTTCTTGATGTTTTCAGGAGGTGTTGTGTAACATTTACCTCTAGTACAACTTGATATGCCGTGTTTATAAGAAGGGTTATGTATGGTAAGTCTTATGTTAATTTTGTTCTATAAATTAGTTGTCGCACTTTGTGTTTTTATTTCTAAAATTACTTAATAAATCTTAATTATTATTGATAATGATATCCAAACCATACTTTTTGAAGAGACGCATGTAAACACTTTATTAAATTCCAATATTTCATTGAATGTGAGTTAACAGTTTAATAGTTAACATAGCTATCTTGTTGTTATTGGCTTTAATAATTAGTCATCTTTTAGAGCACAAGTACCAGTATCTCTAAAACTTACTGTTATACATTTTGAAAACAGTTTGATCCTTTAATCAAATTGCAAAATAGGCAATATTGTCTCTAAAGGGGCTATTATTTTCTCACACATTTACATGCCACTTGTAATATCTTTTGCCACAAAATTATATCTGCTGTAGAAAATGTAGCTATTATAACTCGAAAGAATGCTTGTTCTGCACAATTTGACATTTTGGTGAATTTTAACCACATCAAACTTATGAGTCCTTCTCACTGCAATCTTTAACTATAATATTTAGTCTAAATTTAGTTATATGGATAACACACTGAAAAGCTCATGTTAACTTAGTACTGGAGGAAGAAAAAGCATTATTTGGACCAATAATTAGTAATTTTGCTGCTATTTGTCCGCACATATAGTACATGGTGATGATCATCATTAAGGGTGGCAGTGCTTAAATATTTACTTCGAAGTTTAGCGTGAACTTTGAATTGACTACCTGGTTTGACATCTAGGTTCATGTTTGATTTTGTAACTAAGTATTCTTCATTATATTGATAACACAAGGATTTAACCTCTACATAATTTCAATGCAGGAAGCAATCCACAAATTTACATAACGTAAACTGAAATATGATTCCATAGAATGATATGTTTAAATTTACAAATTGTTGTTTGTTCTTACCTATCAAAGGCTAATTTTTAAATTTTATTTTGCATTGTAAATGTATTGATAGAAAGTTTGTTTGAAATTAGTTATATATGTTTGGCGTTTCCTAATTATTGTGAGTATAATATCTAGGTAAACATTTTGCCTTGTCACATGTTTTAGTTTGTACTTTTTATCTTTCTCTTTGTCAATTCATTTAATATGTTATCTTTCCACAGGTTACATCAATACTCCTATTTGGGGTAGATCCTTGTGGTTAATGACTTTAATTCAAAGTTCCTTGACTTCATATCGGTATTAAAGTTAAACAAAGATGAAACAACTTCTATAGCTAATGAAATAACATGTAAGTTATATGTCAAATCTTTACATAAAAAGAAGCACCTAATTTATATTTGGCTATTGGTTCAATTGTTTGCATTATATGTAGGGCTGTAAATTTTGTCCGAATGTCCGACGTCCGTTCGTGTCCGTGACCGAAATACGTCCGTCCGAGTCCGTCCGATTTTCATTTAGGACACGAGTTAGGACAACAAAATTTGTACGAGAAAAAATCATGTCCGGTCCGGGCTCGTCCGAATTCGTCCGAATTACTTACAGTTCGACATATAGTCGAAAGAAAATCGAGTAAAATGTATAAAATGTGATATAAATAGCCGTGTCCGACTGAGTCCGATCTGTCCGATCATGTCCGTGTCCGACCGATTTTATTTAGGACACGAATTAGGACAACGAAATTTGTCCGAGGAATTTTTTGGTCCGGTCCGTGTTCGGTCCGATTTTTTTTAGGACAGAAACTGGACACACCTCCGTCCGGTCCGGTCCGACCGATTTACACCCCTAATTATATGATTATACATGGAAAGTGATAGGTAAACCAAAAAAAAACTCCTTGATACCTCTTCCATACTTAAAAATCATGGTAGGTACTTGGATATTACGCTAAATCGAATAATGTTTTATTGATTAAACACAAAATGTTATAAACTCGTGTAGCATAATTCTAAAATTGCATTGAATACAAGTATTGGATAATGATACATAATAGGCAAATAAAACCGAAGTGAAGTAAACTGCTTCGATGAAATATTTTATATATTTTGTAATTTAACTAGATGATAAATTTAAATATGTGAATGTGGTGGGAAATATGTAGTGGTATTAAAGGAAATGAGTGGTTTTAAAAAGATGTTGAGTACTAAAGTGAAATTGTGAAAATATTGATATGATGGATCAAGATTATATAATGTAAGTGTGACAAGGACATTAAAGATAGAAGAGAAAAATGCTAACATCATATTAAGTAAACAGAAAATTTATCCTTATCATCCTTAATGTGTCAAAGACATATCAGCCTACGTTACTCGAATGGCTATCCCATGATACTTGTACGAGTTCTATTATATTTAATCTGGATAAAACAAGTATCTTCAACGTTAGATTTGATGAAAAGGTGTCATAGCATAACATAGGGCATCGTCTTTATTTCTTTAAAGGTAAACTACTTCATAAACACCGCATTCCCTCTGGTAGTATATTTAATATGCTTAATGCATGTCTCTCAAAGTAGTATAGTCAATATTGTATTTGTATTCATGTAAAAATTTGACATGTGCAGGAATGGTGCCTACATAATCCATGGCCATGTTCTTTGGTCCAGAGACTGTAACAGGTAACATGCAAAATATTTTCAGAAACAAAAATACATATCGATATTTTGCTATCTGCTTGAATGTTTTCAGTCATCACTAGTAATAACATGGTGATGATTTACGCGATTATAAACTTCTGCCTTCAAGACAGTTTTAATAGTAATGGGTGATTATACGTACTGATCATGTTCTACTACCCAAAGAGGGATAAACAATGTAGGCATGAAATAGCATTGGATTCTACAGGGAAGAGAATGTTAGAAAATTAAAATAGGCAATTTGCATCAAGTATAAAATATTTTTTATCGAGTGAAATAATGAATTACGAAATATATGTACTTCAAGTGACTTTGAAACCATTTATGTGTGAATCAATTTGAGGGCCGTATAAACAAATATTAATAAAATTTCCAATAATAAAAATGTATATTGATTTTCACCATTGAATCTGATATTTTAGTGGAATATTTTCTCAGAAGATAAAATTAACCAAACGTACATTAATATTTATTGCCTTCGTAGAATTAATGATTAGTGATTTGCATATTGTAGGATTTCTTGAATGATTGCTATTATGGTACGGTTTTCAATCATTTTATACATATCGTTCTAAATTTAGTAATCATGACTTTTCTTGCTAAAGTAACACTTAGAGTCATTCACTTTTCTTTAATTTTGAAGTATAACGAATGAGTTATAAACAATATTTTTCAATAGTTGACAATTTTTGTTGTTTTAGTTGTATCGTTAACAATTGTCTGCTTATGCTTAATTCTACAAATATGCTCGAATTAGAGGAATTATCAGATTTATAATCTGTAAGTATCTTGTAATATTTTTTTTTTGAAAATGACAGTCTTTAAAAATGAAATTATGCTAAAATATTCACTATATATTGAAAACAGTTAACTTAAACAAGTGTATAATCCCATAGTCGTTTAGGTTGTTTCATTGCTCTTTATACTCAAAGTAGTATATATTAAAACAAGTAAACGAATAAAATTAACTTCAATTACTTTTTTATTATGACCATTGCATGTTGTGCATGGTGTAAATTTTTTAGTTAGGGTTATCATCGAAAAAATCTTGGATGTGGAAGTGTTTAGCTTTACACTTACAAAATTAGTGAATTACAAATTTACACAGTGACTTGGTTGGTACAAACTTCAAAATATTCTCATTGTTCCAACGAGTGTACTGATTTTTTGTAGGTTTTTCTCACATTTAAGATTCAGGTCAGATGTGTTATGCTTGACATTGAGAAATTTCTCCATTGGTTGCAACAAACGTGTAACGTTTTCAATTGAAGATTTCCATAAACTTCTGTCATCATCAATTTGGTTTGAGTGATGCACATTTTATTTTACTAGGAGATTATAATGTTTCATAAGTGTTATTCATGTATCATACATCCTAGAAGTGACCTCAGCTAGTGATTTATTTCCTGGTGAGTTAAAAACATGTTAATTAGAATGAAAATGATGATCAACAAGATTAGAAGAACGTTGTTTACTCAGGCTTGATCTTCTGCAAATATGTTTTCATATTACACAAACAATTTGGAGCATTAGGAATAATTATTTATCACTTAAGTTGATCTTTTGATCTTAAATTTGTTCATTCCATATGCGCTTACCATGTTTTGCTTATTTAACATGAAATTAAGAAAAATGAAAAAAAAAATCTGTGCAGCATTAAGATTTCACTGGTTCTCCAGGTTTATGATTTGCAGGAATGGTTGCATTTGTCAAACGAAGAGTTTAGAGAAGCTGCTACTATCACAAACTACCAAGCTTGATTATCATTTGATACATGATGCGATGCATTTTTTTCTTGAATTTTAGATGTATATGCAATAATGGTTGTGTTTTAAATGAAAATGTACACTGAAATAGTTGATTTTGTAATATTTTGTGCTATTTATTTTTTTGTGAAATTTGTAGCAAATGTTCATTTATCGCAATTTTAACTACTGCTGATGTTCTTTTTCTCATCAGGATTATTAAATGAAGATGATTTATGTTACAGAAGTACATTTTTGGTTCTCTATGTATGCAGTATATTTGGATTTCAATATTACAAGGGCGGTTGTTTCTGTCTTGGTATGGTTAGTTTAATAAATATACCTAGTAATAGGGGCGTCTACTATGGTCTTTGTAACTTCTATAATTTTTTTGTCCTATGTGGCACGTGGACTAATGGAGGCAGATTATGTGTTCAATTTGCCCTAATTATCAATAACAACGCCATTTTCAGAGGCGATTGCTAATCTGCCGCTCCTTTGTATAGAGGCAGATTTACATAATTTTTTGCCTCTGCTCCGATTAATCGAGGCAGTTATGGCTGCCTTTAATGCTATAGAACTTGGTAGTGGTATCCACAACGGGGTTCATTTGTCTAACACGTGAATGCAAAAACACATCTGCTTCAGAGACCAAATCCTATTTTGCAAATGCCCTTGCAAATATAGATGTAAATCTTGTACGATCGTCCGATATTCGTTCGTATCCGTGACCGAAATCCGTTCGTCCGACTTTGTCTGATTTTCATTTAGAACGCAAATTAAGACAAAAAAAATTTATACAAGAGAAAAATCACAACCGGTTCGGGCTCATTCGAATTCTTCCCGAACTCCTCGTAATTCAGTATATAGTCGAGAGAAAATCTAATAAAAACATAAATTTTAATATAAATAGCCATGTCCGACCGGGTCCGTTCAAGTCCGCGACCGTGTCCGAAAAAACATGTACGTGTGTGATCGATTTCATTTAGGACACGATCTAGGACAACAAAATTTGTACATGAGAAATTTTCGTCCGATCCAATTTTATTTAGGTCGGAAACTGAATACACTTTCTCGTTCGGTCCGACCGATTTTCACCCTACTTGCAAATTATTTTGTTTACTATTAAACTTGGTTGTGTAAAACCTAATTTCCATTTTCCATTCTACAGTTGATTGTTTTGATAATTGCGACTTAACCACCAAATCCTTGCATGTGTAGTTAATCAACTCAAATTCTTGTTTACTGCATTTCAAATTCAATTGATGATAACATGCTTTAGTGTTAACTTCGAAATTGTAATCAATTCAAGGGATCACAAATCCATTCTAAGAATATATTGATGAAACAAGTAGAAGAAAAACAGATATCTAATAAGAAATTGATAAAATAAATAAATGAGGACATAAGTAGAAGGCAAGAGGACTTTTATACTTGTACGGCTACATTTTGTTTTTAAGTTTCTTTTGTCTAAACCGTTTTTACTAGACTTGATCTGATTACAGGCCAGGCTTTACTTTTTAAGTTTCTTTTGTCTAGTCGTCCTGAGTACAAAAGATTAAGTCATATGTACAAAGGTAGACTGTAGAATCACGATAACCATTCTTGATGACGGTTGCGTAGGAGAAGAAAGTTGGGGAATGATTTCAACAACGTTTCGTTCAAGGGGTTTATGGGAGTATGAACAAGTCTTTCATCATTACAGAGCTTGTACTTGCGGTCCAACGTCATGCTTGAAGAACTAGGTCCATCAGAGCTATTTATATGAATTGGTGTCGTGTTTTGCCTATGATTCAGACTGAGCCATAGGCTTAGCTTTTAGACAAGTGATTTCCCTTGCGTTTACTTCATTTTGACAACACTTGTGTGATTTTATAACTTATTGACTTGTTTGGATTATCTTTCATACATGAATTAGAACTACAACTTAAATCATATAAGTCTTATATACATTAGCTAGGATGCTCGGAATGCTACCAGACTTGGTGAGTAGGCCTAGAATGTGTAGTAGGTCATTATGGAGGAAGTTAGATTGGCTCGTGACCTACCTATACCCATATCACTTGGTATCGTGTAGTAGATGTGACTCCGTTTCTGGTCATATACTTAGAATATTTTCCCTCTATTTTTGTTAAATTCCTACTTCGTATTCTCTTGGGTGACTTGATCAAGTTTAAAGTCATTTTGTCCTAATTTTGATGTTTCAACTTCTCTAGATTCATATTTGGATAAAAATCCAATTAACATTTACCCATAGGGTATTGGTTCATTTAAAATAAAGTATGCTTTGAAATTAACTGTCTTTAAGCTTCTATCTTGGGAAATTTTATTAGTATGCTTTGAGGAGTTATATTGACCTGTCAGCTAACTACATGGTTTCCAACTCGAGTCGTTATTATCCATGATAACAGTACAATTTTTATTTCACAATTCCTATAGTGCTTTAGAATGACGTGTAGAAAATGCATGCGAATTTTGTGTATGATTGGGTTAAGGCTTACGTGTCTCTACCGAGCCATAGATATGTCCCGATACTGGGTCATATATATGATCTGGTACCTAGTCGGGTGCCTAGAGAAATTTTAAGAAAAATTTCTTTACTTATTTTCTTTCGGCCCAACCTCCTAATTTTGAGAGTCAAGATCCTGAAGAAGAAAGATTTCAAAGGTTGCTAGATGAAGCAAACAAAAATTTGTACCATGGTAGTAAACATAAGAAACTAGATGCGGTTGTGAAGTTATACCATATTAAGTGCTTAGGAAATGTGAGCAATGCAACTTTTTCTATGTTTCTGGAAGCATTTAAGCAGATATTGCCAGATGATAATTGTCTGCCAAAGTCATCTACACAAGCTAAAATTTTTATTGATGATTTGGGTCTAACATATGAAAAAATAGATGCATGCCCGAATGATTGCATGCTATTTTGGAAGCATACATCGCACTTGACTGCGTGCTCTCGTTGTGGTACTTCAAGATATAAAGTCAACGATGTAGATGAGGATGGTCGTAAGAAAGTTTCAGCTAAGGTGCTTCGTTATTTTCCTTTAGTTCCTCGATTAAAAAGGTTATATATGTCGAAATATACTGCAGAACATATGATATGACATTCGTCATGTTCTAACGACGACGTCATGAAGCATCCAGCTGGTTCGAAGGCTTGGAAACACTTAGATTCAACATACCCTAATTTCGCAATGGAAATTCGCAATGTGCGTTTGGGCATTGCAAGTGATGGGTTCAATCCTTTTTCCAGCAGGGACCGTAAACATAGTACTTGGCCAGTCATATTGGCCGTTTACAATCTTCCTCCTTGGATGTGCATGAAGCAACCTTTTATGTTTATGTCTTTGTTAATTCCGGGACCTCATGAGCCTGGAAATGATATTGATGTGTATATGCAGCCTTTAATCGAGGAGTTAAGAGAATTGTGGGAGATTGGCGTTAATGCATATGATGCTTTCTCTAATCAAACATTTGATATGGGAGCAGTTGTTTTATCGACTATAAATGACTTACCTGCATATGCAAACTTGTCGGGATGGAGTACATGTGGAAAGCTTGCATGTCCGCATTGCAATCACCAAACATATTCAATACGTTTACCCAACAGTAAGATGCAAAGTTTTTTGGGTAGTCGCAAGTTCTTACCTATCAAACATAGGTTTCGATATGATGCTTGCTCATTCAATGGAAAGCATGAGACCGATCTTCCACCTAAACCATTGTCTGGATTGGATTGTTTAAGACAATTATCTGATTTGAGATTTACATTTGGTAAAATTCCGATAGTTGAACCTAATATCGGACAGAAAAAGCGTAGGAGTTCAAGTTTTAGTAGAGAATCCAAAGTTACTGGACCATGGAAAAAGAAAAGCATATTTTTTAGTCTACCATATTGGCAACATCATTTAATACGCCATAACATCGACGTCATGCATCTTGAAAAAAATGTTAGTGAAAATATTTTAGGAACATTACTTGGAACTTCAAAAAAAGGAAAAGATGGAATTGAAGCTCGAGCTGACCTTGAAAGTTTAAAAATCAGATAAGCACTCCAACCAATTCGTGAAGGGAATAAAACATATATACCTCCATCGATTTTCTTCATGACCAATGAAGAAAAAATATTATTTTGTAAAGTACTTAAAAATGTACGTGTTCCCGATGGATATTCAGCTAACATTGCTCGATGTGTGGATGTGAAGGAAAAAAAGATACGTGGTTTAAAATGTCATGATCACCATGTGCTTATGCAACACTGGCTTCCTCTTGCAATTCGTCGAGTTTTACCTAGGCCTATCACACTTGTATTGCTCGAATTATGTTCAATATTTCGACAATTATGTAGTAAGAAGCTACACGTTGCATCAATCGAGCAATTGAAACACAGGATTGTACTAGCCTTGTGCATGATGGAGAAAATGTTTCCACCTTCATTTTTTACCATATCTGTTCACTTAATAATGCATTTAGCTCATGAAGAAGCAATTGCAGGGCTGGTTCAATATCGTTGGATGTATCCAATCGAAAGGCAAATTTTAGAATTTTAATACTAATTTAAGAAGATTTATTGATTACTTTAGTAAATATTAATATTTATTTTCTATAGGTATCTACAAACATTAAAAAGGTATGTTCGAAACAAAAACTATCCAGAAGGATGTATCGCGGTAGGATATATTGCATAAGAGTGTGTTTCTTTTTGTTCGATGTACTTAACAAACGTTGAGAATCGTCAAAATCGACGAGGTCGCAATGCTGATACTTCTTTGCCTCGCAATGTTGTTGGTGGTCTGCCAATATTTGCAAACGCTGGTCATCATTTGGGTAAATGCACGGAAATTGATTTAGAAAAAAATAATATGGGAACAATGCCACTCTTGTGTCTTATTCAACTGCAATGAAGTAACACCTTATTTAGAGTAAGTTCATTCTTTTAAATATCTAGATTTACTTCTTAACCACACAATTTAGTTCCTGTATTGAATTATATTTTATGACTTGCAATTTAAACTAAGTAGTCTAACTTGTGTTTTGATAGAAAAAGATTGGAGGAGTTACGGAAAATTCATCGGCGAAAAACTGTTCGAGAAGTAGAGGTTTTGAGGAACAAAGTCTTTCCTACTTGGTTTAGAAATCATGTATGTATTATTTTTCGATATGCATGAGCAATAATATGCAAAGTGTCATACATTATAATTTGAATTTCAAATAACATAAGATAATATACTTATTCATGTATATTTGGTTAGGTAAGTAGCCTTCGTGATGCTGGCGATTTATCAATATCTGAAGATTTAATTCGGTTAGCAAATGGTCCAGGTAGGACTGTAAAGCATTATAAGAAGTATGTCATCAATGGCTACAGGTTTCGATCTTATCTGATGGATGAAAGATACAAGAATCAAAATTGTGGTGTCTTTATGAATGCTGAAACGTCAAGTTATTCAAGCGTAAGAGATTGTAATCCTATTACAGGCAGTGTTGTTTATTATGGCATGTTAAAGAATGTTTATGAGCTTGATTATAGATTTCCAGGAGAAAGTGATGATCTAGCATGTAAATTAGTATTATTTGAGTGTGACTGGGTGAGCAATTCAGGGAAGAAAAATGACCAATATGGTTTCAGTTTAGTGAATTTCAATCGAGTGGCACAAAATGATTATAAGTTTATATTGGCTTCACAGGCGATTCAAGTTTTCTATGTTGTTGATCCAAAGGAGCCGGACTGGAGAGTTGTAGTTAAAACAAAACCTAGAGATCTTTATGGTGTAATGGATGACAATGATGGATTTGACATAGATGATTATTATTCAACATCTAATCTTGATGATCACAGTTTAGACAATCAAGAACTACAAATAAGGACTGATGTTCGTGGTGTATATGTTAACAAAATATTACCATTGCATGATGTGGACGATAACATGCCTAGAGAGGATGACGATGACGATGATGATGACGATGACGATGAGGCTGACAGTGGTGATGAAATTTAGTATTTAAGTTTTTTATAAATTTGTGTTAAACTTGCTACATGTATGTTATGGAAACTATGTCGAACTTTCTAGAGTTCTATTGAAAATGGTGATAAATTTCTTCTTTTGTCCTAATTTTATCGTGCATGTTGTGTGTAATTACCATTTTTCATGCATGAATGTGTGTATATATCCATGTGTATGTGTATATATTAAACGTTGTTTATTAATTAGGGGATAATAACAACAATATTTGTTACACTAGTTACATGCATCCTTTTATTTATCTCATTTGAAAATAAACTTGTTATGTTGAGTTCACATTGAATGCACCCATTTTAAATTAATTTTTACATAGAACATCTGAAACATATTTTTACATGAAATGAATAAAACATAATTCATATTGAATTTTTAGTTCATAGCTTATGCTAAGTGCGTAAAACGTAGTTTATTTTACCCAAAATTTTAATATAGATGGATTTCTAGAAATTATAAATTGTTTGAAGTGCATGATCTTATATTTTACTTTTAATCAATGAGCATTACCGGTGTTTTCTTTTTGTAATTGTCTAGATAAGTAGCTCTGGACATTCAGATTCTAACCAAGAGGATCATTCAGATGATGATATACTGGAAAATGGCAACTCTAGAAAAAATGGTATGCTTCATGGATTGTTATATTGAATTTTATATGGTAATCGATATCAATTTTTTTGGCTTTTTTGATATTAGTTTTGTGAATAAATTAAATATTGTATTGCTTATAAACAGTTAGCTCCCAAATCTTTCTCTGGATGCTATTGCGATTTTATTGATTAAATATGGAGGAAAGTGGGGGCAAGCACGTCTTTAATCACAAAACATGGAAAGGATGATCTTTGAAGGTGGGTAGTCAAAAGGAGGGAGGCATACACAAAGCGCTCTCCGATTCGGACGAAGTAGACAAACATACTTTTGGTGGGGTCGTAGGGTGGAATGCGCTATTGGTTGTAATGTGCGTACGCGATTTCAGAGGTTGAATTCTTGATTGCTTTCGATGTAGTCGGTCTCAAAGAAACCATCTCATGGTAACACAATATCCCAGTTATCACAAATCTCTTCATTATCCCCTTCTAAGTTTACTTCTCTTCACCTTCTCTCAATGTACTCACCGAACACTCCTCCATCCTCCCTGCCTTTAACAAATTGCATGCCTACTCGGTAACCAAAGCCATATTCTAAAGACATATTTATTGCCTTTCTACCTTTCATTATCTATAGTACCACCACTCCAAATTTATACATGTCATTTTTCTTTGTCAGCTGCCCACAATTCATACTCGATCTAATGCCAAATACTCATGTGTACTCTATATGCATGTAATAAGATGCGATTGTCCTTTTACAAGTTTGTCTAGCCAACCCAAAATCAACTTCCCTTTCCCCATTTCATTATCAAGCAAGTATATTAGTGGCATTTACACCACAATGACATGTCACTATTTTTATTCTGCTATTGTTACTTGTCATAAAAATATGTTCAAGGTCTCTCTCTCTCTCTATATATATATATGTGTGTGTGTGTGTATATATATATATATATATATATATATATATAGACAGACACATGATTTTGATTTATCTATGCATATGATTTTGATCAACTGTCATTTGAAAATTCCGTGAGTTTGAAAACTGCCACAATTTTCCTTCTTCAACCTTTGCCTTCTCCCCTTGCTTTGCTAAGCATATTTTGACATGATCATTTAAATGGCTGGTATGTATGTATAACTTACTTTTATAATTTAACTTTCCAAGTTTCACTTTTATTTAGTAAATGAATTCATTAATGTACATAAGATAAAGAGATTGATTGTTTCATGTCGCCATACACCTGCATTAAGATAATCTTTTCTTTTATCAGTTACATGCTAATCACACCAAAAATTGCAGAGTCATAAAGATCCTTCGTTGCATGTTATTCACGTCTGAGCAAAACTATGAGCCCACACCTGAATACAATTTGCATATAATAAATCTTATAGCACCAAAAAAAGGCTAGAATTTTATAACAAAATCTTATAGCACCATGCAAGGACTGGCATGAATATAAGTTGACATTAAGAAATGTATTAATTGGATATACAGTTGAGATCCTTACAAATGCAGTTACCCTTTCTTATATAGCAGTGATAGGGAATCTTTTAATCAAGTATTCCAAGCAGTTGTGTCAAAATATGGTACTTAATCGAGTTAAGTTATAGGCATTTAAGTTAGGTAAGGTCATTGGCTATACTGAAAACATGGCTATAACAAACTAATGTATTTGTCAACATAGCTACCTTAAGGTCATTGTTATACTTCAACTTGCCTGTCCTAAGTTCGATAGACATGTAAACATGATATATGTTAAACATGTACTTGTTGAAATGTTGTTTTGTCAATTTGTTTGATGGTTACTATGTACAACGTGATTGCTGAATTAGTCTTCGAGCTGGGAATTAAAACGAACTTATAGACTATATATGTTTTTCTTGAAATTCTACTTATACTTTAACTTGTTCTTTTTTCCATTTCAAGAATTATATTGATTAGCGCGCTAAAGATATTGCTCATAAGCCTACAATTAAGTATACGCTTCTAAAAAGACTCTCTAAAAGGGTCAAGAACAATAGATCCGAGTTAAAAAAAGAAATATTACACTCCAAATGTGGTTTTACCATCACGTTTCACATGTGGAGATGATCGCGTGGATAATGAACAATGGAGGAATATGGTCAACTATTGGGACAACGATGAAAAAAATAAAGTAGGTCGTCTTATGTTTCTTGTTCTTTCTTCATAACATTTTTTTTCCACAGTTTCTTTTTTATTTGCATTATTAATTGAAATGGAAGTGTCTTATTCATTGTAGGTTAAAGTTGAAAGAAACATTGCAAACCGTAAGAAGTTGAAAACTAGTCACACGGGTGGGTCAAAGAGCTTTGTGAGACACATAGCTGATTATGTAAGTACCGATGCTTCAATCAATTGACGCAAATTATTTTTCTTTTCATTATCGTTGACGCAAAAAGGAAAAAAAACAAGTTTTCTTTCGTACAAGTAAAAATATGTAAATAGTTTTATAGATCAAAAAGATTCTTCCTGTTTATGAGAACTCAACACATTGTACTGGCTCACTGGGAAAATGTCCATAAGTTGTTGAACCGGGTTAGGTTTAACTGCATGATACATCCGCATATGCATTTAACTGACTCTATCATATGAATTTTCTTGAGTCTGTATTTTTCTGCGTTAGGGGAGATTGATCTCCTAGTAAGGGTTTTTTTTTTGCAACTATAAACGCAGACAATATGAACATTAGAGCAAGGGTCTCGGCACTACCCTGTCATACATAATATAACACTGTTTATCTTACCCTTTTGCCTATAAATTCCCCTCTTGTAATGTTTACAAGAGCTTTAATTTCTATTCAGTTTTCACTTCTGAAAATAAGAAACAGCACTTCATGCATGCAAGTAAAAATGTCGCATGCGTCGCAAAACATTCAATTTTGTTATTATGCATTGGTAACTCCTACCATCCAAGTAACAACAATAGGAGCTTTTGGGTGCGTGTTTCTGTATGATTCGGAGTATTTTCCCTTGAAGTTAAGTCGTGGTTTGTCTGCCTGTTTTAGCCAACATTCCTGATGTTTATGTTCATAAATATCTAGTGAATAACAGCCATACTCAGAGGGACAGTAAACCTAGATGTTACATCTCTTTTCTCCTGGTTTTGCATGTTGTGCTTGATCTAAACAAGCTTGACAGCAATCAGCAGCGCTTTCCTTGTGAAAAGTGAGACCCCATTTAACAGCAGTGCCATCGTAATCGGTATGCAGCTCTGCATTGCATTGTGATGGCATGGATCGGCCTGGAATTGTTTCTTCTTCTTCAAATTCTTGTGCATTCTCAGGTTTATCATCAACTTCTGTGTTATTCACATTAGATGGCATCCAAAATCCAATGTCTTCCAATAATCTAGGCCAATCCAACTTCAAAGCCTTTTTCAGTATTTTTGCTTCTTGAGGGCGGATGTTTGATTCTGATGATAAATTCAGAAGTGCTCTCTTTTTTATTTCTTTAAGCTTCTCAACACGCCAAACCTCAACTACTTCTTTTTGTTCGGTTTCGTTCAACCCTCTCAACTTCCCTAATATTTCAATTCCCAGCTCTTCCTTAACATAGTCCGGTAACTCTCATTTCTTCTTTCCTCCATTCAACTCTTTCTTCAATTTCTTCACCACTTTCATAAGCTCCACAGGCTCTGCAGCCTTCCTAGCTTGATTTGCCTCTTCAATTCTCTTAAGCTGGTCATCAGTATACTTAATGCCTGAAAAGATTGCAGGTTGATCGAAAGAAGAATAGAGCGAACTAATGACGAAAACAGCGACAATGAGATTCAAAGAGCAAACAAGAACGGTAATCTTCTGGTAAGAGAATCCAAAACCAAAAAATCTTGATACTCTCCACTGCCATTCTCCTTCGACTGCGCCTCTTGCCATATTCTGCGCTTCATAGTGTCATTTCGTTCTTTGTACAGATCTGGTGGCTTTGAGTGTAGCGGTAGCAATTTATTGCGGTATTTAGATTGTTCTGTTATTAGTTAATTAATCCAAAAGTGAGAATTAGGAAAAGGGGAAGAATGATCTCCTAGTAAGGATTTGTTGCATTACATTAATTGGTTATGTTCAGTAATTGTTGCATTGACTTAAGAGCTGAGTTGCCAATATTCTTCATGTCTCTCCTTCATCTATGTATCTCATCATCTATATATTTAGACATTTCCTTGTTTCTCATCATTACCAAACATCTCTTCAACTTTCAAACTATCCCTTTGCCAAAGAAATGTCTTTGCATATTCGTTCTATTAGCTTGCCCTCTAACTCAGAACCCACAGCTCTTAAAATCAAAGAAGAGCTAAACAACATTAGGAGTAATTTGGCTTCTGCAGAATCTTTTATGACTTCACAACTAGTGTTAAATGGATTGAAAGGACTCGACAGCCTATTCAACTAGTGTTAACGAAGGGGTGTAAAGATAATGACGTGAGCTTTTAAACTTTACTGAAAAAATGTTGAGGTCGTTGTCTTCTTTTCCAATTCCCCTTCGTTTTATTCATTCACCATCTTGCAGCTTGAATGTTCATCAACAAGATAGATAAATAGCAATAGTAGGTAATTATATTTGTCAATTGAGTTAACAATAATTTTGTGTAGTTTTGCACTATCTTGTATCGGTAATGGATACCATAGTTCAGTTATTACTTGATTATTAATTCTGCCGAAAGTAAGTTGTTTTGTCAAAAGGGCACTGCTTGTCCATTAATCTGCTCTTTGATTGCTGCAGTAATTGAATGGAGAAGTTTTAATCCTGCTGCCCTTGTATAAATTGGATCTTCTTTTGTACTGAGCTGTTGGTTGTTGTAACATAATTTAAACAAATTACTCCTTAGTTAAAAGGATGACTGTAGTTGTGATGTCTGCTGATGAATATTGATTGTGTATTACTGACTATAGCGGTAATATTGGTTGTTTCTTATAATTTTTGCTGTCATCGAATTGTCTTTTAATTTTTGTTTCTTGAATTTAGTCGGGCATCAAAGGTTTGAGATGCCCACTTTTTCAAATAGAAAAAAAAACAATTTTAACAATAATCAATTGAAATGAGATACAGCCTGCAGTTGACGTGAATCATACATTTGCTTTAAAAAAATAGTCAAATGAGCAAGTTTTTTTGCTTTTAAATTTGTGTACATACCTTACATTTGCAAACATAAACAAGCATGAAACATGCAAACACTAAAAGCTTCCGAAGGAAGCAAGTGTACAATCTACACTGACTTACACCTGATCAACTAATTCTTGAATATCATGTACCTATATTTTGTGTTGGATTAGATATACATTGTCTAATTATTGTTATTTTTTGTCTTAATAGAAGGAAAAATATGGTCGTGAACCTGATCCTATTGAAGCATACGAGTTGCTTCACAAAAGAAGGGACAAACACCGAACTTGTGTGGACGTTGGATCAAAGCAAGTGGCGGTATTTTATTTACTTTTCGAAACTTATGTTATACCATATATGTTATATTCATATGCATCATAGGTTAAATTTGATGTTTGATGGACTGCCAAACAGTCATTAGTGGGTGCAAAATTGGGTTCACTGGCTCTGTTGGGGTCAATAACTAGGTTACTTAAAATATCAACATTAGTTATATTCCAATTTGAAAGAAAGTAAACCCAAGTTAGAAAACCTTGTATGTTGAGTGAATTAATATTGATAATTGCAGTAAAGTAAACCCAGGTTACAAACCCAGCTTTTGCTTGACATGTTTTATGGGTCGTCTGTGTTGTCTTCTTTGGTGTTAGCTTCCAGAGACTCTGTTTGTGAGATGACCCCCATAATTCTACAATCTTATTTATTTAGTATCCCTGGGTGATTTTCTCAAAGGGGTCCTCTCCCTTTCAAAACATTCCAGGATCCATACATACTAATATAAAAATATCAGTTTATTTCCATCAGTTCATAGCTTATATATGTGGAGATATACAAGCCTCTTGTTGTTTAAAATCGGAGTTTGAGAGTAAAACAACAAGTAAATTGGTTATTCATAATTTAATCAATTATTACATGGCAAATTTGAGTTTTATTTTCATATTTTTCCCAGCATAAATTCCTCTTGCAATTACTTTCATTTCCAGATATTCTTTAGACCGTCAAAATTGTAAAGTTTTCTTTTTATAAACAAACCAGGTTCCTTTATAGTACAAAACCATGGTGAAAATTTGATGCATCTATTTGATTATACATCAACTCGTCATATTTATCAAAACAACAGGCTTTTGGTATAATTCGTTCTATGTGGAAAAATACAATATTTCTGCGCATATTGCCAGGATATCAGGATACCCTTTTCTGCATTTTTTGCTTCATTTGGCAGTATATGTCTTATTTGTATTGGTATAGCTGATTCTTTGTGCACTTCTTACATGACAGTATCTATATGCCATTGCTTCTGGCTATATAAATACCCTATGCCTACTCTTTGTTCACATGAGAGTCTGCCAAATTTTTTCTCGTCACGAGTTCAAAAACTTTATACTCAAAAACTTGGTTTAAGACTAAGTCTTTGCAGAAAAACCATGAAGTTTATCCTTTATCGTCTTATTTCCTTTTTGTGATACTAAAATGATCCTGAAACAAATTTATATGTGAAAATAATATTGTTATTAAAACACCAATAAGCCTGGTTGCTTCCTTTCTTCTCATTTACGCTTCTTTTGGAAGTGCCTTCTTTTTCTTAGCTGGTTTTATGAGTATTTGCACGGTCAAATTAATAGTTTAGTTCGTTTAAATTTGTGCATATATAGAAGTCATTTAATTTGCATTCTTTCTCCAAAACTCAGACAACCTGCAAAAGTGGTTAAGTATCCCGATGTTGATTTCCGTGAATCAATGTCACCAGCCAAGTCTGCATCTGTATATCCTTCTAACACAGGTTTTCCTTTTCCAAAGCATAAACATGTTTTGGAAGTTCCACGTAGATATCGGAGGATCCATTTGACTGCAACCCAATGCTCATTCCCTGGGTTAGCCAAGAAGCGACTGACAACACCAACTGCATAAGCGATATCTAGTCTTGTGCATATCATTGCGTACATAAGACTACCTACTACAGATGAGTATGGTTTCTTCTTCATCTCCTCCTTGTCTTTTTCACTTGTCGGACTCTGCTTCGAACTTAGCTTGAAGTGCCCAGCTAGTGGAGTGTTAACCGGCTTGGATTTGTGCATGTTGAACCTCTCCAACACTTTCTCGATATATCTCTCTTGGGATAGCCACAAAAGTCTTTTTGATCTATCACGAGTTATTCTCATCCCAAGGATTTGTTTAGCCGATCCCAAATCTTTCATGGAAAAGCTCTTGCTTAGATCTTTCTTTAAAGCAGCTATCTTTATGCTATCTTTTCCAATGATTAGCATATCATCAACATAGAGCAGAAGTATGAGAAAGTCACCACTTACATACCTCTTTATGAAGACACAATGATCGCTTTCCGTCTTTTTGAAGTCATGTTCTGCCATGAATGCATCGAACTTCTTGTACCATTGTCTTGGTGCTTGTTTAAGTCCATATAGACTCTTTGTGAGGCCGCACACTAGATCTTCTTTGCCTGGAACTTTGAATCCCTCAGGCTGTTCCATGTAGATCTCTTTCTCTAGGTCACCATGTAGAAATGCCGTCTTGACATCGAGTTGTTCAATCTCCAAATCTTGCACGACTGCTAGGCTAAGGACAACTCGGATTGATGACATCTTTACCACGGGAGAGAATATCTCTTCTAAGTCAGTACCTTTTTCTTGTCCAAATCCTTTAACGACTAACCGAGCTTTGTAGCGAGGCTTTGAACAGTTCTCTTCGGTCTTGATTCTATAAACCCACTTATTCTTCAAAGCTCTTCTCCCTTTTGGTAGCTTCACTAGTTCATATGTATTATTCTCATGCAAGGATTGCATTTCTTCTTGCATGGCTATTCTCCACTCTTCTTTATGACAATCACTCATTGCTTCTTTATAGCTTTGAGGCTCCCCCTCATCAGTGAGCGTAACGTACTCCTCTGTGTTGTATCGACTGGATGGTCTTTTGTCCCTTGAGGATCGTCTTGGCTCTGGTGCGATTGGAGTGCTAGATTGAGGTTCTTCCTGGACCGGTTCATGATGGGTTTCATGATCTTCAGCATCACTACTTTCTTGGGTGTTATTATCTTCATGTCGAACCTAAATAGGTTCAGTATTCTTATAGCTTCTCAATCTTGGCCTCTCTGAATTCATGATATCTTCAATTGTTTGGTCTTCGAAGAATACAACATCTCTACTACGATAACCTTCTTGTTAATTGGATCCCACAACCGATACCCAAATTCATCCTTAGGTGAATGAAGATAGATACACTCCTTTGTCTTTGCATCAAGCTTAGCTCTCTCATCTTTTGGGATGTGAACAAATGCCCTGCACCCGAACACCTTGAGATGATTATATGAAGTCCTCTTGCCTTTCCAAACTTCCTCAGGAATGGCCCCATCCAAAGGAACTGATGGTGTGAGGTTGACAATGTCGATCACAGTCATTATAACTTCTCCCCAAAATGATTTGGGTAACTTAGCGCGAGAGAGCACACAACGAACTCTTTCTTCAATGGTTCGGTTCATTCTCTCAGCTAGCCCATTCAATTGTGGTGTCTTGGGTGGAGTCTTCTCTAGCCTAACGCCATATTTCTTGCAATAGACTTCAAAAGGGCCTTTGTACTCACCTCCGTTATCTAATCGTACACACTTGATCTTTCGTCCAGTCTCACGCTCCACTAGAGCATGGAATTCTTTGAAGGCATCAAGCACTTGATCCTTTGATTTTAATAGGTACAACCATACTTTTCTTGAATGATCATCAATGAAGTGACAAAATGTAGAGCACCACCAATGGATCTCTCAGACATCGAGCATACGTCAGTGTGCACGAGGTCTAGAATGTTCTTTCTCCTTGTGCGCGGAGAAGATCTTTGGAAAGCAACCCTGTGTTGTTTCCAGCTAAACAATGAGCACAAGGATGAAGTGGTTTACCTTTCACGTTAGGGAGGAGCTTTTTTCTGAATGAGTATGTGAAGACCTTTCTCACTAATGTGCCCAAGTCATTGATGCCATATTTCCATATCATCAGTAGAGACGTTTACTTCTCCTTTGCATAGCTTAACTTGCATTACATACAATGATCCTACCTTCTTTCCTCGAGCCATTGTCAAACTTCCTTTGGTGAGCTTCCACTTTCCTTCACCAAAGTAATTCATCAGACCATCATCATCTAGCTTTCCATCGGAGATAAGACTGAGGCGCATGGATGGGACATGCCTCACATCTTTCAAAATAAGCTTGCACCCGGTGCTTGTCGTCAGAGTGATGTCTCCTATTCCAACAATCTTGCTTCTATCTTGATTTCCCATTTGCACCATGCCAAAGTCACCTCTTTGGTAGAATGAGAAGAAGTTTTCATGTGGAGTAACATGGAAGGAAGCACCAGAATCAATAATCCAAGAACTCTCATCGCAAGCAATTTTTAGAATGTTACTTTCACCAACGAGATATAGCAGATCTTTCTTCAATACTATGGCAGTAGTACTCTTTTCTTCTTGCTTCTTCGTTAGGCTTATTTGGTCAGGCTTAACATTACCTGCCTTTTGGTCTCTTTTGAAGCTTCGACATTCCATTTTCTTGTGACCTATCTTTCCACAGTAATAGCATGTAATCTTCGAGCGTGACTTGGATCTTCCTCGAGATTGATGTGGATTTCGGCTCTTACTACGTCCACGAGTTTCATTCCTACCCAGATTGTCAACAACATTAGCTTTGAGATGAATAGACTCATCTCGTTCCATTCTCCTTGCTTCTTCACCAAGAAGGCTGTCACTGACGGTATCCATAGTTAACTTTCCTTCCGAAGCTGAGTTACTAAGTGTAACAACAAGTGTGTTCCAACTTTCCGGTAAGGAACTGAGGAGTAGAAGAGCTTGTAACTCATCATCAATCTTCATATCAATTTTTGTTAGTTGATTTACGACCCCCTTGAAGTTATTCAAGTGCTCAATCATACTATGACCATCCTTATACACTAGTTTCATCAACCGTCGAACTAAATTGGCCTTGTTGCGAGGCGTTTTCTTCTGAATCATGGACTCAAGCTTTGTCCATAATTCATAGGCATTTGTATAAGTAGAAACATGCTCGAAGAGAGTTTTGTCAATGTACTTACGGATCATGGCAACAGCCTTCCGGTTCAACAGTTCCCATTGAGCATCACTCTTCCCTGCCACTTTATCTTTGTAGATGATGGGCTCATGCAAATCCTTACAATACAAGTGGTCCTCCATCATTGGCTTCCAATAGGAGTAGTTGTTGGCTGTGAGCTTGAACATGTCTCCATCATGAGCGACATTATCCTCCATCTTGTACTTACACGAGCTTGATTACGGCTACAGATGAACCTGGCTCTGATACTACTGTTGGGGAAATCTCGGTCTTTCCCGCTTCGTGAAGTTAAGATAGGCAATTAAGATTAAAAGTAGCAACGGGTGCACAAAAGTTTATAATTCTCCAATATGGAGATTCTTCCACTATACAAAAGAATAGTAGGATTACAAGAATATGATTACAAAAGTAACTCACACTTGACTCAAGCTTAAGGATGGATACTTCTTAAGCTATCTCTCTTTTCTCTCAAAGAGGCTTACTAACTCTCAAGTATTTTTCTCACTCTAAGAAGTGGATTTCTTTCTTGGATTCTTGGATGGCCAGTAATAGGGCTCCTTCTCCTATTTATACTACTCAACCTCCATAATGAATGGTGGAGATTACTTGCATCCGACGGTAGAGTTTGATTCTCTAGAATGCTCCATCCTCTCTAGGAATCTCTACACTCTTCCATTCCCTTCTTTATTCTTCCATACTCTTCCGTAAGGTTCCAGAAGGTTCCACACGTCTCCAGAATATTCCAGAGGGTTCCACACTCTTCCACAAGCTTCTAGAGGGTTCTACACTTCTCTAGAGTTCTCCGGAACATTCTATAAAATTCTAGATTTCTCTAGAAACGTCTAGAATTTTCTAGAAACTCTCCAATTAAGGAGGGATCCCAACACGCTGTGATGTGAACTGGGTGGTCTTGTTTGTGCGCAAACGATGGTCTGTGGAAGAGAACGTGGGAAGGATTGGATTAGGTGATGACTTTTTTTCGATTGAACATAAGCTGTGTTTTGGATCAAAGGGGGTGATTTGGGAGGAGTTGAACTGTAGCTTGCCTGATGGGTCACCGTTTTGACATGGCCTTGTTGTATATTTATTTGAGGTAACATTGGTTGCTGTATAAATATATTTGAAGTAATATTGGTTCTGTATATATGTATTTAAAGTAACATTAGCCTCTAGTATATGGAAACATGGCCTCTAGTATATAGAAATATTGGTTGTTGGATAAATATTTTCAGTTGTATAACAGATCATTTATAGAAACATTGGTTGTTGTATATATATTTGCAGCAATGGCGGTTGTTTTTTTTTACCTGTTTCGATCTATAGGGGCTGATACATAGGCCTTGTTTGTTTTGTTTAACTGCATTCCAGCTGCATGAAGTGTGACATCTGTATTGGCTTTTAATGTTTTCAAAATTAATAGAGGCCGTATTGTTTGCATTTAATATTTGTACTGTCCTACATGGCATCAGCATTTGTAGGGGCAGTTGGAAAGTGAATATTGCCTCTAATGTTTATTAAGGATGCATTGTTTAGAGGCTCAGGTTAATCTGCCCCTCATAAATTTAAGGGCCCTTTTGTTTAATTTTCTGTCCCTATTTATTATAGTAGGGGCTGATGTATGTGTCTCTGCTATTGATAGATTTAGTAGTGATTCATATTGTACTACAAGATTCATAATGTGTAAGCATATTTTGTAACATCCAACTCTAGTGCTCAGTGCCCAGTAGACCAGTGTACAAAAAATCAACAATTCCATGCTAGTTTCTCGGGACTTCCGTTCTCAAATCTATTGATAACATCCAACTTCTCAGGCACAGTCACCAATTTTTTGTAGCATTCTCAAGCAGCTAATGGACGTTTGTATCGGTGCTTTATGCATGAATAATGGACGTTTGTATTGATAGCTAGCGGAATTGTACACGAGAATGGAATGGTTGCTGATATTAACCATCCGTTGATCTACAAATGGGCCAAACGTGTCAAACTCTCGATCTGCTCCAAATTGTAATTAATATATCTACAAAGATAATTGCCTACATGGAGCTGAAAGCACAGAGACTGATTCCGGGTGCTGCACGGTTTTTGAAAAAAATAACTTGATATGTTATTTCTTGGGAAAAAAACAAAACAAAACGTAGTCCAGAGAATAATACGACTGCAAAACAAAACATAGTCCAGAGAACGATGCAACTGCAAACCATGCATATAATCATAACTACTGCGAAAGATGCATAGCAATAGCCGTATTGTTTTACTGAAATTACCGGTTACAGCTAGCTAGTAAAAGATTAAATACTAGGGATACGTTGAATAACGGGCAGTGTGGCACTCTAGTATTATTAGAATCGATAATACTTAATCAACCGGATATTTGGACGACCGAAAACGTGGTAGGATTTGTAGCCGTTTGATTTTCTTTCCTCCGTGAATTGCGTTTCTCTTCAACCGCATATTTCAGGATCCGGTGAATTTCGCCACAAATATTTCAATCTTTTTTACCATTGTCCTGTTAGAATATGCAACACTCAGATTCTTATTTTTCTAATTCATTGTTACTTGCTTACGAGAAATATGTAGGGTGCGATGGCTGGGGCATTGGCCCTTGTTCTAGGCAAGTTGGGTTCGATTCCTATCTCAGCCATGTTTTGTACCTTTCCGTTTTTTAATGCACTGTGTTCCTAAGCAAACAATGTTTAGAGCATTTTTTTTGACGCAAGTCGCTTAGTTCGAATGACTTATTTGCTGTTGTTGCTTTGGGCAGTTGTTGAGTTTGAACATATGTTCGTACAAGACAAGATAAGCATTTCGTACTTAAAAATTACGTACCATAGTAAAACAAAATGCGTATCCAGACCGGGGTTCATTCGTCTAACACGTGAATGCAAAAATACATCTGCTTCAGAGACCAAATCCTATTTTGCAAATGCCCTTGCAAATATAGCTGTAAATTTTGTACGAACGTTCGATATTCGTTCGTGCCCGTGACCGAAATCCGTTCGACCGAATCCGTCCGATTTTCATTTAGAACGCGAATTAGGACAACCAAATTTATATGAGAAAAAAATCACAACCGGTTCATGCTAATTCAAATTCTTCCCGAACTCCTCGTAATTCAGTATATAGTTGAGAAAAAATTTAATAAAAAATATAAATTTTAATATAAGCTGCCACATCCGACAAGGTACGTTCATGTCCGCTACAGTGTCCGAAAAACACATGTATATATCTGATCGATTTCATTTAGGACGCAAGCTAGGACAACAAAATTTATAAGTGAGAAAATTTCGTCTGATCCAGTCCGATCCAATTTATTTAGGTCGGAAACTGAATATACTTCTGTTCGGTCCGACTTACCCATTTGTTCATTTCAGGACCGACCAGCCTATTATTTTAGTACCGACCCACTTTCTGCTTTTAATACCGACCACGTGCAAAGCATTGAAGCTGCTGCCTTGTTGTGCATTACATTATTGAAGTTAGCAAGCATCTTACGTAGTCATTCTTCATGTTTGGAACGGATCCGTAATTACGATATTCATTCATGTCCGTGACCGAAATACATTCGTCCGACTCTGTCCAATTTTCATTTAGAACGCGAATTAGAACAACAAAATTTATACGAGAAAAAAATCACATGTCGATTCGTGCTCACTCGAATTCTTCCCGAACTCCTTAGAATTCAGTATATAATTGAGAGAAAATCTAATAAAAAATAAATTTTAATTTAAACAACCATGTCCGACTAGGTCCGTTCATGTCCGCGACCGTGTCCGAAAAACACATGTACGTGTCCGATCAATTTCATTTAGGATACGAGCTAGGACAACAAAATTTATGCATGAGAAAATTTCGTCTGATCCAGTCCGATCCAATTTTATTTAGGCCGAAAACTGAATATCTTTCTGTTCGGTCTGACCGATTTACACCCTACTTGCAAATTATTTTGTTTACTATTAAGCTTGGTTATGTAAAACCTAATTTTCCTTTTCCGTTCTCCAATTGATTGTTTTGACAATTGCAACTTAACCACCAAATCCATACATGGTAGTGATATATCAACATGGGTTGGTCATGTATGGTTCCTTTGGTCTTAATTAAAAAGCTGCCGCGGAAAAATGCGGAAAATTACGTTAAAATGACCAAAAAAATTTGGTGTTGTTTGGTTTAAATTATATTTTGTATTTTTTGTTTTCAAAATTAATCACAAAAAATAAGAATAGTTAAGAAACAACGGATGGAATGGAAGAGAGTTGGAGGAGAGCACGGATGGAACGAAGAAACGATGGAAGAACAAATAACTTATCATTCTTTCATTACTTTTGAAAACACAAAAATTAATTAAATGTCGCTTTTTGTTTTGTGTATTAACTTCGTTTTTTACAATGCTTGTTCTTAGCGATCCATATGCATTGTTCTCATTTTTGTATGGGCCAAAACCAATAATAAAAAATTGTAAATCAAACACTACCTTAACATCTCATTTATTACGGCTCGCTTGGGAGTTTATTTTCTATCGATTTTGAATTGTTCTGGATGATTTGTACTTCAGGTGTTATCATGAGTCCAACTTGTAAGTTTTTCTACATTGATAGGCCTTGGTTACAAATTTGTTGACAATAGGCATTGTTTAGTTATAATTTTCAACCAATCAAATCAGGTTGCTTCGAAGGTTTTTTTTTTAATTATGTCCTCGCTAATTATATTATAAAATTACTTTTTATGAATTCAAAAAACATATATGGGGATATAAAAGTATAAAATTAAGTGGAGAACTCCCATTTTTGCATTCATATAACAACATTCCATTTAAAACAATCAAAACTAGTACGATTATTAACAATCAAATGGGTTACTTTCAAAACCTTAATAAACGGTATTCCAAAACTCTCAAGGGACTTAAAATAAAACAAAAGATCCTCTTATTTAATACTTCAATTATGGTATCTTTTCTTTTCCCCTTTTCAAACAAAGGAGAAATACACTTTCACATTTTTTAATCCAAAGCGAAATAGGTGATAAAAAGTTGGCTATTATAGTGAAAGCGATGGGGGATGTTACACGTGTGGTATCTTTTGATGATAGGAAAACAATATCAACGTGGAATATGGAGGGTCAAAAGTGTTGTGCTATTGTATTATGACTTTAATTGTATGATAGCGATATCACCGTTAAGTTCGCAGATAGAGAATTGTTTGTGCAAAACTCGAACTGTGTAAATTTATATTCATTTTTCGTTTTTGTATTATGCTTTTTACATAGATTGCATTTCAAATTCTTGTTTTACTGCATTTGAGATATGTAGGTAATCAACTCAAATTCTTGTTTGCTGCATTTCAAATTCAATTGATGAAAAACATGCTTTAGTGTTAACTTCGAAATTGTAATCAACTCAAGGGATCACAAATCCATTCTAAGAATATATTGATGAAACAAGTAGAAGAAAAACAGAGGTCCAATAAGAAATTGATAAAATAAATAAATGAGAACATAGGTAGAAGGAAAGAGGACTTTTATACTTGTACAACTACATTTTGCTTTTAAGTTTCTTCTGTTTAAACTGTTTTTACTAGACTTGATCGGATTACTGGCCAATCTTTACTTTTTAAGTTTCTTTTGTCTAATCTTCCTGAGTACAAGAGATTAAGTCATAAGTACAAAGGTTGACTGTAGATTCATGATAACCCTTCTTGACGATGGTTGCGTAGGGGAATAAAGTTAGGGAATGATTTCGACAACGTTTCGTTCAAGGTGTTTTTATGGGAGTATGAACAAGTCTTTCATCATTAGAGAGCTTGTGCATGCGGTCCAATGTCATGCTAAAAGAACTAGGTCCATCCGAGCTATTTATATGAATTGGTGTCGTGTTTTGCCTATGACTCAGATCGAGCCATAGACTTAGCTTTTAGATAAGTGATTTCCCTTGCATTTACTTCATTTTGACGATACACTTGGGTGATTTTATAACTTATCGACTTGTTTGGATTATCTTTCATACACGAATCAGAACTCCAACTTAAATCATATGAGTCTAATGTACATGAGCTAGGATGCTCGGAATGCTACCAGACTTTGGTGAGTAGGTTTATAATGTGTAGCGGGTCATTACAGAGGAAGTTAGATTGGCTCTTGACCTACTTATACCCATATCACTTGGTATCGTGTAGTAGATGTGACACGGTTTCTAGTCATATGCTTAGAATGTTTTCCCTCTATTTTTGTTAAATTCCTATTCTATATTCTCTTGAGTGACTTGATCAAGTTTAAAGTCATTTTGTCCTAATTTTGATGTTTCAACTTCTCTAAATTCCTATTTGGATAAAAATCCAAGTAACATTTACCCATCGGGTATTCGTTCATTTAAAATAAAGTATGCTGTGAAATTAACTGTCTTTGAGCTTCTATCTTGGGAAATTTTATTGGTCTGCTTTGAGGAGTTGTCTTGACCTGTCGGCTAACTACATGATTTCCAACTCGAGTCGTTATTATCCATGATAACAGTACAATTTTTATTTCATAATTCCTAGAGTGCTTTAGAATGACGTGTAGATCATGCATGCCAATTTGGTGTATGATTGGGTTAAGGCTTATGTGTCTCTATCGAGTCATAGATATGTCCCGATACTGGGTCATATATATGATCCGTTACCCAGTCGGATGCCTAGAGAAATTTTAAGAAAAAATTCTTTACTTATTTTCTTTTGGCCCTACCCCTTTTATTTACTTTCTTCCGCACTTTTACTTCAACCATCCAATTTTTCAAATCCTAAGCTGATAACCGTCGTTTGACTTTCTTCCGTTCAACCTCCACCACTAATTCTTATAGCGGCGCCCCAAATACCCTATGGCACCAATTCTCATGCGATTCACGAAGCAGAAAGGAAAAAATGGTGATTTACATATCACCATCAACGTACTTGACGACGACGGCTCTTCATCTAACGCGAACGAAGATTGGCGAATTTCCATCTTAAACTTGTAGCTCTCAGGTCTTTGGACCTCTCCGTAGTCAACAACAGCAAGGGCATATAATTAGAAACAATAAACACACCAATTCAATTCACTATTTAAGCTGAAGGTACTAACTTGAATGTTGTATGCTTTAAACATTTAATTATGGGAATTTACTGTTTGGTAGTTTATAAAGTGAAACGCAGCATGTCGTCATCTACCTTTTGTGAAAAGTAGTTTACAATGTAAAATTCAATCTGTTTTGTGAACAGTAGACTAAAATGTAATACTTTATCTTATGTCCTAATTTTAGATTTGTAGTTATATTTTAATTTAGTGTGGTGCTTTATGCACTTGGCAGTTATTACACTTGATCACTTTACATGTTTGTGTTTTGGCTTGGATGTTATATTTCTTCTTTATAACTGTTTGCAAATAACAACTTATATATAGACATCCAATTATAGTCATGCGTATGATCATAGCTACCATGGAAGATGCATAACAACAGCCTTATCATTTTACAGGAACTACCGTTTATAGTCAGCTAGTAAAAGAATAAATACTAGGGATACGTTAGATAACTGGCGATGTGGGACATTAGTATTATTAGAATAAGCAATGCTGACATATTTTGTTTTTAATTCAATGTCCATTGCCTGTGTTATTTTTATTTGCATGCAATTTATTCCCAACTGACGTCGGTTCAATTCCCATCTCCACCTGATTTCTTTGCTGTCTCCGAACACTTGGAATTACCTTTTTTGCTTTTTATACTTCTCCATAATAATACATCTCCACCTGAATGCAAAAATACATCTGCGTTGCATGCAAATCCATTCTCGATGTTGTTTATTCAACATTTATTTCAATTTGATAAGATGTACAATACACAAGTTCAAAAGGCAAGGAAAATCAATAGCAAAATTATATAAACTGAGTTATATAATTGAAATAAGTCATTAGAAAATAAAATATATAGTTAAACAAGCATACAAAAAGTATGAACGTAATCAACAAAATAAAATAAAATAAAAACAACAAGTTTGACTACATCCTAGAGGTTAGGATTCACGTATTATTTCCAATTGGCGTTCATAGAAATGCAATATAAAATCTAAAGCTATTCAAGAAAACACAAGTGAACCATAGCAAATGTGTTATCCTCATTCGCACTAAAAAAAGCGATAGTTTACAATTTGTTCTCTTACACTGATCTAGGACTACGACTTTATGCCTTCAACGATCCTTCCTTTACGGCTTCATACATAAAATTAGTTTAAAACAGTTATAGCAATGTTCAATAGAAAAACAATATGTTGACATATTAATAGAAGTTTAGGTAAAGGTTGGCACAAAGTAAGCATGAACTGTGGAAATAGGCATATACAAATAACTCACAAACCAATTCATATATACAAGTACATATAGCTACACCACATTCTTCATCAATGGAAAGCAGCATAGAAAGGATCTAAAAATAGAGTAAATAGTATGTATGAATAATAAAAAATTGCTAATTAATTAATCCATCTTGAATAAGAAAAAAAACAAAGAAGTCATACTAACCATCATGAGAATCCTTTTTTTTTCACTACAAGAAAACATTGATTTAGCGTCAAATATTTAGAAGTGGAAATTTCCATCGCTAATTTGCGATGGATTTCCATGTGATGTGATATGCAAGGGATAGTTTTTGTTTTTTCAACTTATTTTCATTTATTTATTAGCGTCGTCTTCTGCCACCCTCACCAAGCCGTCGCAAATTGCGTTAAATTACCAACAGAAAATTTCTGCCGCTATTTTCCACTGCAAATCCAGGCAGAATACCGACGAATATTTATCGAAGCTATTTTGCAGCTGAATTCCAACAGATTTGCAAGAGATGTTTATATTATTTTTCTAAGATGTGCTTTAGTATTATTTTTTAATAATTATTAACATGTTCAATAATTAGTAATTAATTTGTTTTAGTTAACGATTTGTACACTACAAGAAAACACTTCAATTTTCTACGCAGAATTTCCTACGTCGTTTCTACGCCAAAATGCGGGGTGTAGTGAAGGCGTAGGAAATACGTTGAAACAGGTAATGGCATAGGAAAGGCGTAGGAAATTTCCTTCGCCTTTCCTACCCCAACCGTAATATGCAGAAAATTAATTAAGGCGTTTAAAAGTCGTAGGAAATTCGCTATGTTAAAATTATCGTCGTAGCGAAGACATGGATAATCTCCTACGCCATTCCAACGTCTATGCTATTTTTCTACAAATTCAGATTGGCATAATAATGGCGTAAGAAAGTTCCTACGCCAACTCTACAGAAATAGAAATAAAATTAGTTAGTGTTATATTAATTTATTATAAGCTTGAATATAACTAGTGATACTAATCAAACCGACCAGCCCAAGCTTAAATATAATTACTATAAGCTACTGATCCGTGTCAGATAATGGAACGAATCAAATAACATGACAGGGATAGTGTGACGACCCCAAACCCCGTACTACGATGGCAAGGGTAATCTTTGGAATATAACACATAAACAAATAACAACAGAACAGAAATAAATCATTACACTAGAAATGAACAGCAAAATATACCGAATAAACATAATCATCAGAGTTACGCAGTATAACAGGATCATACTTAGTACAAAATACAGTTTCAGAGTAATATAAAATGTCTGCAGCGGAAACAAACATAATATACATAATAGAGGCTGAAACAGTAAATAGAAATGATGAGTCCATCTCCAGCTCCATAGCTATCCAGAATGAGTCTGCTAAAACCTGAATACAAGGCTGCCCGTGTAGAAATAAGGGCATCCGAGTTTGCAAGTGAAACAAACTTCGAGTCAGTCATGGGACTGGTATGAGAAATTTACTTAACTGGTTAAACAATAATAATACGTCAAATCATAGGACCACGCCACTTTCGCGGAACGGGTTTACTCCAGTGTTTCCAATGCAGGTAACAAAGCAAATCTTTTAAATAATGCAATGATTTTTAGAAAGAATGAAGCCGATATAAGACTCAAGTCCCATCACACAATGCAACGCAAACCGGAGGATAGAGTTTTTCCTTATATTGGCCAAAATATGCTTGATACGAATAAAATGAAATCATTTGATATTATTACTTGTGTTTATATGTTTCAAAAACAACTTCAATCATAAGTATCAATCATAGACGAAATGACCGTCCCATGCCACTATGTCGCCAGTTTATGGGTTTATAATCAAAACCGCAATATCATGTATTTGAAAGTTGGACTTTCATCTATGAACTGGGCAAAAGATAGTCCTCACCGATTCGAGACGCTCAAGCCCGTGTCTCAGGATTAGAATGCATCGACCCTTGGAGCCTCAGGGCCGGTCCACACGGAGTGGATTAAATAACAACCTGAACAATACGTCTCCTCGCCCTATGGGGTGTAAATGAGCCAACGAATGACTCCGTCGGTCCCGAATCGACCGATATAACCAAGGCGCCTCCAAATCCAACAACCACATGAATCAAACTCGTCAGCCAGTTCAAGCACTGACGCCACTCCTAACTAGAAAGAGACGCATGTCCTCCCTGAAGTCCTCTCCCGTTTCTGGTTCATACTGGGGTGTGAGGCTCGCGAATCAATGCTATACACAAAGCTATGCCACGTAAGCAGTGCTTTGATCATCAACCACAAGACTCTGCTTTTCAACAAAAGCCTTGATCACTGCATCTCAGCATGCTACATAGGCAATTCACTCCACACGGCTGATGTCTATCGATATACAACCTCTGATCCCGTACGCCTCAGAGAAGGGTGAAGTAAGAGAATAAATTCTCCTTCCCCAGGCAGATGTATATTTAATAGAGATCAATCAACATAGAGCAAAATCCAATGTCAGACACACAGTCCATTTACAAGTCCGTTCTGGGTCTGAACGAAACCGGAGGCACCTAGTACCTCGCATATCCGGTCGACTTCAAAGTACGTCGGAACGATCACCACTAATTATCTATATCTTGGGATGCCTCCCAATCAAGACGTCAGTAATCATCCAAACGACGTGAAGCTCTCCGGTCTTCGACCACCATCTTCATCACCGACTTCTTATCGTCGACCAATTATTTGAAATGAGATTTAACTCGGCCTTTTCAAATAATTCACGTATATTTAGAATTTAAATCAGTTCATTTTCATTCCATATCGTTTATAATATTTTATAACGATTTTTCGCTATTTTTATTTAATTAAAAATATCCCATTTTATTTAAATGACACTGTAGGCCATAAGGCGGCCATAGCACTGTTTTTCTCCAGATTTGATTTACACATATCTGAAATTCTAACAGTTGGATCTTTGCAAAGTGGGTAACGTTGGAAAGAGATTTCCAAAGCGAACCCAGCGGTTTTGGTTTCGGGAAAATCCGACGGTCGGATCTCCCGCAATAATCATTTGAAATCACGGTTTCAAAATACGAACTGTAGGGGCTCAATTCGTTTTATTTAATTTATATATATATATATTTACAAATATATAAATATAATTCGTTCATCAATTACCAAACCAGTTTCACTTCATACACGTGTTAAAAATAATATTTTTGACCAACAAATGTTTCTTTTCACACATGAATGTTTTTAACACTTCATAAATTTGATAAAGATGTGATTTTATCGTTCTATTATTTTATTTACCATATGTGTATTTTCTATACTTCATTCTAGTGATAAAAATGTGATTTTTATCATTATAATATTTTACTTATCACATATGTATTTTATAACTTTATATACTTGATAAAAATAATATTTTTAGATTTCTGGTCTTTTACTCATCACATGAACATTTTTCTAACTTCATTATGTTTTAAATCAACACATGAACATATATCAACACATGAATATAAATCAAACACATGAATATTTTAGGAAATTTCGGCAGCATAACGATAGGGTAGTTAAACCGGCACCGTTCCGCGATGGCTCCTCGCTCTACCTTAAAGCCTTGCAGCTTTTGATAATGGGGATTTCATGCATCTAGTTCGCACGCATGCGAGCATGTTTTTTTCTTTTCTTTTCCACAAACTAATCCTGTGTGGTTTGAACCAAATAATTCTCAACCACAAACGGGTATTTTTCAACCACAATCAAACAATTCGACCACAAACAATCCTATCAACCATTCGCATTATTCACTAAATTTTTCACGCCAATCATAATCAATAAATATCGTCCATGGTTTGTGGACGAGGGGAGTATATATATATTATATAAGTATATTTCACTTCCATTTCAACACATATATGATTTTTACAACGCATACATAACTTATACATCGCACATACAACTTATACAACGCTTATACATGAGGTGTACAACGCTTATATAACTCATACATCGACCATATAATTTATACATCATCATTCCATATCGTTTATAATTCAGAAATCTCACATTGGTTTTTGCGTTGCTAAAAATCGTAGCAAGCTCAGAAAAATCCCCGGTCTCTTCTAGAATGTAGAGGACGTCGCCACGGTCCCGGTGTCTCTTATTTCACTGAATTTCGACCACAAACGAAAAAGATACGATTGTTTATAAGTTAGCAACACTTTTAAACCGTTATTTTCAGTTCACAGGTTCAAAACCACTACCTTCAAGTGGAGTTCGAAACTAGGTTTTGGTTTAGCAGCCAATCCGTTCAGCTTGAGGAGGATCAGACTGTTGCACATCGCAGAGGGAGGTGACAGCGCTCCGGCCACGACGTTCAGATCGGCCACCTGTTCTGGCCTCAGCGGAGCTCGAAAGTCGCCGACTTTGAAGGGGTCGATCTCCCCGATGGCGCAACGATAAGTGGAGCAACGGCTATGGATTTGAAGCTCTCGTCGAGGGCTACAAAAGTTGCTAAGGGGCGGAGGCTGAAGATGAACGAAGCAGTCGGAATCGGAGCTGGAGGGAAAGAGTGGTTTTCCGCCTTCGATTTTCACAGAGTCGGGGAGAGAGAAAGGAATTGATGAATTCTGATTGGCCCGACCCCTTTTTATTTATTTTAAAATCCAAAAATACCCCTTGCTTCATACGAACTCCAATCCAAACCCAACGGCTGTCGCCCCTAGCTAAATACCCACATTCCGAACACAATGGGATATGTTTCGTAAGCCAATTCGACTGTTATAGTCAGTTATTCTTCAAATTAAAGTATAAAACTTTCAAATTCTGTTTTGAACGTACATTTTAATGTGCCGAGGCCACATACTGATTTGAAAAATTACAAAAAAATCATTTCTAGCTTCGTATCGACGATACGGTCCTAACAAAACTGATTTCGTCGAATTCTGAGACCATTTGAAAAATGGCCATTTTCTGGTCGATCCAATTTGACTGAAATGAACCAAACACGTTTTCCTTTTCCACGCTCACGTATGGATTCTAAAAATTATGGAAAAATAAACCTAGCAATAAATTGACATTCCCGTTCCAACAAAAGTGGTTCGTCGAAAACAGAGGTCGTTTGCAAAATCACTATTTTCAAGGGCTTTTATATTATTTAAAAATGGAATTTTTTAATTCTGACCATATTTCTGCTCAAATTACTCAAAATAAAAATTTTAAACTGGCTCAGATTTTCCGGGTTGTTACAGATAACTATTTTGAACCATTCGATTATAAATTATAAACGGTAGATGTGAGCTGTTCTTCGGGCTGGACTGATTACTACACGCGTGTATGGAAAAAAACAGGGGTTCATTCCATGCTTTTCTCGCTTCCCTTTTCTTCCTCTTCCTTAAAGAGCAAAAACCCTAATTTCAATTTCAACTCCATCCAGAACGTGCTTCTCCTCAGAAATTAAACTCTAACTTATCTTCGCTTCCCATGAATTAAATAAAAGCATGAAAATTCGCCTCCCTTTTCCTTCCAATCCCACTATGCCATCGCTGAGCTACAAAACCCTACTTCCCTGAGTTCTTCGTCTCAGATTTACGCTGCATTATTTCATTTCAACCTATTTCGACTACCATCTCCAGACCATAGTGGCAAAACTGATGTTGTTTTGATATTAGGTTTCACCGTTATTCCTCTCTTTCAGGTGGAAATTTTCCTTTTGGTTTATACATTGATTGGCTAATTTGTCATCTAATTATTTATGGATTTTGCTTTTTATCTATCAGTTGTTTGCATTCGATCTTTAAATCCCTTAAAATGGTATTCATTTGGAAATTCTTTTTTTATTATAATAATACCAGGTTTTTCTTTCTTTATAACTGACAATCAAGTCATTGTTCCATATTGATCATGTCATCTTTCAGCTACAATATTGCAAGAACACGACTAAATAACTAGATTCAAATGCATGACCTTGTGACTAAAATTCAAGATATAGATGGTTGATTTACAGTATGATTGGCAAAACATGGCTATTTGTGTTGTTTAATTTGCTCTAAATCACCTTTATTGTTGGTTTAAGTTACAGAAACTTTTAGGGAAATGTCACAAGGATAGTTTCTGTTCAATTCAGAAGCTTCATGTAAGTCAACTTAGTATAAAAGTAGTGAGCATACTGTGAGATTTTATTTATTGATAGGACTAATAAATCATTAATTAAGATCAATATATTGTTCCTATTCACTTATTTGATCTTACTATGGGTATAATTTGCATTTCTTACCATATCTTTTAAATTAAAAATAAGACAAATCTCTTATGTTCTCCTGTTTTTGATGTCCACCCTCTATTAAAGCCGTGACATTTTTTATCCTTCATATATGTGTACAAATTTACAATATGTCTGGTGGTAATATTCCTCCTTATATTAAGTGTTACTACCAAAATCGACATTAAAGAAAGCCGGCAGTAAAGGGGTATCAGATAACTGAAGGCTCGCGAATGGCTCGGTAGAAAGTGGGGGCAAACAATGAGGAGGGTGAGAGCAGGAAGACATAATCCGAAAGACCGCATCAACCGCAACCCCTTTTTCACTCTCCTTAAAGGAGAAGGTCGTGAAGGACTAGAGAGTTTAACCGACAGGATCCCTCCGCCGTAGTCAGTCCGACAGGACTCCTTCGACAATATTGGATCGATGAAAGACTCCGTGTAAAGAACCACTCTGATCTAGAAGCAAAAAAATCAGAGGCGGCAAACTCGAGAGACGAAGCCCAGAGGGAAATATTCAATAATGACCTACCCAAACACCGATGCATCTAAAGACGAAAGCATAGAAGACACTAACCCGGAAGAACGCGAAGAAAACTCAGAACCAGCTTTTGGAACATCTAATACATAAGTGCCGAAAAGGTCACATCCGCAAATAAATTAGAGTAGCACCGGAAGCCACCCTCCAAGTATACAGACTACCACAAAGGCCCTATCGGAGGGCTAGCCGGAACCCAGACAGGGATACATGCAACCCGTACTAGTCTATCTAGTACCGAAACCCGTTGCGGTTTCAACCCGGCAGCTATCAACGTACACCACGAGGTCAAGCCCCTCCACATATTCACGATAAAGTTGAGGGCCTACATCCGAGAGTTCCCGTCCGCAAGTCTACATTTAGAAGATACCCTCAAGGATTCAAGCATCATAACCAAATGTGCCAAAGGCAGCCTAATGTCAAGCACCCTGGTCCAAAAGCAAGACGACTGGCGAAAAACCCATGCGGATCCGATAGCCCAACGACGGATAGGGCCCTGAGCCACTATAAATATGACCCTAGAGGTCACATGAAAGGGGACTTTTCTTTGACTTTTGTATCCTCAAAAACAACTTAGAAAATAACATTAATGGAGAATTCCTCTCTGTAACATCCATGTATTTCCAAATAAAGCTTAATGAAAGAAGATCTTCTTATAAGAAAACAAATCTGTGAGTGTGTACTTTTATTTCACTAATTGTAATAGTCGCAGTTCATTATTCATTCTAGCCTAAGATTGATCCCATCTCGCCCTTGGGTGGCGATCGAATCTCGTTCGCTGAGCCTAGATCCGATCTAGCAGTCCTCAGTGAGCCTGCGCCTCTGAGCCTTAACATCCCAATCCCCCACCAAATTCGGTCAGAGAAGAGGACCAATCCTCGCAATTTTCCCTTAAGGTTTGTCCCTGTTGAACCACTTTCGGTGTTGACGAAAAATATGGTTAATATTTTGGTGCTAGAAGGAGGGCTTGAACCTCCGACCTTGTGGTTAACAGCCACACATCCACCTGTGTTGTTCCGTCCCAGATCAGACTAGCTTTGAAGAACCGAAGTTATAAGCAGAAAACTCAAACAAAGGCCTTCAGAATCACGAGCGGATAAATCAAGAACCACCAGCCGTAGGGTAATGAAGGAGCAAGAGTTAAGAGCAGAGGCCCTGAGAGTATTAAAATGGAAGAGGAAAATGGAACTACACGCTTACAAGATGGGGGAATAGCAACTCCTCCCACATAGAACAAACTGTTGCGTCCCCACCCAGTGGATCTACATCATGTAACAACCCGAAAAAATCAGAACCAATTTAAAATTTTTATTTTAGCAATTTTAATGAATTTTGAATATTTAAAATGATTTACTTAAAATAATAACGACTAAAAATTTATTTAAATCGAAGTTAAACGTAAAAATTTATTTTAATTATAAAACGAGCCTGAAATGGCGCGGCAGTTTGAAAATTAGATTTTAAACTTTAACTGGATGTACAGGATTCATTATAAATCAGAATTGGACGAAACCAGAAATATTTAAATCTGTTTAATAATATCTTTCTAACGAATGTAAGAAACTAAAATTTCACTTTATAAATTAAAAGTTATGACCAGTTTAAAAATTAGAAAAGTCACTGTAGAATTTATATATATTTTAATATATAATATATAGCCCTTAAAAATTGCCATTTTACAAACGACCTCCCTTTTCGACGAAACCACTTTTGTTGGATTCGGAATGTCAAATTATTGCTAGGTTTAAATTTTCATAATTTTTAGAATTAACGTGTGAGCGTGGCAAAAGAAAACGCGTTTGTCAATTTAAGTCAAATTTAATCGACTTGAAAAAGACCATTTTTCAAACGGCCTCCAAATTCGATGAAATTAATTTTGTTAGGACCGTATCGTCAAAACAAAGCTAGAAATATTTTTTTTGTAATTTTTAGAGTCAGTATGTGGCCCCAGTAAATTAAAATGTATGATCAAATTAAATAATTAAATGATTAATATTTTAAAATAAAGAAAAGTGGATTGAGACGATCAAATGGGCTGACGGGACCTAGCCCATTGCGTCCCTAAGGGTGATATTTGGCTAGGGGCAACTCTTGTTGGGCTGAATTTGGAGCTACAAGGAATTAATGGGCTTTTTGGTGAATTAAAGAATTAAATTATTAAAATATAATAAATACATAGATAACAAACCCTAATCCTATTTCAAACCTGCAGCCTCCAGGTCCAAGATGAATGGACGAAAACTTCAATTCCAAATCCCTTAAAATCTTTTAATCCACAAAATAATTACTAACGATTTCAAAGCAAAAACCGTTCTACATCTCGAGATCCTTAAAGTCAACGGACACGTCTGATTTAGTGGAGTGTGGAGATCGTATTTTGTCCAGAAAAGCACCGGTTTTGGGCATGTTTTTCGATGCAAAGGAGGGGTGCGAATTGGCCGCCGTTCAGGCGGGGAGTGGAGCACGTGGCGGCGCATCTTGTGGAGGTCGTGGATCTGAGTCATAGTGATCGGAGCGATGTCCGATCGTGGATTTTGTGTCGAGCAAATGGGGTAGGCGATTTTCGGATAATAGAAAAGAGGAAGATGGATTAATAAAAGTAAAGGTGTTAATTAGTAATCAATTAATATTTAATTATGAAATTATATTGTTCAAGGTTTAAAATTCTATAACTTTGTCATATCAGAACGGAATTAAACAAAACGAAATGCGTTGGAATCGCAGAAACGAGATCTACAACCTAGAATAGACCAGATCTGAAATAGAGCTCGTTGGAAATTCAGACAAAAATCAGTGTGAGAAATTCTACTTCTTTATATATAATTAAAATAAATTAATCATAATTGTGATATTATCCATACGCTGTAATATTCTATTGATTGTGATGCGTGATTTGATCAGGAATTGATATGGTTATGATGATCTGTTGATCTGATGATTGTAGTGTTGAACAAATATAATTGTTGAATTAAAATTGTCATTTTTGACAAATTATAACTGACGAAACAAAAATTAGCATTTTTGTTAATTAGAATGGTTGAAACAAAAATTAACATTTTTGTTAATTAGAATTGAGTTACACAAAAATAAACATTTTTGTTAATTAGAATTTAGTTAAACAATAATTAACATTTTAGTTAATTAGAATAGTTGAAACAAAAATAAACATTTTTGTTAAATAGAATTGAGTTAAGCAAAATATACATTTTTATCAAAACATATTAGTTGAAACAAAAATGTACATTTTGTCAAATGTGACATTTTTTCAAATGTGATGGTTGAAAAACAAAAAATATCATTTTTGTTAGATCATGTCATGTTAACATTATAATATCATTTTTGTTAGATCAGGTTATGTTAACATTAAAATATCATTTTTGTTAGATCAGGTTATGTTAACATTAAAATATTCATGGTTTGAAAAAGAAAAGTTAAATGGTAAGAATTCACATCTTTATTGTATATTAAAAATGAACATTATTTGAAATGAAAATATATTAACATTAAATTTCACATTTTTATATATATAGAATGATCATATTTTGTGTAATATAAAAAATACCATTTTATTAGAAAATGTTATGTTAAAATAGAAATGTCCTTTATTAGAAATGTCATTATTTAGAAAATGTTATGTTTAAATAAAAATATCATTATTGTTAGAAATGTCATGTTAGTATAAAAATAGGGAGTTATTAAAGGGACTCCATTTTTTGTTAAGGGGGGGGGGGGACAATTTTCTAATTTTTAATGAATTGTTAAGGGGAGGACAAAATAAGTTAGCCTCCCTTAACCATATAATTAAAAATTCCAGTACTATCCCTGTAATCCTCTTATACCTGCAAATATACATACACAAAAACTCGCACCAGCATTACCCATATACATACAAATACATAACCCTTCCTAATAGAGCAAAATTAATGCATACATGCACATAAATATATAAATTTAAACACTTAAGCATAAGTCTGACCACACTTGCATGAATTCAAACACTTAAGCATAAGCCAGACACTTATTAACACTTCTTAGTCTAATAAAATACATAAATAATTAACTGTGCAAATTGCAAAATAAATTTAGAAACAATAAATAGTGACATTCTATAATTCAACTAAAAAGGAAAATAAAAGGAATTAACAATCAGACGAAGATCCACCCCTTTCAACTCCCCTGATTCAACCAAAGTTCATATAATCTCAGTATTCCAGTTTAAAATCATGTATTTATCACTCATATATACAAATAAATAATGAAAAAAAAAATGAAAAACATTAATTACAGTTGCATGCGCCTTCTATTTGGTGATGATATAAATAATGTAGATGATTCCTATAGGAAAGTATCTAAAGAAAGTCAATATCAAACATATCCAAAACTCAGCCTGGAATTATAACAAGTAATTAAAAAATTAAATTATAGTTAATCACCGCATGTCCAATTAATTAAGGTTACGAGGGGCAGTTTAGTCCATGCTTATTTTAAAATAAAAACAAACCCTCCCTTAACAAATTTGATTTAAGGTGGAGTCCCCTTAAAAATGTCCTCCCCTTAACCAAAGGTGGAGTCCCTTTAACAATCCCCTAAAAATATCATTTTTATTCGTTGTAGGATTTGTATACATATGCAAATATCATTTTTATTTATGTTAAGAATAGATTTGTAAACAAATTAATATGTGTCATGTTAATGTTGATTAAAAGAAAATGACATGTTAAGTTAGGATATGTCATTAGAATATAACTTTGTACATGTTAATGTCGATTTAAGAAAATAACATGTTAAGTTAGGATATGTCATTAGAATATAACTTTGTACATGTTAATGTCGATTTAAGAAAATAACATGTTAAGTTAGGATATGTCATTAGAATATAACTTTGTACATGTTAATGTCAATTAAAGAAAATAACATGTTAAGTTAGAAAAATGTCATGTTAAAATAAATATGTCACTTAGTTAGAAAACATATTTTGTAAAAAAATATGTCATTTAGCAGGCTAATGTTATGTTAAAATGAAAACGACATCTTATTAGATAATGTTATGTCATTTTTTATCAGGTTAGTTAAAATAAAAAAATAAAATGTTAAGTTAGATTAAAAATATCATTTTGTTAAAATCATGTTATGTTAAATAAATATGGCATTTATTTAGAAGAATGATTTGTCAAATAAATATGTCATATATTTAGAATATGTTCATGTTACATTATAATGTCATATGTTTTGATAATGTCATTATATTGAAAATGTCATTATATTGAAAATGTCATTATATTGAAAATGTCACATTAGAATAAAAATAACATTTTTGTTAGAAATATCACATTAGAATAAAATTAACATTTTTGTTAGAAATGTCACATTAGAATAAAAGTAACATTTTTGTTAGAAATGTCACATTAGAATAAAAATAACATTTTTGTTAGAAATGTCATATTTGGATAAATATATCATTTATGTTAGACAAGGAAAAATAATTACTTGTTAAAATATATGTTTTGCTGAAATTAAATTATAAATATTTATTTATAATTTAAACAGTGAAAATTTGTTAAATAGAAAATAATTCAAACCGAATTATAATCGGTTAAATTCGTTATCCGATGATTTATTTATGTAGACTGTTGTTGTCTGAAAACCCCACACGGGTATTAGGGTGATATTTGACATACACTAGTCCCAATATTTAGTTGTATGTCAATCGATGGATTGACAGCCTGTGATGAACATTATTTATTTATTTTAAAGCTCACATAATTATAAATTTCACTCTGGATGTGAATGGATTGTTTATTGATTAATTATCATTATTACTATATACATGCGATGTATGAAATCCATATAACTAAAATTATATGGTAATTGATTGAGTCGCATTCTGATTCAGAATATCTTTTAAAGAATAATTTTAAAAGAATATTTTAAAATAAAGAACATTTTAATATAAAGAATCTTTTAAAAATAAAGATTATTTTAAATTAATGAATATTTTTAAGTAATTTTCAATAAAGAATAAAATTATGGTTTTTATGTCCCTTTTTGGACGAACATAAAAATATTGACATGTGAAGCCGAATTAAGTAGAAACGCCATTTTTAACCTGAATGGGTATATCGATCGATTTATTTCATTTTAAAATGATTATAAAAAAAAGAGATTTCAAAATATAATATTTTGAAATTATTAATATTTTAATATGGTAAAAATATGGAATATTCAATTTTTATTTAAAATTGAAAATGAAGTTAAAATCATTTTAAAATGAATTTATAAATATTTTATAAAATACGATTTAATTAGAAGTCGACGAAATATATTCGATATATATATTATATATATTTAATGGCCTGAATAGAACGCGCCGCGCAGCGACCGTTCGCGAATCTCGACCATTAACTTCAAATTGATGTAACGGGTGATCCGACCGTCAGATTCTTCTAAAATCGGAACCATTGGGTTCGTATCGAAAAGAGCTTTCCAATGAATATAAGAGTTTTAAAATCTAACAGATAGATTTGGAGATATGTCCAAATCAATTTCAGAAAAGGTCGTTATGGATGCAGTTCGGTGGCCGTTATTGGAAACCTACTGTACGGGCTTTAATAAAGTTATTAAAAATATGGAAAAATTATGTAAAATCATAATAAATGGTTTGTAAAGATTTTGGATGAATAATTCCATATTTGAAAAGATAAAAATATACTTTTATCAAAATTAACTGGTTATTAACTAGGATAAATCTTTTAAATTAAGATTTAGTGAAGTTTTCCATTTAATTAATGTTTAATTGGAATAAAATTAAATAAATTGGATTCTTGGGTTTGTCGTGAATGGTGTCTTCAATAACACTGTTCTTAAACCTAGTCGAGAAAAGAATAAATCTTTTAATTAAGATTATTAGAATTTTCAATTATATTTAGTAATTGGAATTAAATGAAATGCGAATTGGGTTTATCGTGAACTATGTTTTTAACGAAATTCGTTCTTTAATCCGATTAACAGTAAAAATATAATTTGGAATTTATAAATCTTTTATTAAGATTTAAATGGAAATTTTCCATAGTAAAGTTTTCCAATTTAATATATTAAATTGGAATTGAGTGGAAATCCGATTTAATAATAATCGAGATGAGCTTCTGTAAAAGATGACCGTTACTATAAATGGAATTTAAAAGGCTTTGCCGTTATTCCATTTATATTATTAGCCTAATACGGAATTTTATATCAATTATATATTGATTTGATTTTTGTGAAAATTCCGTATTTAATGGAAGATAATTTTTGGGTTTATCTTGAACAATATTTTTAAATAACATTTGTTCTTTAACCCAGTAGAAGATAAGATTTATTTCTTAAGGTGGAATAATCATTAAGTAATGATTTTTGATATTAAAACCAAAGTGGAGTTTTAATGAATCTTTAAAAAGAAGATTAAAGAATAAATTTAAAGATTTTATCTTGGATAAAATTAATGGGAACCTTTCCCCTAATAATGTGAATATTTTATTAAAAGAATATTCTGAGTTGGAATGTGGCATATGATGTGTTTTTACAGCACTTGATTTTTTATTATAAAATACGCGAGTTATTCGAAAATACCGGGTTTAACCCATTCTGAATAATTACTACGACGAATAAAAGTCGAAGATGAAGACGGCGGTTGAAGACCGACGATCTTCACATCGAATGGACGGCTACTGATGCCCTGGACAGATTTGCTCCCAAGAAAGGGTTAAAGTGGTAGTTGTCCAGACGTACTTGTTGATTGTCCGGATATTGCGAGAACCTCTCTCCTGTATTGGACATATGGGATGAGAAATAAGGTGTCTCCGGTTTCGTTCAGACCCAGAACAGACTTGTAAATGGATGGTATGTCTGACGTTGTATTCCTGTATGTTGTATTCATTGATCTTTGCTAAACATATATCTATTTGGTGGCGGCGAATTTATTCTCTTGCATAACACCCTTCTCTGAGACGTACGAGCTTAGAGGTTATAAATTGGTGGAAACCAATGGCATGGTATGGGCTGACAATGTGGCATGCTAAGATGCAAATGATCAAGGCTTATTGTTGAAAAGCAGAGCCTTGTGGTTGATGATCAAAGCACAGCTTTAAATTGGCATAGCTTTGTGTATTGTTACTTCGCGAGCCTTACACCCCGGTATGAACCAGAAACAGGAGAAGGATCCAGGGAGAACATGCGTTTCATTCTAGCTAGAAGTGGTGTCTGGGTTTTACAAGGCCCGACATTTTTACTTATGTGGATGTTGGATAGCGAGGTACCTCGGGTTTGAGTCCCTAGTGGCTCTATTTTATGCCCCATAGGGCGGGGAAACGTATTGTTCAGGAATTATATATAATCCACTAACATTAGTTGTGGACCAACCCTGTGGCTCCGGGTGCAGTTGCGACTGAGTCCTGAGGCTCGGGCTAGAAAGTCTCGAATTCAATAAGGACGATCCCTTGCCTTGGTTCATGATGGAAATCCAACTTCCAATACGACACCATGCGATTTTGATTGTAAACCTATATATGGCGACATAGTAGGATGGGGTACTATGCCGTCTATGATTGATACATTATGATTTAAATTGTTTTTGAAACACATAGACACTAATAATAATATCCAATCTGTTTTATCGTATCAAGCAATTTTGACCATTATAAGGTAAAACTCTATCCTCCGGTTTGCGTTGCATTGTGTGATGGCACTTGAGTCTTATAATAGTTTCATTTTCCTAAAAAGCATTGCGTTGTTTAATGATTTACTTTATTTATGCACTGGCAATCCAATGGAGTAAACCCGTTCCGCGTTAGCGGCGTGGTCCTGTGATTAGCCTTCTTATTAGATAAGTTAAGTAAAGATTTCTTATACCAGTCCCATGACTGACCTGTAGTTTGTTTCACTGGTAAACTCGGGTGCCTATATTTTCCATACGGGCAGTCGAGTAGCTTATTTTGTAGATATTTTTAGCAGGATTATGGATTGAAGCTTAAAACTGTGTCCATAGCATTGACAGTCTTCCGTTGCATTGTATTACATTTGTTGTAAATTTATCTTCCTTTATATTTTGTTAAATGTACTCTGATATTCTGTACTCTGATATAACATTATTATGATGTTTATAAAAGTATTCTGTTATTTGTTCTAATGTGTTGTATTCCCAAAGTTAGCATATTCGGGTTTTGAGCGGTCTTAATCGATTTAGCGATCGATTTGGTCCGGGCAAAATCCGTATCGTTATAGTTGGTATCATAGCTTTGTTTAGCTCAAATCTTTGGGGTACAATTCGTTACAACGGAACAAAAGACTCATCAGAGGTAGGATAGTAATATCCTATAAAAGAATACTCATTAGAGATAGGATCAGTAGTATCCTAGAATGAGAAACTCGTTAGAGATGGGGTTAGTAATGCCCTAGAATGAGTTGAGAGTGACAACTTTATAATTAACGTATTTGTGGTTATATATATAATCTGATTTTAGAAAATATGATTTTTGAATATATAAAAGTTATATATATATATATTTAAAGTTAATCAACTAATTGATTGATGATTGTGTGGTGTGATTATTAATTCAAATAATAAAATTATTGAAACTAATAGAAAAAAATGAAAATTGAGTTGATTAGTTAAACAACTTTCAACTCCGTTCCTTTTCGAGGATGAAAAGATTTTATGTGGGGGAGATTGTAACAACCCGGAAAAATCAAAACCAATTTAAAATTTTTATTTTAGCAATTTTAATGAATTTTGAATATTTAGAATGATTTTTTTTAAATAATAACGACTAAAAATTTATTTAAATCGAAGTTAGAACGTAAAAATTTATTTTAATTATAAAACGAGCCTGAAATGGCGCGACAGTTTGAAAATTTGATTTTAAACTTTAACTGAATGTACAGAATTCATTATAGATCGGAATTGGACGAAACCAGAAATATTTAAATCTGTTTAATAATATCTTTCTAACGAATGTAAGAAACAGAAATTTCACTTCATAAATTAAAAGTTATGACCAGTTTAAAAATTAGAAAAGTCGGTGTAGAATTTATATATATTTTAATATATAATATATAGCCCTTAAAAATAGCCATTTTACAAACGACCTCCGTTTTTGACAAAACCACTTTTGTTGGATTCGGAATGTCAAATTATTACTAGGTTTAAATTTTAATAATATTTAGAATTAATATGTGAGCGTGGTAAAAGAAAACGCGTTTGTCAATTTTAATCAAATTTAATCACTTGAAAAAGACCATTTTTCAAACGGCCTCCAAATTCGACGAAATTTATTTTTTTAGGACCATATCGTCAAAACAAAGCTAGCAATAATTTTTCTGTAATTTTTAGAGTTAGTACGTGGCCCCAGTAAATTAAAATGTACGATCGAATTAAATAATTAAATGATTTATATTTTAAAATAAAGAAAAGTGAGCCGAGACGATCAAATGGGATGACGGGACCTAGTCCATTGCGTCCGAAAGGTTGATAATTGGCTAGGGACAACTCTTGTTGGGTTTAATCTGGAGCTACCAGGAATTAATGGGCTTTTTGGTGAATTAAAGAATTAAATTATTAAAATATTATAAATACATAGATAACAAACCCTGATCCTATTTCAAACCTACATCCGCCAGGTCCAGGATGAATGGCCGAAAACTTTAATTCCAAATCCCTTAAAATCTTTTAATCCACAAAATAATTACAAACGATTTCAAAGCAAAAGCCATTCTACATCTCGAGATCCTTAATGTCAACGGACACGATCTGATTTAGTGGAGTGTGGAGATCGTATTTTGGCCAGAAAAGCACCAGGTTTGGGCACGTATTTCGATGCAAAGGAGGGGCGCGAGTTGATCGTCGTTCAGGGGCGAAGTGGAGCACGTGGCGGCGCATCTTGTGGAGGTCGTGAATCCGAGTCACTGTGGTAGGAGCGACGTCTGTTCGTGGATTCTGTGTCGAGCAAATGGGGTAGGCGGTTTCCAGATAATAGAAAAGAGGAAGATGGATTAATAAAAGTAAAGGCGTTAATTAGTAAATCAATTAATATTTAGTTATGAAATTATATTGTCCAAGGTTTAAAATTCTATAACTTTGTCATATCAGAATAGAATTAAACAAAACAAAATGCATTGGAATCGCAGAAACGGGATCTACAAACTGGAACAGACCAGATCTGAAATAGATCACATTGGAAATTCATACAAAAATCAATGTGAGAAATTCTACTTCTTTATATATAATTAAAATAAATTAATCATAATTGTGATATTATCCATACGCTGTATTATTCTATTGATTGTGATACGTGATTTGATCTGGAACTGATATGGTTATGTAGATCATAGATCTGATGATTGTAGTGTTGAACAAATATAATTGTTGAACTCAAATTGTCATTTTTGACAAATTATAATTGATGAAACAAAAATTAACATTTTTGTTAAATAGAATAGTTGAAACAAAAATTAAAATTTTTGTTAATTAGAATTGAGTTACACAAAAATAAACATTTTTGTTAATTAGAATTTAGTTGAACAATAATTAACATTTTTGTTAATTAGAATAGTTGAAACAAAAATAAACATTTTTGTTAATTAGAATAGAGTTAAGCAAAATATACGTTTCTACCAAAACATATTAGTTGAAACAAAAATGTACATTTTGTCAAATGTGATGGTTGAAAACAAAAAATATCATTTTTGTTAGATCATGTCATATTAACATTAAAATACCATTTTTGTTAGATCAGGTTATGTTAACATTAAAATATCATTTTTGTTAGATCATGTCATGTTAACATTAAAATATCATTTCTGTTGGATCAGGTTATGTTAACATTAAAATATTCATGGTTTGAAAAAGAAAAATTAAACGATAAGAATTCACATTTTTATTGTATATTAAAAATGAACATTATTTGAAATGAAAATATGTTAACATGAAATTTCACAAATTTTTTATATATGAAATGATCATATTTTGTGTAATATAAAAATATCATTTTATTAGAAAATGTTATGTTAAAATAGAAATGTCCTTTTATTAGAAATGTCATTATTTAGAGAATGTTATGTTTAAATAAAAATATCATTATTGTTAGAAATGTTATGTTAGTATAAAAATATCATTTTTATTCGTTATAGGATTTGTATACATATGCAAATATCATTTTTATTTACGTTAAGAATAGATCTGTAAACAAATTAATATGTGTCATGTTAATGTTGATTAAAATAAAATGACATGTTAAGTTAGGATATGTCATTAGAATATAACTTTGTACATGTTAATGTCGATTAAAGAAAATAACATGTTAAGTTAGAAAAATGTCATGTTAAAATAAATATGTCACTTAGTTAGAAAACATATTTTGTAAACAAATATGTCATTTAGCTGGCTAATGTTATGTTAAAATGAACGACATCTTATATTAGATAATGTTATGTCATTTTTTATCAGGTTAGTTAAAATAAAAAAATAAAATGTTAAGTTAGATTAAAAATATCATTTTGTTAGAATCATGTTATGTTAAATAAATATGGCATTTATTTAGAATAATGATTTGTCAAATAAATATGTCATATATTTAGAATATGTTCATGTTACATTATAATGTCATATGTTTAGAAAATGTCATTATATTGAAAATGTCATTATATTGAAACTTTCATTATACTGAAAATGTCATTATGTTGAAAATGTCACATTAGAATAAAAATAACATTTTTGTTAGAATATGTATAGAAAATGTGATTATATTGAAAATGTGATTATATTGAAAATGTCATTATGTTGAAAATGTCACATTAGAATAAAAATAACATTTTTGTTAGAAATGTCACATTAGAATAAAAATAACATTTTTGTTAGAAATGTCACATTAGAATAAAAATAACATTTTTGATAGAAATGTCATATTTGGATTAATATATCATTTATGTTAGACAAGGAAAAATAATTACTTGTTAAAATATAAGTTTTGCTGAAATTAAATTATAAATATTTATTTATAATTTAAATAGTGAAAATTTGTTAAATAGAAAATAATTCAAACCGAATTATAATCGGTTAAATTCATTATCCGATGATTTATTTATGTAGACTGTTGTTGTTTGAAAACCCCACACGGGTATTAGGGTGATATTTGAAATACACTAGTCCCAATATTTAGTTGTATGTCAATCGATGGATTGACAGCCTGTGATGAGCATTATTTATTTATTTATTTTAATGCTCACACAATTATAAAGTTCACTCTGGATGTGAATGGATTGTTTATTGATTAATTATCATTATTGTTATATACATGCGATGTATGAAATCCATATAACTAAAATTATATGGTAATTGATTGAGTCGCATTCCGATTCAGAATATCTTTTAAATAAAGAATAATTTTAAAAGAATATTTGAAAATAAAGAACATTTTAATGTAAAGAATTTTAAAAAAATAAAGAATATTTTAAATTAACGAATATTTTAAAATAATATTCAATGAAGAATAAAATTATGGTTTTTATGTCCCTTTTTGGACGAACATAAAAATATTAACATGTTAAGTCAAGTTAAGTAGAAACGCCATTTTTAACCCGAACGGGTATATCGATTGATTTATTTCATTTTAAAATGAATATAAAAAAAAGTGGTTTCAAAATATAATATTTTGAAATTATTAATATTTTAATATGGTAAAAATATGGAATATTCAATTTTTATTTAAAATTGAAAATGAAGTTAAAATCATTTTAAAATGAATTTACAAATGTTTTATAAAATACGTATTAATTATAAGTCGATGAAATAAATACAATATATATATTATATATATTTAATGGCCTGAATAGAACCCGCCGCCAGCGACCGTTCGCGAATCTCGACCATTAACTTCAAATTGATGTAACGGGAGATCCGACCGTCGGATTCTTCTAAAACCAGAACCGTTGGGTTCGTATCGAAAAGAGCTTTCCAATGAATATAACAGTTTTAAAATCTAACGGTTAGATTTGGAGATATGCCCAAATAAATTTCAGAAAAGGTCGTTATGGATGCAGTTCGGTGGCCGTTATTGGAAACCGACTGTACGGGCCTTAATAAAATTATTTAAAATATAGAAAAATTATGTAAAATCATAATAAATGGTTTGCAAAGATTTTGGATGAAAAATTCCATATTTGAAAATATAAAAATTACTTTTATCAAAATTAACTGGTTATTAACTAGGATAAATCTTTTAAATTAAGATTTAGTGAAGTTCTCTATTTAATTAATGTTTAATTGGAATTAAATAAAATAAATTGGATTCTTGGGTTTGTTGTGAAAGGTGTCTTCAATAACACCATTCTTAAACCTAGTCGAGAAAAGAATAAATCTTTTAAATAAGATTATTAGAATTTTCAATTATTTTTAGTAATTAGAATAAAATGAAATGTGAATTAGGTTTATCGTTAACTGTGTTTTTAACGACATTCATTCTTTAACCCGATTAACAGTGAAAATATAATTTGGAATTTATAAATCTTTTATTAAGATTTAAATGAAAATTTTCCAAAGTAAAGTTTTCCAATTTAATATATTAAATTGGAATTGAGTGGAAATCCGATTTAATAATAATCGAGATGAGCTTCTGTAAAAGAAGACCGTTACTATAAATGGAATTTAAAAGGATTGATCATTATTCCATTTATATTATTAGTCTAATACGGAATTTTATATCGAGAATATATTGATTTGATTTCTGTGAAAATTCCATATTTAATGGAAGATAATTTTTGGGTTTATCATGAATAATGTTTTTAAATAACATTTGTTCTTTAACCCAGTTGAAGATAAGATTTATTTCTTAAGGTGGAATAATCATTAAGTTCTGTTTTTTGATATTAAAACCAAATTGGAGTTTTAATGAATCTTTAAAAAGAAGTTTAAAGGATAAATTTAAAGATTTTATCTTCAATATAATTAATGGGAACCTTTCCCCTAATAATGTGGATATTTTATTAAAAGAATATTCTGAGTTGGTATGTGGCGTATGATGTGTTTTTATAGCACTTGATTTTTGATTATAAAATACGCGAGTTATTCAGAAAGACCAGGTTTAACCCATTCTGAATAATTACTACGACGATCAAAAGTCGAAGATGAAGACGGTGGTTGAAGACCGACGATCTTCACATCGAATGGACGGCTACTGATTCCCTGGACTGATTTGCTCCTAGGAAAGGGTTAAAGTGGTAGTTGTCTAGACGTACCTTTTGATTGTATGGATATTGCGAGAACCTCTCTCCTGTATTGGACATAAGGGACGAGGAATAAGGTGTCCCCGGTTTCGTTCAGACCCAGAACGGACTTGTAAATGGATGGTATGTCTGACGTTGTATTCCTTTATGCTGTATTTGTTGATCTCTGCTAAATATATATCTTTTTGGTGGCGGAGAATTTATTCTCTTGCATAACACCCTTCTCTGAGATGTACGAGCTTAGAGGTTATATATTGGTGGAAATCAACGGTATGGTATGGATTGACAATGTGGCACGCTAAGATGCAAATGATCAAGGCTTATTGTTGAAAAGCAGAGCCTTGTGGTTGATGATCAAAGCACAACTTTAAATTAGCATAGTTTTGTGTAGCGTTACTTCGCGAGCCTCACACCGCGGTATGAACCAGAAACGGGAGAAGGATCTAGGGAGAACATGCATTTCTTTCTAGCTAGATGTTGTGTCAGGGTTTTACAAGGCCCGATATTTTTGCTTATGTGGATGTTGGATAGGGAGGTACCTCAGATTTGAGTCCCTAGTGGCTCTATTTTACGCCCCATAGGGTGGGGAAACGTATTGTTCAGGAATTATATATAATCGACTAACATTAGTTTTGGACCGACCCTGTGGCTTTAGGTGCAGTTGCGACTGAGTCTTGAGGCTCAGGCTAGAGAGCCTCGAATTTGGTAAGGAAGATCCCTTGCCTTGGTTCATGATGGAAATCCAGCTTCCAATACGACACCATGCGGTTTTGATTGTAAACCAATATATGGCGACATAGTAGGATGGGGTACTTTGTCGTCTATGATTGATACATTATGGTTGAAATTGTTTTTGAAACACATAGACACTAATAATATTATCCAATCTGTTTTATCGTATCAAACATTTTTGACCATTATAAGGTAAAACTCTATCCTCCGGTTTGCGTTGCATTGTGTGACGGTACTTGAGTCTTATAATAGTTTCATTTTCTAAAAAGCATTGCGTTGTTTAACGATTTACTTTAGTTATGCACTGGCAATCCAATGGAGTAAACCACGTTATTTTGCAGATATTTTTAGCAGGATTCTGGATTGAAGCTTAAAGCTGTGTCCAGAGCATTGATAGTCTTCCGCTGCATTGTATTACATTTGTTGTAAATTTATCTTCCGCTGCATTTTATTAAATGTACTATGATATTCTGTGCTCTGATGTAACATTATTATGATGTTTATAAAAGTCTTCTGTTATTTGTTCTGATGTGTTGTATTCCCAGAGTTAGCATATTCGAGTTTTGAGCGGTCTTAGTCGATTTATCGATCGATTTGGTCCTGGAAAAATTCGTATCGTTACACATCAGAGGACATTAGCGTTTTCCCCCACTTAAAGGATGCTCTCTACAGGCAAGTTAAGGGAATGACGCTCGAACGCGAGATAATGGACGATTTCAACCGCTTTGCTGACAAGTGGGCTAAAAAAAATTTGGTGACTCGATTCCGGTACATTCCGGAAAGAAAGGACGAAAGTATTGGAACCAAACTAAAACGATTCGCAGGAGGATTAGACCCCATCTGCGAAAGGAGAAGTGTATGCCGAAGATACCCTAGGAATGTTACCTCACTACTTCTAGGAAGAATGTTTTCTTCCTAACCAAACACGAACTCGATTATTGGATCTCTACGAAGAAGAGGCCAACATATGAAAAGAAAAAAGGAGGGCCTTACTGTCATTACCACTTGATGAATGGACACGAGACTAACCACTGCAGAACTCTTGAAGAGGTCATCTTCAGATTCGTCAGTCAAAGCCAATTACGAGAGTTTGTCAAAAATCAAGATAAGTTCGGGGAAATCCTTAGGAAAAGGATTAATATACATGTGTAAATGTATGGAGAGCCAAAAAGGGGTCCAATCGCCAACGGAATAAATCCCTCGTCATCGCCAAATTGGCCGGGGCGAGGCATCCCGCGGAGGGGGATGGTGTGTTAGTCTTTCTCTATGCCCAAACCAGAGGGGGCAGGGTTAAAGCATCAAAAGCGTAAGCCGTCATTTCACACCAGAAATGGTCGTGGCGATGCGTCTAAAATTAGCACGCTCTGCCTCTGCTCGCAGAAGAATACGCCCTGCCTCTGCTAGAACTAAGCACGTCCTACCTCTGCTCACAGAAGAGCACGTCCTACCTCTGATTATGTTCCGCGTTATCCGCAGAAGGGAACGCAAACCCCTATCATCGCCTACGATGGTCAGAATAGGGCACCCCTTGGAGGGGGTGGCGTATAAGCCTCTATCAGTGCCTACGATGGTCCGTGTAGAGCGTCAAAAGAGTAAACCTTAGTTATGTGCCTACGATGGCCCCGTCTAAGTTTCTAAGTCATTATCATCGCCTACGATGGCCAGGATAAGGCGCCTCCTGGAGGGAGGTCGGGTAAGTCCTTGGGCCCTACTTATGGATAAGCTAGCCAAGCGCTCCGGACATGCCTAGAGAGTGGCCAACAAAGCACGTACATCCTCTGCTTTGACATCAAAAGCCCAAGGGGAGGCTCAAAAAGCACGTACAACCTCTACTTTCCAAATCAAATCCGAAAGGGATACTTACTTCATTAATACCGGAGTGGGCTCCGGTCTTCTATACTAATACCAGAATCTGGGTCGATTCGGTGCTTCATTAATATCGGAGGGAGTTCCGGTCTTCTACACTAATACCCAATCTGGGTCGATTCGGCGCTTTACTAATATCGGAGGGGGTTCCGGTCTTCTATACTAATACCTGAATCTGGATCGATTCGACGCTTCTGTAACACCCCACCTCCGCCAGGGTCACTCACAAAGGGAATGCACAAGCTTTGGTGGAGTATTATCTAGGTAAACATGCACAGAAATATTACAAGACAGAACATATAAAACAGCGGAAGAAAAACCAAATTTCATTACCTCATAAAATTACAAGGTCTAAAGCCTTTTTACATCAAAATGCCTTTAAAAGCCAATACATTGGAAACCTGTCTTGCAATAGTTAAAGAAGCATAAAAACACGGTCATAAAATATTCCCTGAGTAAAACGGTGAAACAGCCTTAGCGAAGAAAAATCCAAGCCATACATGATGACCTTGAAACAGAAGAAGTCCGAGCTAAATAACAGTATTTCCTCCCTGAAAACCTGGGGGGGGGGGGGGAGGGGGGAAACGGAAGACAAAGAGGCGAAAGAAAACGAGGTCAGTCATAAAGACTGGTAAGTCCTATCTACTTCCAGCATAAAAACAGGTAAAGGTAACATGACATGCATAACTGGAAGTAAACATAAGGATGATGACAAGATAGACAAGCTAAACTAAGGTAACAGGATGAAATACTGTATAGAGATAAACTACGGTCACTATGCATCCGGTATAACTTCCCAAGGTTCTATTGAGTATAACATCCAAGGTTCTATCGAGTATAGCATCCCAAGGTTCTATCGAGTATAACACCCAAGGTTCTATCAAGTATGTTTGCCCTGCACCTTCCGTACTAGTATCCCCACCCTTGTCATGTGTTAGCTACCAAATGTCCCTCACCCAATGTCATGAAATGGTCCATGCCAACCTAATGTAGGTTTTCCCAGCTCGTATGTTTCTTTCCATGTATATGTTTAGTCCTTTGCCGTAAATCCTACGGGCTTCCTCACGTAGTTCTATACTACTTCAACGTAGTTCCATTATCCTTGAAATCGTCTGGACTGTCACCCTTGATCTAGCTGTGTTTTCTTACCATGAATTCTCGAATGTTCGGCTAGGATTTATGCCACCTAGGACCACTAAGGATTACGCTACCTACTAAACGTTTTCGTAACTTGATTTGGGTTTAAGCCACCTAGGACCACTAGGGATTACGCTACCCGTCAACCACGCCCCTTTTTCCCACGTATGTATCATGAATAGTTTTTCCATGTCTAGACGCACATGTATCTCAATGTGCCATCCGAGTCCCGTGCCAGGGCTAATCAAGAAATACAGGACTCGGTCGGGAGATTTAGGTTATCTGCCGAGGCAAATATCAAGGTCTGTTTTTCTACCGGTGGTTATGGTCCCACGTGACCCCTCCCTCAACTACTGAAAGGCAATCCAAGAAAATCATGCACGAGAACTATACTCCAGCCACCTATGCCCAACTTTCCTATTGGCCCTCCTCACTCATAACTAGATAGCAAGTATATGGTCTGTTGGGAGTTCTCTGCCTTTCCGCATACGTACACGATTGACTAAAGATGGTAGGTAGTCGACGATGTGCTATCACAGGGCTAAACTAGATATCGCCGACTCCACGCTAATCCACCCCATGCTTCAGGTTGCTCGCATAGCAACCAAGGCATACCCTTGGTTCTTCTACCGCAGACCTTAACCTCTGTGAGCCTAGGAGGATCATCTGCAACCTCACAGAGGGATACCAAGAGTACCCTCACGTCCCCTGAAGCTACCGCTTCGTCACCCAGTTCGCTGGAGCCTTTATCTAAGTCAGATAAACATTCGCTCCTCCTCGTGTGTTCGTTTTAAACGATGACCTACCGTATTAGGTTACTCATCTATCTGTGAACTGGTCCAATTGTCTTGACTAAGAATTATTACTTAGTTATCCTTAACTAAGGTTTATCACTTAGTTTCCCTTCCCGTTATCCTTATTAACTATGATTTTCCACTTAGTCCCCTGAACTAGGGTTTTGTCTAATGGGTTAAGTGTTGTCATTCGAGTTCATGACTTACCTCACCCACGAATCATGTCAAAATTGGCTAAGTATTCAAGTTCAAGGCTTAGCCCTACAAACCATGTGCCAAGTTGGTTAAGTATGTCAAGACGTTCATGACTTAATCCAAGATTATCGTGTCAGATTGGTTAAGTATGGATTAACTTAACCCTCTCAAATTTTCCGTGTCAGATTTGTTAAGTATAGGTTGTCTTAACCTCATCAAATTACCGAGTAAAATTGGTTAAGTGTAGGTTAACTTAACCCCATGCACTAGTCGTATTTATAATGGTTAAGTATCATTCTTGTGGGTTTACTTAACTCTACCACGCATCGCGTTATCCCAGTCGGGTGTTATCAACCCATTTAGGTTAAACTAACCCATCCGCTAATCATGTTACATGGTTAAGTGTCTTTAAGAAATCAAGTCCGGTCTTACTTAACCTACCCATTCATGTCATATCGGTTAAGTGCCATTAGTCAAACTAACTTAACCTTATCATGTGGCATTAAGTAAATTAATGCACCCCAACCTCTCACATTAGACTTTGTTGTGGTTACTGGTTACTCCGGGCGGGTCCGGGCAGCTTTACACCACAACCTAGTCTAACCTTGGGTTTTGAGCGCGATATGACCAACTTCTCACATTGGGTCCTATTGTCTGTAGCTACTGGATCTACCAGCGGTTCCGGGCAGATTTATGCTACAAACTCAACCCAACCTCGAGTTGGCCACTTTCATCTTTTCCTACTTATCATGTTCATATCAAATTTAGGCTACGACAAAGTCCACGTTTTACACTTGTGCCCATTGTCCCATTACTTAATTCATGTCAAATTTCATAGCCCATCTCACGTTTGCCTAAACTACCCAAGGTGTATTCCCAACGCAAGTGAAAGCGAGTCAACATAGTAGGAATAATATGACAACATATTGGCCTCAAATCATGTATGATAGCATAAAGGGATTGGCCTCAAACATGTATGATAGCATAAAAGGATTGGCCTCACGCATGTATAATAGCATAAAGGGATTGGCTTCTAACATGTATGAGAGCATAACAATAGGTTTATCATCATAGGCATGTAAATGGTCATGAGAGGTTTAGGTTCTTTTACATGCATAAGCCCCAAGTCAAGTTCATATGAATGTTCCACAAGCCAAATGGTTCTAAGGGTTCATGCTAATATTCCATGAGTTAAAATTCAATCTTGCATGATAAACTAAGTCAAACACAACATGAGTGGCATGATTTAATCACTAAGAAATAGCCCAAAGTCATATTTTCAAGACAGAGGCAAGACTAGATTCACATAGACTAGCATACTTAGGTTTCATCTCATTTTATTCCATGTCAATATTAGAACTACCGTTTAGATCTAAAAGTAGCTAGAACTTACCAAGCGTAGCTAGTGAATTAGGAGCAAGAATCGTTGTAGAAGCTCTAGGAATGATGTAGCAACACTAGAAGCCTTGAGAATATAAGTAGCTCCTTTGATTTGATGTAGAAAGCTTGCTCCTTTGACTTGAATCAAGTTTGCATGCTTAGGCCTTTTGAAGATGAAGATGGAGGCCGTGATCAAGAGAAATTTGGGCAGCACTTTGTTGCTAGAATGATTTTTAGTGATTTAGGTTAGGTCTTAGGGTGTTTTATAGAAGTTAGGAGTTGTTTAGGCCCTTAGATTAACCCTATTTTAGATCTGAACCACTGAAAATCGTCACAGGCCAACCCACCAGACCACACAAGCAAGCAAGTGCACCAGGCTAACCTAGCCCGACCAGGGAGGTCGACACCCAGGTCGACTCCCCAGACGACCTTGGGGGGGGGGCAGGTCGACTCCCCCGTCGACCCCCCAGTCGACCTGGGGTAGGGCGGGAAATTTTCCCGCCCAATCTTCTTCTGGCTGAATTTGAATTTCGGGCTGAATTTTAAATTTTCTGAAATCTTCTATAGGCCATAAGTTGGTCATATGGTCTCCGATTTACGAAATTTCGGACTCGTTTCCAACTAGAATTCCGAGGAAAATGCAACGGCACAACCCGTTTCGCTTGATTCTTATTTTAAAATTTAATTCTGCCTTGATTCTTGTCTTAACGTGTTATTAAAAATTCGGGTTGTTACAATCTCCCCTCCTTTAAGGATTTCGTCCCCGAAATCTCCTAGTTAGGGAGGATGTGTCCTACCATCCAATCATCCATCTACTCAAAGCATCATCCACAGGCAGCCATTGTCCTTAAAAGATTTCTAATGCTGTATGAACATATGCAGAAAGTGTGTGTATATGTTCCTTATCTAATGCAAATGATCAGGCCTGATTGATCTTTCTAATGCAAAATATGTTTAGTGCCATGAATCCACATGTATACAAATAGTCCTAGTCACATAAACACTATATGTGTGCACAACCATTCATCCATATGCAATATTCACATGCTAACACATTCAAATTCATCCATAAACAAGTATAAACACGCATACATATGAAATATGAAATGTGACCGAACCAATCTAGTGCCTAGTGTGTATTCGCGCATCCACGAGCAACCACTTGCAACCATATCAATCATAACATGTTTTCAAATACATGTTTACATTCACAGGGTTCTACCTAAGGTCCTCAAGATGGGACCGAGAAGATAAGCAAGATAAACTCCTTTTTGAATTACAAGAAATCCCTTTCTAAACCCAACCCATGTCCTATAAAGCCCAAAAGGTTTAGTCAATCTAACGGACACCTTCAAACCTTGACATGTATTATTAACCGATGAACCATACCCCCTATGAAGTTTGCAACAGAAATAAGATCGAGAATAGTATCAAGAGGATATGCATAAAAGATAGCATGCGGGTAAGCTCTACAGGAAAACAGGGATCAAGAATATACTCTTAAAAAGAGATATGATGTGCGTATCTTGTCTTCAATCTTCTAAGATGCATTTCCTTGAGCTAAATTCCATTGTGCTTTGACCATCTTTAACTTCATGATTTCGTGGCCTCTTAACTCCTATTTCCAAATATGAGCTGGAACTCACTTCATTGTCGCCTCTCGTTCCACTTTTACTTATTCTCCCTCTAGTATACTTGGCTCAACCATACCCGTGCACTCATGGTTTCATGTAAGCTCTCCAAAATTCACTAGTGAATCATGGATCTCGTTTACTCACTAGGCGGCATTCCACGCGGAAGAACTATCTCTTGGAAACAAATAGATGCCAACCATGTTACCAAGTGTACTCACTAGAGTGATTTCCCTGACTCATGCACAAGCAAAATTAACCATCCGCCTTAGTGGCGAACTCTACTCGAACGGGTTACCAACAAATGCATCAAGAGATTCTAGGTAACCAATCATGACATGACCCTAAAGGTTACACGAGACTTCGAGGGTATTACCGAGGCAAGTCAAGAGTCTAACTACCCTCCTTTCCGAACCGAGAATGGCACCCTTACTGGATAGCCACTCCATTCCTACAATCAATCCATAGCTCAAAAACATAAGCATTATTCCCAAAAATCACAGATGTCCTCAAATCCAAACAAGTCATGAATAAATGGACCGATTCCTCAACAAGATTTGAGAAAAAAATGGGATCCTCTACTATGCTAGTACGAAGGTGCAGAGACTCAACTATCGAAGCAGACTTAAATGATGCGGTGATCAAGGCAAAGTCCTGATGGGATGATAGAGGAGAAAAGCTAAACCTTTCACAGAAACGTTACCATCCTTCTTAGGTACGCTAACAGGGAGAGCATACAATTGCCCTCTCGAAGATCTTGTCCTCGTCTCATAATACTTGACTATCTTTCTCTTTTTATCCTACTAGAGATACTCTCTCTTGTCATGGGTTTTATCATTCACCCTTTTCCTACTTTGTGGATTGAGCCATACCAACCAGTTGCTTGTCCTTACGCTTGTATCCTTTATCCTTGTTCTTACTTTCCTTTCTTATAACGCGGTAACAGATCTCTTGAGAACTGCCTCCATCGTACTGAAAACACTGGCGTAGTTAGAAAAAAGATTAGTCGCAGTTCAAACCACTGTGACTACAGGTGGAGGAAAGAAAGGAAAAGAGATTCAATCAAGGAAACAAAGGATAATGCTAATGGCCTTTGGGGAATAGCCTTTTTTAAAAATAAAACTTTCCTTGAAAAATGCTTCTTTGTAAACGGTTTTCAAATGGTTTTCAGAATGTTTTAAAACTTTTGCCCAGTCTGGTAACCTTCTGCTCTGATACCAAATGTAACACCCCACCTCCGCCAGGGTAACTCACAAAGGGAATGCACTAGCTTTGGTGGAGTATTATCTAGGTAAACATACACAGAAATATTACAAGACAGAACATATAAAACAGCGGAAGAAAAACCAAATTTCATTACCTCATAAAATTACAAGGTCTAAAGCCTTTTTACATCAAAATGCCTTTAAAAACCATTACATTGGAAACCTATCTTGCAATAGTTAAAGAAGCATAAAACCACGGTCATAAAATATTCCCCAAGTAAAATGGGGAAGCAGCCATAGCCAACAAAAATCCAAGCCATACATGATGACCTTGAAGCAGAAGAAGTCCGAGCTAAATAACAGTATTTCCTCCCTGAAAACCTGGGGGGGGGGGGGGAGGGGGGAAACGGAAGACAAAGAGGCGAAAGAAAACTGGGTCAGTCATAAAGACTGGTAAGTCCTATCTACTTCCAGCATAAAAACAGGTGAAGGTAACCTGACATGCATAACTGAAAGTAAACATAAGGATGATGACAAGATATACAAGCTAAACTAAGGTAACAGGATGAAATACTGTATAGAGATAAACTACGGTCACTATGCACCCAGTATAACTTCCCAAGGTTCTATTGAGTATAACATCCAAGGTTCTATCGAGTATAGCATCCCAAGGTTCTATCGAGTATAACACCCAAGGTTCTATCAAGTAATACACCCAAGGTTCTATCAAGTATGTTTGCCCTACACCTTCCGTACTAGTATCCCAACCCGTGTCATGTGTTAGCTACCAAATGTCCCTCACCCAATGTCATGAAATGGTCCATGCCAACCTAATGTAGGTTTTCCCAGCTCGTATGTTTCTTTCCATGTATATGTTTAGTCCTTTGCCGTAAATCCTACGGGCTTCCTCACGTAGTTCTGTAATACTTCAACGTAGTTCCATTATCCTTGAAATCGTCTGGACTGTCACCCTTGATCTAGCTGTGTTTTCTTACCATGAATTCTCGAATGTTCGGCTAGGATTTATGCCACCTAGGACCACTAGGGATTACGCTACCTACTAAATGTTTTCGTAACTCGGTTTGGGTTTAAGCCACCTAGGACCACTAGAAATTACGCTACCCGTCAACCATGCCCCTTTTTCCCACGTATGTATCGTGAATCGTTTTTCCATGTCTAGATGCACATGTATCTCAATGTGCCATCCGAGTCCCGTGCCAGGGCTAATCAAGAAATACAGGACTCGGTCGGGAGATTTAGGTTATCTGCCGATGCAGATATCAAGGTCTGTTTTTCTACCGGTGGTTATGGTCCCACGTGACCCCTCCCTCAACTACTGAAAGGAAATCCAAGAAAATCATGCACGAGAACTATACTCCGGCCACCTATGCCCCACTTTCCTATTGGCCCTCCTCACCCATAACTAGATAGCAAGTATATGGTCTGTTGGGAGTTCTCTGCATTTCCGCATACACGATTGACTAAAGATGGTAGGTAGTCGACGATGTGCTATCACAGGGCTAAACTAGATATCGCCGACTCCACGCTAATCCACCCCAGTCTTTAGGTTGCTCGCACAACAACCAAGGCATAACCTTGGTTCTTCTACCGCAGACGTTAACCTCTGTGAGCCCAGGAGGATCATCTGCAACCTCACAGAGGGATACCAAGAGTACCCTCACGTCCCCTGAAGCTACCGCTTCGTCACCGAGTTCGCTGGAGCCTTTATCTAAGTCAGATAAACATTCGCTCCTCCTCGTGTGTTCGTTTTAAACGATGACCTACCGTATCAGGTTACTCATCTATCTGTGAACTGGTCCAATTGTCTTGACTAAGAATTATTACTTAGTTATCCTTAACTAAGGTTTATCACTTAGTTTCTCTTCCCGTTATCCTTATTAACTACGATTTTCCACTTAGTCCCTTGAACTAGGGTTTTGTCTAATGGGTTAAGTGTTGTCATTCGAGTTCATGACTTACCTCGCCCACAAATCATGTCAAAATTGGCTAAGTATTCAAGTTCAAGGCTTAGCCCTACAAACCATGTGCCAAGTTGGTTAAGTATATCAAGACGCTCATGACTTAACCCTAGATTATCGTGTCAGATTGGTTAAGTATGGATTAACTTAACCCTCTCAAATTTACCGTGTCAGATTTGTTAAGTATAGGTTGTCTTAACCTCATCAAATTACCGAGTAAAATTGGTTAAGTGTAGGTTAACTTAACCCCATCCACTAGTCGTATTTATAATGGTTAAGTATCATTCTTGTGGGTTTACTTAACTCTATCACGCATCGCGTTATCCCAGTCGGGTGTTATCAACCCATTTAGGCTAAACTAACCAATCCGCTAATCATGTTCTATGGTTAAGTGTCTTTAAGAAATCAAGTCAGATCTTACTTAACCTACCCATTCATTTCATATCGGTTAAGTGCCATTAGTCAAACTAACTTAACCTACCCATTCATTTCATATCGGTTAAGTGCCATTAGTCAAACTAACTTAACCTTATCATGTGGCATTAAGTAAATTAATGCACCCCAACCTCTCACATTAGACTTTGTTGTGGTTACTGGTTACACCGGGCGGGTCTGCGTAGCTTTACACCACAACCTAGTCTAACCTCGGGTTTTGAGAGCGATATGACCAACTTCTCACATTGGGTCCTATTGTCTGTAGCTACTGGATTTGTCGGGCGGTTCCGGGCAGATTTATGCTACAAACTCAACCCAACCTCGAGTTGGCCACTTTCATGTTTTCCTACTTATCATGTTCATGTCAAATTTAGGCTACGACAAAATCCACGTTTTACACTTGTGCCCATTGTCCCATTACTTAATTCATGTCAAATTTCATAGTCCATCTCACGTTTGCCTAAACTAACCAAGGCGTATTCCCAACGCAAGTGAAAGCGAGTCAACATAGTAGGAATAATATAACAACATATTGGCCTCAAATCATGTATGACAGCATAAAGGGATTGGCCTCAAACATGTATGATAGCATAAAAGGATTGGCCTCACGCATGTATAATAGCATAAAGGGATTGGCCTCTAACATGTATGAGAGCATAACAATAGGTTTATCATCATAGGCATGTAAATGGTCATGAGAGGTTTAAGTTCTTTTACATGCATAAGCCCCAAGTCAAGTTCATATGAATGTTCCACAAGCCAAATGGTTCTAAGGGTTCATGCCAACATTCCATGCGAAAAAATTCAATCTTGCATGATAAACTAAGTCAAACACAACATGAGTGGCATGATTTAATCACTAAGAAATAGCCCAAAGTCATAGGTTGAAGAGAGAGGTAAGACTAGATTCACATAGACTAGCATACTTAGGTTTCATCTCATTTTATTCCATGTCAACATTAGAACTACCGTTTAGATCTAAAAGTAGCTAGAACTTACCAAGCGTGGCTAGTGAATTAGGAGCAAGAATCGTTGTAGAAGCTCTAGGAATGATGTAGCAACACTAGAAGCCTTGAGAATATAAGTAGCTCCTTTGATTTGATGTAGAAAGCTTGCTCCTTTGACTTGAATCAAGTTTGCATGCTTAGGCCTTTTGAAGATGAAGATGGAGGCCATGATCAAGAGACATTTGGGCAGCACTTTGTTGCTAGAATGATTTTTAGTGATTTAGGTTAGGTCTTAGGGTGTTTTTATAGAAGTTAGGAGTAGTTTAGGCCCTTAGATTAACCCTAGTTTAGATCTGAACCACTGAAAATCGTCATAGGCCAACCCACGAGACCACACAAGCAAGCAGGTGCACCAGGCTAACCTGGCCCGACCAGGGAGGTCGACCCCCAGGTCGACACCCAGGTCGACTCCCCAGTTGACCTGGGGGGGGGGGGCAGGTTGACTCCCCAGTCGACCCCCCAGTTGACCTGGGGTAGGGCGAGAAATTTTCCCGCCCAATCTTCTTCTGGCTGAATTTGAATTTTGGGATAAATTTTGAATTTTCTGAAATCTTCTATAGGCCATAACTTGGTCATACGGACTCCGATTTACGAAATTTCGGACTCGTTTCCAACCAGAATTCCGAGATGAATGCAACGGCGCAACCCGTTTAGCTTGATTCTTATTTTAAAATTTAATTCTGTCTTGATTCTTGTCTTAACGTGTTATTAAAAATTCGGGTTGTTACAACTTCATTAATACCGGAGAGATTTCCGGTATTCTATACTAATACCCGAATTTGGGTCGATTCGGCGCTTTACTAATACCGAAGGGGGGTTTCGGTCTTCTATACTAATACCCGAATCTGGGTCGATTCGGCGCTGCATTAATACCGGAAGTGGTTCCGGTCTTCTATGCTAAATTCCCGAATCTGGATCGATTCGGCACTCCATTATTACCGGAAGTGGTTCCGGTCTCCATGTTAAATGCCCGAATATGGGTCGATTCGACACTTCATCAATACCAAATGGATTTCTGACCCCCTACGTACTAATGTCCGAATCTTGGTTGAACCGACTTCTCAACAAATTCCTAAAGCGAACCGACGGTCCTAAATACCACAACCTGAAACAATCCTGCAAAATCACCACTAGATGTGGAGTCGCTAGAACCACACCAAACTTATGAAGAACCCTATTTCTAGTTCAAACAAGAACGAATCGCTCGCCCCCCCCCCCCTCTTGGAAATTCGAGCGAGGGTTCAAGGTTTACCACCGACAGTGGGCTTACGAACCCCTCAGGGAAGTGTCTTCAATTTGTATATCCATTAGTTGTTTTCCTTTATTAACATGTCAAATCCGTACACAACTCTAAAAAAAAATCGATATCGTATCATAGCACCGATTCAGAGAACAATCAGAGAGAATATCGCAAACGGTTTTAATAACATCCCATGAGTAACTACCCCTTTTTTATTTATTCTATGCTATCTTTCATTAGAATATGTTTCGAGGACAGTTGTTTCACGAAGAAGTCCCTTTATAAACACATAGTACAGGTCCGCTGGAAGTCGTAATCACTTCCAGTCTAATAAAGCCATAGCAAGCTACTATAGCATTAAAAGTAAATTAGCAATACCGTATGCTCACTACAACCACATGGTCAACAAAGCGAATGGTGATGCAAGTGCAAAATGAAAATTACAAATAAAAGTGCGATAAAATGAGGTGAAAGGTCGCAGCATGACAAACAGAGGAACCATCCCATACCAATAAAGCAAAATACAGTGACATCACAAAGTCGCAACACAAACCAACACAAAGTTAAGTGCGAGGACCGACACTCGCTTATACAACCGATCTGAAACATAGTTCGCAAAAAAAAAGAAGCGATCATAGGCGAGATAAGAAGACTACAGATCCTTATTCTTCCTGGGTATACCAACCATCCTTTTAGCCTGAGTAGAGCAAGACTGAGGTTCACCAGCCAAGGGCTTTCTGCGCTCTGGACCTGCCAACTCAATGTCTCCTTGAGCGAAAGAGGCAACAATACTATTCCGGGATCGGAGAGCTTGGATTAACTTCGCCTTGTTTTCCTCTAAGGTGGAGATGCACTCAAGATTATCCCTGTGTAGCCCTTGGAGGTCACAGGCTAGTTTGTGCCAACCGCTCATTTGTTTCACGATATGATCCTTGAGCATATCCATGTGCTCCCCAAACTGATACATAGCGGTCTCAAATCGAGCAAGCATCTGGGACTTCGCGACGACCATCTCGCTGGAAATTGTTTGTTGGTTAGATAGAGATATATCAATGTCAAAAGATACTACCTGCAGTTCCCAACACCTAAGTTGCTTGGTAAGCTTAGGATTGCATGGCCTTGGGGCATAACAGGGCCTACCAATAATTGTTTGAAGCTCCGCAAGAGTAGGACTGACGACAGGGGAATTTATGGATGGCTGGCCAGTTGTTTGAACCTCGGTTGTTTGGGCGTCTAAATCAAAAAGCTTCTCCGCTCACAGCACTTCTGAGATGTATCCATCTTGTACAAATAAACTAGTGAATAGTCATGCAATTCGGGGATTTGAAGGTCGGCCGAGATGAAAACAAGCGGTGTGACCGAGGGAAAAGCCGCGAACAATCGACCCCTCCAGCCCTAGCCACGCATGACAAGCCCGTATTGTTCTTGCATGCTTGACGCAAAAGGTCACCCATACAGGATCGTTCAGAACCGTCTCAGGGTTGAATAGAAGCAACCCTACGCCAAATAAGCTTGAGCAACCATAAGAGTTAAACCAAAAGTGTAAATGATAGAAATAATATCAAGCCTAAACAAGGCTAAGCGACTTAAGCATTTCACCAAGCATTGTATGCGCGAATAAGTTTGCACTCCTTCGAACACAACAGCTGGGGCCAAACTGTGTGCACATAATCACAAGATTGGAAGTCGTGTAAGATATGGACTAAAAAGTTGTTTAAGGCATTTCAGCAGGCATATCATATGCACAAAGTTCAAAATCAGAGAAAAGGGGAATCGACAACAACCCAAATCGTGTCCGATGACCGCATGGAAAATGACTCAAGGGAGCATAAAGAAGAACCTATCCCTTCTAAACGGTGTGCTACCAATTCAAAGGAAAACAAGGATTTGCAAACCCGTGTTCCACAAATTGATAATATGAAAGGGAAAATGAAGCGGCCACCATTAATACGTTTTCTCCAAAAGATGGAAAACGAATTAAAAGTAAGGAGCAAGTAAATAAGGGTGAAAACCCCCATGCCAGATGTGAATGGCCGAATGGGCAGAGAGTCCTTCTAGATAATACCTAAGGAAAGTTGGAGAATCAGCGATCATAGAAACCACACCCACTATGCCAAAACCATCCGATATGACATCCACAGGCTGTCAGATAAAAGCAAGGACGGCTTGGACATAAACGCCTTCTTAGGACAGTAAAATTTGGGACCCTTGGCCTCCTCCGTAGCAGAGCTTTTATGTGACATGATTCTGCCAGGTGACATCGTTTCATAACAATATGATCTGTAAGCGTATCTCTTACACAAATACACATACCACAGGCATTTTTAATATTATTAAACGCCATCACACCTTGACTAATAGAGGTCAAGTATACGGGAACCTAAATCAGACCGAGATGAGGGGACACGGGGAAAGTCGCGTCTTTTTATATACCTTAAGTAGCGTACGACTGTGCCTAGCGCGAATGTATTAAAGCCTAAGCATAACCTTAGCTAACCATTATGTCAATTCTGGTGCGTAATTAGGACCGCAGTTTATAGGAAATGTAAAAATATTCACTGGTAATCAAGCTCGAAGTCTTCAAGAAAAAGGAGGATTCGAGTATTTTATTTTGTAAGAACAGTAATTTTGTTTAAAAGTTTGATTTGCCGGTGAAAGACGGGAATGATGAAGAAGTAAAGTTTAGATTCAAATTCCAAGATTAATCCAGACCGCACAAATAAAAGCCGATCAACGCTTCTGATTGGAGAACACCAGGAGACTCTGACATGAAAACTCGAAGAAAAGAAAAAAGTTTGACTTGTAAAGTCCAAAACACCCCTTCACTAGGGGGTCAAATGTTACTAACAAAATCGACATTAAAGAAAGCCGACAGTGAAAGGGGTATCAGATAACAGAAGACTCGCGAAAGGCTCGGTAGAAAGTAGGGCCAAACAATGAGGAAGGCGAGAGAAGGAAGATATAATCTGAAAGACCGCATCAACAACAACCCCTTTTTCACTCCCACTAAAGGAAAAGGTCGTGAAGGACTAGAGAGTTTAACCGATAGGATCCCTCCGCCATAGTCAGTCCGACAGGACTCCTTCGACAATATCGGCTCGATGAAATGCTCCATGTAAATAACCACTATGATCTAGAACCAAAGAAATCAGAGGCGGCAAACCCGACAGACGAAGCCCAGAGGGAAATCTTCAATAATGACCTACCCAGACACCGATGCATCTAAAGACGAAAGCATCGAAGGCACTAACCCAGAAAACGCGAAGGCAACTCAGAACCAGCTTTTGGAGCACTTACTACTTAAGTGCCGAAAAGGTCCCATCCGCAAATAAATAAGAGTGGCACCGGAAGCCACCCTCCAAGAATACAGACTACCGTAAAGGCCCTATCGGAGGACTAGCCGGAACCCAGACAGGGATACAGGCAACCCGTACTAGTCTACCTAGTACCGAAACCCATTGCGGTTTCAACCCGGCAGCTATCAACATACACCATGGGGTCAAGCCCCTCCACGTATTCATGACAAAGCCGAGAGCCTACATCCAAGAGTTCCCGTCCGCAAGTCTACATTCAGAAGATACCCTCAAGGATTCAAGCATCATAACCAAATACGCCAAAGGCAACCGAAGGTCAAGTACCCAGGTCCAAAAGCAAGACGACTGCCGAAAAACCCATGCAGGTCTGATAGCCCTACGACAGAAGGGGCCTTGAGCCACTATAAATAAGACCACAGAGGTCACATGAAAGGGAGACTTTTCTCTGACTTTTGTATCCTCAAAAACAACTTAGAAAATAACATTAATGGAGAATTCATCTCTGTAACATCCATGTATTTCCAAATAAAGCTTAATGGAAGAAGATCTTCTTATAAGAAAACTACTCTGTGAGTGTGTACTTTTATTTCACTAATTGTAATAGTCGCAGTTCATTATTCATTCTATAGAAAAGCCTAAGATTTCTCCCATCTCGCCCTTGGGTGGCGATCGAATCTCATTCGCTGAGCCTAGATTCGATCTGTCAGTCCTCAGTGAGCCTGAGCCTTTGAGACTTAACATCCCAATCCCTCACCAAAGTCCGTCGGAGAAGAGGACCAATCCTCCCAATTTTCCCTTAAGGTTTGTCCCTTTTGACCCACTTCCAGTGTTGACGAAAAATACCCTTACCATTAAGAATTTTCACATTTACCAAAATTTAACAATGGTAAGCAAGGGCTTGCGAAAATTTGAAATCCTGTTTTATTTATTCATTGAAATGTCATTGGCACTGTTAAATAATCACACTTATATATATATATTGATTCAAACATGAACATTAGGCTAATATGTGAGATTTATCATTCACGTTGCAGACGTGACAACAATTTGGTCATGTCCTTGTCTTACTAAAAAGAACGATTTGGTCCCATCCTTCAACAAATGTTGTCCTAGTCATATCGCTCTCTCTCTCTCTCTCTATGTCATTACCTTTCTCCTTCAATGGAATTGCAACGGCATAACCACACTGCTACTGCCTTACTGCAATTTGTGAACCTTTATCCTTGTGTTGCTTTGCCGAAGCCGATCTATATTTTAAAAGGTGAATTCGTTTCCACATCTCTTTCTTTTATACATAGTAACTATGATGCCCAAATCTTCTTACCCTTTAACTACCTTCAGTCAATGTCCACTGGCATTATACAGTTATATACATGTTAATAAGATTATTACGAATGTTTCGTACCTAACAAGGTTATATTACTATCTTATATTACACTGCAATTATCGTACAATAATGCGCTACAACCAGTTTAAAATTGAATTTTTTTTCCTTAACTGCATTGATCTAATTAATTTTTCTATATCATAACAGTAGGAATATGATTCTAAGTTATTGGCTAACATTGACAGTTTCTATTAGTTCATGATTTCTGTTCATTTTTCTTGTGGATGCCAATATTGTTTCATACTAAATTATTTACAAAATTTTCAAATAGACTCTTCACTGTTTATATTCGATCTGTATGGGCATCTTGCAAATTTAGTATAGTCCCCCGGTAGAGATAACCATTCTCCTGACTGTGCGTTTGACATGTGGAACGTTTTTTATAGTTCAAAATTTTCATTTTGTCAATTGTTACTAAAATCATTCGGTTCTTTTGATTCCAGCTTTTGAATATGGTTTGTTCTGCTAAATCAGGTTCTTCAAAAGCTAAACTACAAATTTCTTTCACATTTTGATGTTTCCTTAACTTGTTTGGTGGAAGCATATTAACTACAAATACTATTCACATTTTTAACCATATCTTTTAAATTCATACACTACAAGGAGCGGCTGAAACTGCAACGGGGGAGGGCGACGGCTTGCGACAGCTAAAAAAGCGGCCGTCGCAAGCCGTCGCAAGCCGTTGCACGGGGCGAGATAATTAACTGCTGCTCTTTCTTCCCCAAATCAGTTCTGCCAACGAAAAAAAAAACCCTCTTCTCCGCCGTCGCTCCCCCTTGCTCCGATTTCAGCCCCTCCAATCCTCTCAAATTGTGCCGGTATGTCTTCTAAACTCTATTTCATGTTTAATTAGGGTTATTTAGAGTTATTTAGGGTTAATTTGTATGTTTAAATTGGGTTGTAAATTCAATGTCTATGGACATGAAATTGATTGTCTTGTGAGATGCATATGATATTTCTTTTGTTATACATTGATTTGGGAATTAGTGGAATTGATTAGGAGGTTGAAATCATTGATTATCACATATGTACTTTGATTTAGGAGCATGAAAACGACGATTATCATGTATGTAAACGTGATTGGTTTGCTGTAGTAACTTGATTATGATTATCACATATTTATAACGTAACACCTTAAATTTGAATTGAAATTAAATAATTAACTTGAAAGCTTAGTTTGTATTTCAAAAATTGAAACTAATTTATTAAAATAAACTTCATAATTTATACATTAAACTAAAATTAACTAAAACTAATTTATACTTCATAATTTTCACTGTCATGTTATTTTACAAATTGAAATTAGGCAAAAATATTATATAAACGCTATGTAGTTAACGCGCGAGCGTAGACGGAAAAAGGCGCAAGGCGCAACTAAGGGGCTTTTTTGAAGTTTAAGGCGCACCTATTAACAAAGCGCAAAAAAGCCCAAAGCACATAAAGCGCGCTTTTTTCATTTGAATTGTTTTTTTGATTTAAACTTAGGTTAAATGTTTTTTTTGACTATTTATGTGAACCCCTTAGATAAATTTGGCCCCGTCCGACATTTGTTGTATATGATCGTTATATGGGTATTCGTTTTTATACAAAACGGAAATCTATATTCATCTGATACAATATTGTTGGATTTGTCCTAGTATTTCGGACAAGTTACAAATATAATAACGTAAGCATATTTTATAAATCATTCCAGGTTAAACGGTTAACAAAATTTCGATGGCACTTCCTTTTTGTTCCTTGTGTACACGCATTTGTGTACAATACAGGGACCAAAGGGAAGTGCTGCCGAAATTTTGTTGAACCGTTTAACCTGAAATGATTTATAAAATATACTTGCGTTATTATATTTGTAATGGGAAGTAGGTAGACTGGCCGTCAAAGCAAAAAGGTAATAAACGAAAACATGTAGTAGTTATAAATGAAATTTTACAAGATTTCAATTAATATAGTATTCGATCGAATTTTCTAACATATTTGTTGAAAATCAGGAAAATGTCCGATTATTTTCGTGATCGTAGTTGGATGTATCAACCCCGAACCGGTAAGAAAGGGTCGATAAAGAAACATTTTTGTAATGGGGTCCAAGAATTTATTAGATTCGCTATATCTAACAATCGGGGCAACGTAGACGTTCGTTGTCCGTGTAGTAAGTGCAAACATCTGAAGCATTGGAAGCCAGATGTAGTAGAAGTACATCTATATAAATTCGATTTTGTATCGAATTATTACTTTTGGGATCGTCATGGAGAACTTGTTCAACCTACGTCAGACCCTGTAGTGGTAGAGGACGATAGTACAATGATGAACGATAATACAATGATGAATCCGATAGAAAATATGGTGCAAGATGCAGCACGATCAATGTTTCCTAACATTGGTCCGCAAGGCGACGATGAGAATGAAAATGTTGAAGAACCAACGGCGGAAGCAAAAAAAATTTATGATTTATTGAATTCTGCTAAGAGGTCATTGTGGGAAGGATGTACAAGCGGAACCGAATTGTCTGTAACCGCCGAATTCATCACTATGAAATCAAAATTCAATCTTACATAAGCTGCATTTACAGCAGTTGTACAAACTGCAAAAAAAATATGCCGCCCAATAATTTGATGTGCGATAGTCATTATAAAGTGAAAAAACTTATGTCTGCTTTTGGACTACTGTATCATAAGATAAATCCATGTGTTAAAGGTTGCATGTTGTATTGGAAAGAAGACGCTCAACGTAAAAGATGCAAATACTGCAACGAAGACAGATATAAACCAAGGAAAAAGAAAGGAAAAGAAGTTCCGTATAAAAGAATGCATTACCTACCCATAACTCCTAGACTTCAACGGCTATATGCATCTTCTGCTACAGCGTGTCATATGCGATGGCATAGCGTGAGAACAGCAGAAGAAGGAACTATGATACATCCGTCTGATGGTGAAGCATGGAAACACTTTGATAGGACTCATCCTGAATTTGCTGCAGAGAGCCGTAATGTTAGGCTCGGTTTATGCACGGATGGGTTTTCGCCATTTTCTCAGTTTGGTAGTAAATATTCATCATGTCCTATCATTGTTACTCCTTATAACTTACCTCCATGGATGTGTATGAAAAATCCATATATGTTTCTAGCGGTTGTCGTCCCCGGTCCCGATGATCCGAGACAAGGAATTGATGTTTATCTACAACCGTTGATTGAAGAGTTGAAAATACTGTGGCATGAAGGAGTCGAAACGTACGACGTTTCGAGAAAAAGGAATTTTCGTATGTTTGCATCTATATTATGGACTATTAGCGATTTTCCCGCGTATGGCATGATTTCGGGTTGGAGCACTGCTGGACGTCTAGCTTGTCCTCATTGTATGGAGGAGACACGAGCATTTTCATTAAAGTATGGAAAAAAAAATTCTTGGTTTGACTGTCATCGATGCTTTCTACATATTAATCATAAATTTAGAACGGATAAAAAAAACTTTAAAGCTAGTAGAATAGAGACTATGCTATCGCCTAAAGTTTAGACAAGTGAAGAGGTATATGATATTGTTAGTGAGTACCCAAAGATACATGATGTTGGAAAGCACGTTGAAATTCCAGGTAAATCGGACATTCATAATTGGTGCAAACAAAGTATATTTTGGGAGTTACCTTACTGGAAAAATCATAAATTTATCTATTCAAATGCAACTGGTTTAGCACTGTTCCTGGTTCTGGAATTAACGTGCACAAAGATTATAAGCTAATCAAAATAAGGCATACGTCGCATTACTATAAATATGATCCTTTTGTGTTAGCTAAGCAAGCATTACAAGTCTATTTTGCTCCGTATCCGTCCTTAAAAAAAAGATAAAGCAGATTGGTGGGCTGTTTTTAAAACAAAGGCAAGATTTACATTTGATGGAAATAATATTTCAGACGAAGTGGCGTATCAAGAGGATCTAGATCCAAATACCGAAATAATAATAGCTGATGACATTGATGTAGGGCCGTTGAATGATGAAGCGAATGTATTAGTAGATGCATTTGTAAGTACTGAAGAAAATGATATAGAGTATGAGACTGAGTCTGAATCCGAACAAGATGAAGACTGATGTTATAAGTACTTTCAATAATTTAGTGTATATCATTTATTCATATTTTCAATAATTTTATTACTGTATGTTTACTCAGCATGCAAAGATCGGAAGAGAGCCTTCGATGGCAGAGGTATTCAGACGTACACATGCGGTGGAGCATACCGACGAGGAAGGAAATGTTACGTATGAATGGGCGGATTCGAAGAGTGCGTGTGTAATGGTAAATATGCTTATCTGTATGAATTAAAATGTTTCATATTCGTTCATATCACAATATATAAGTAAATTTTACAACATTGGTGTTAAAATTATATTGGTATGTAGGAGAGATACTACACAGAGTCTACTAGAGTGTTGCAGGCTAGTGGACAAGAGGAGCTTACAGTCGCGCAGTCTGATCGTATATGGGACTCTATCATAAAGCCGCCTTCTCGTAACAGGCGATATGGATACGGTAATCAGGAGGTAAGACTTAAATTACAAACTTAATAATTTACAACGATTTGATGCCATAAATATATAAATTGTGGGTATTAATTAGTGCATTTTATATTAATGTTTTGAATTGGAAACATAACGCGTTTTATTTTACAATCAGGAGCTAATAAATTTAATGTGAACTTAATTATTTCGCAGGCTACTCAGAGTGCTTTTAGGAGGTCGATGGAGGAGGAGACTATTGCTCGGATGCAGGAGCAGATGAACGAAATGATGGACTGGCGAAAAACCCAGATGCAACATGACGTAAATGAGCGCATTGCAGCTTACCTTCAGGAGTATGGATTTATGCCTGGGCAGGGAGGAGATGCTACAAGTGAAGGAGGCGAAGACGACGACGACGACGAGGCGGCGGAAGATTAGTTTGGATGACATATACTTTGCTTTATGCTTAGGTATGTACATATACTTTGCTTTCATGACGATATAGTATGTTTGACGATGTTATGGTGTGTTTTGGTGACGTTATGGTGTGTTTTCATGACGATATGGTATGTTTTGATGTGTATGACGACGATATATGATGATGGATATAGTGTTTTGGATGTTATGTGATGATATTTTATGATGGTGGTTTAAATTTTGGTTTCTTTTTCATTTGGTTTGAGTTGGTGACGAATTGATGGGATAATAGTGGTCTGATAGTGGCTAATGTGATGGTATTGGATTGGTTTGTGGTTGTGTGGCTTGAAGGAATGGAACTGCTGCTTGCAGTGCAATTTTTTTTTCCAGAATTGCGACGGCTTGCGACGCCAATTTGGTTGGTAAGTTGCGACGGATTGCGACGGCTTGCTACGGCCATATTGTAACGCTTAACAACGGTTTGCGACGGTTTGGCGGTAAAATCAACTACTTGCCACGTAAGCAATTTACCGTTGCCAGCCGTCGCTAAAATGGCAACGGAGCCGTCGCACAAGCCGTTGCAATTTTGGCATCGCGACGACTAAAATTGCGACGGCACTTTGCGACGGCTTGCGACGGCCGCCAACGCATGTTAGCCGTCGCAATTCCCTGTGCGTTTTGTAGTGATAATAGGAGAAATCTTTTATATAAAGATGTCTAGGATGAAGCATTCTCCGCTATATTAAGAAATTTCAAATTTGTCAAAATTACACTATGTTAGTATTAACTGTGATCATTACAACAAATTTATGAGAAAATTTGGACTTTTGTTTTATGCGTAAATTAAAATGTGAGCGTTACTGTTAAATAAATCACCATTATATACATACTGATTCAACCATGAGTATTAGTCGATTTCTTTTAATCAAAATTGTTGTTGTACCTATATAATTGAACCACATATCTGAATATTATATTTTATTCTAAAATTAGTAAATTCATATACAACAACTAATATGCTATGTACAATTATACGTACAATCAGAGAGGTCACCATTTACAAAATCCATAAGTGAAAACAATGTTTAGAGCATTAAATTCTGTTACAACCTTGACATGTTAATTGCTGCTCTTATTTCCTAATCCTTCCTTCAACACTTCCCAATCCGTACACTTTCCTATTCTTCAATAATATCCTTACCATTAAGAATTTTCACATCTACCAAAATTTAACAATGGTAAGCAAGGGCTTGCGAAAATTTGAAATCCTGTTTTATTTATTCATTGAAATGTCATTGGCACTGTTAAATAATCACACTTATATATGTATTGATTCAACCATGAACATTAGGCTAATATGTGAGATTTATCGTTCACGTTGCAGACGTGACAACAATTTGGTCATGTCCTTGTCTTACTAAAAAGAACGATTTGGTCCTATCCTTCAACAAATGTTGTCCTAGTCATATCGCTCTCTCTTTTTCGTTACCTTGCTCCTTCAATGGAATTGCAACGGCATAACCACACTGCTACTGCCTTACTGCAATTTGTGAACCTTTATCCTTATGTTGCTTTGCCGAAGCCGATCTATATTTTAAAAGGTGAATTCGTTTCCACATCTCTTTCTTTTATACATAGTAACTATGATGCCCAAATCTTCTTATCCTTTAACTACCTTCAGTCAATGTCCACTGGCATTATACAGTTATATACATGTTAATAAGATTATTACGAATGTTTCGTACCTAACAAGGTTATATTACTATCTTATATTACACTGCAATTATCGTACAATAATGCGCTACAACCAGTTTAAAATTGAATTTTTTTCCTTAACTGCATTGATCTAATTAATTTTGCTATATCATATCAGCAGGAATATGATTCTAAGTTATTGGCTAACATTGACAGTTTCTATTAGTTCATGATTTCTGTTCATTTTTCTTGTGGATGCCAATATTGTTTCATACTAAATTATTTACAAAATTTTCAAATAGACTGTTCACTGTTTGTATTCGATCTGTATGGGCATCTTGCAAATTTAGTATAGTCCCCCGGTAGAGATAACCGTTCTCCTGACTGTGCGTTTGACATGTGGAACTTTTTTTATAGTTCAAAATTTTCATTTTGTCAATTGTTACTAAAATCATTCGGTTCTCTTGATTCCAGCTTTTGAATATGGTTTGTTCTGCTAAATCAGGTTGTTCAAAAGCTAAACTACAAATTTCTTTCACATTTTGATGTTTCCTTAACTTGTTTGGTGGAAGCATATTAACTACAAATACTATTCACATTTTTAACCATATCTTTTAAATTCATAATAGGAGAAATCTTTTATATAAAGATGTCTAGGATGAAGCATTCTCCGTTATATTAAGAAATTTCAAATTTGTCAAAATTACACTATGTTAGTATTAACTGTGATCATATTTACAACAAATTTATGAGAAAATTTGGACTCTTGTTTTATGCGTAAATTAAAATGTGAGCGTTACTGTTAAATAAATCACCATTATATACATACTGATTCAACCATGAGTATTAGTCGATTTCTTTTAATCAAAATTGTTGTTGTACCTATATAATTGAACCACATATCTGAATATTATATTTTATTCTAAAATTAGTAAATGCATATACAACAACTAATATGCTATGTACAATTATACGGACAATCAGAGAGGTCACCATTTACAAAATCCATAAGTGAAAACAATGTTTAGAGCATTAAATCTGTTACAACCTTGACATGTTAATTGCTGCTCTTATTTCCTAATCCTTCCTTCAACACTTCCCAATCCGTACACTTTCCTATTCTTCAATAAAGTCCATCTTAACCGTGGCGTCTCTCTGCCATTACCTTACTCTGTTTGCGCAATTGCAGCGGCATAACTGGATAGCGATTGTCTTCCTGTGATTTCTGAGCCTTTAACCTTATGTTACTTTCCCGAAGCAGACCCGGATTTTAAAACATAACTTTGTTTCCACATCTCTTTTTTTTTTTTATATTTGCTCTGCTGCCCATATCTTCTCATTTTTAAACGAACTTTACTCAATATCGACTTGAATTATAGACTTCTACAGGAGTTACTAAGATTGCACACATCACTTTTTTAAACACTACAAATATAAGAACCTATTAATTAATCATATTGTGGATGTCTATACATTAATATTTTGATATCATGCTTTAACTACAGTTAAAATATAAACATACCTAGCCAAAAAGAAAGTAAACGCAAACACTCTTCATTTAATTACAAAACAAATAAAAATTTGAGTTTCAGGAATGGTAAATAAATCTCATTAGTGCTTGTTTGTTATGAAATATGAATGTGTTGCTTTTAATTTTTTTAATACTATGCAAACATTTTTATAAGGTATGGTTAGAGCAAAAAGTTTGCTAATTGTATACTCAGTATGGTGACATTGATTTCCTATTTAGTTTACTGGCACATACTTTCATGCAAATATATGAATTAGGTGAGTGGGCATATAATTTAAAATGTGGGTTAGCTTTGCATGGATACATACACACACACATATACAAATGTGGGTTAGCTTTGCGTTGATTTCCATAGTGGACATACACACACACACACTACTCAAGCACGCTAACACAGCTACAACCGCTATACTTATATTTTAAACTGATGCAATATAAATAATAAATCTAATAAGTGCTTTGCTAGGCCGTCGATGGTGGAGGAAATGCAGCTAAAGCGGGGCTCAAAGCAGGAGATACTATATACAAGTAGCTTCTTTGGTGATGAGTTATGGCCAGTTAATGCTAAACCTGATTCTGTTAATTTCGTTGTAAGCAGGTAAACAGTTTTTCAATATAAAATTATTAGATAAGAAAATTATCATGTGATTTGAAATATTGACCTAATTCTTTGTGCTTTTGAACTAGCCCACAGGTGCTAATGTAGATGTAATGCGACTGCCCAAGAGGCCAGCTCATCCATGATTTGGATGTAAATTAACTGAAACACAAAAAGTAAAAATATATCTTTTAGCATTTAGAGGTTCAATATCGTGCTGCTTTCTTTTCATGAAATCTTTGTTAATGCAAATTACAATTCTTATTATCTATACTGCATGGTACTTTTATTCTTAGTAAAAAAACGAGTACTGCTGGAGTATACTGAATAGACATGTTACTTTTATCCTCAGTTCACTTTTACGTTTTATGTTAAAGAAAACACAAGAAGTACCTGATTGGCTGGCCAAATATGCTGAGAGAGCTGCTCATGGCAACAATTGTGAGGAACCAGTAACTTGTATGAAATACTTATCTTAAAACATTTGGAGGTAGTGTTATTCCATAATTGTTATGAAAGTATTGATTATGTATTGAGTTTAGCAACTTAATCATGTATTGTGCTTGTATGCTAATTGATATTCTACATCGTTATTTGATTATGAATGGTGTTGTTTTTTATTTCATATTAACTAACTATATTAATTAATATTGGCATCTATCAGTTGTAAATTAGTATTTTATTGTAGCAACATTTACTGATGGAATAGAAAGGGAATACGAATGGGTTTTGCAAATCTGCGTGTGATTACCGACGAAAATAAAAACAACTGTCACCAATAATCTTACTAAAATATTAGCATTTGAGAAGAATTACCGATATATATCTAAGGTGAAACAAAAGTTGAAAATATGCATATCTAATTCCTTACTGTTTAGCAAGGGATCTCCGACGGAATTTTTTTTAAATATATATTAAAGAAATATATATCCATCAAAAAAGTGTCGGTAATTTTTTTTAAAATTAAATTTAAATATATTGACAAATGACGGTAAAGTGTCGGAGAATTGACATTAAATTCCATCGCAAAATGGTCACTAAAGTACCGAAGTGAAATTTACCGACCAGTGTTATCCGTCACAAATCCGTCGCTAATACATATTTAGCGACGGATTTGCGACGGATTTTTCCACTGCAAAATCAGTATTTTCTTGTAGTGTTTGCATCTTCAACTTTTTCTTAAGTCATTATCTTGTTCATATCAAATACAACTTACTCAAATTTTCATATACCTTAACATCAACCCATGGTTACAAGAAGTGGGACAACTGTGTATCTCAAACATGTGTGCTTTGTAAAGTTGCAGACGAAGCCCGAGACCACTTGTTTTTTGAATGCTTATTCTAAAATAAAAAGCTTCACGTTACACAAGCTTTCAGCATCAGTTTTATCCAAATCCCCATATTATTACAGATACTAGATCTCTCAACTCGTAATAATGGGAGAGGCAAACAACAACTAAACAGAATGCATGCATGTCTACTGGTAACTATGTGGAAACTAAGGCATGAATGATGTAATTGTCTATTTACAAGCTCGAGGCTACCTTTTCTAACTAGATCTGAACTTGTTAAACAAGATGTTCTCACCCTTTTAAGCAAGTCTACGCAATTATACTCAATGCCTTGTTTCAAAATCGAGAACCAGTTACCTTTTCTCAGATTGATAAGCTCTAGGGTTTGTGATGATTACGGTAGTTGCTATATGCAGTTTTTGTCATTTCTCTAGGTTTCAAATCTTAGTAGTTGATTTGAATTTGAAGCTTGTAGTTGAGTATCTATGATTCCCTTTCTGCCATTCTTGGCTTTTTTTCTTCACTGATATATGACTTCGTGTATCGTGCAAAAAGGCTACTTCATTGATTTACGATTGAATAGAAGAGAAATGATGAAGAGTGGAGGGAGATGAAATTTCAGGGTTAGGTTTTGAGACTGAAAAAGTAGCAGAAAGGCAGAAATGAAAGAAAGCGCAATTAAAATAATTAAATATGATGGTCATAAAATATTTTGGCCTAATTGAGAGAGAGAGAGAATATGAAGCCAAAAGTAAAAAAATTGATAACTTTAATCAGCAACAGATACTTAGGGGGAAATAATTAAAGAAAAACGCAGCCATGCAACAAGTACAATACTAAAAGGGAAATCAAAATTTTGATATGGAGGTGAAACCTATTTTTATAATTCAATCAGAGAACAAATAAAATGTTGTCTGAATGACATGAATGGAATCTCAGTAGAACAAAAAATTCACGGCTTATGACAGATAACTTATAGTTTTTCTAAGTGTTGTGTGAAATAATGGTAAATATTAGGATAACAACAAATCTACCATATGTTTGTGATCGATGTGTCTGATTCGATTTTTGGCGTAGAGATACATGAAAATTTGGCCGCAACCCACCAAATGTTGATTAGGCGATAAGGGGAAAAAGGTTGGTGGCAAAGATTGAAGTGTAAGAAATAAATGTATGCTTCAGATCACAACAACTCAGGAAAACTAATTTTCCCTAATTCTATTTTCCTTATATCTATCTTAACTCTATCGATTTCCCCTCTCCCGGAGCTCATTGTCTTGAATTAATCCATCCACCGTTCACGAATTGGTCCCAATATCCAAGAATCTGAACCGCACCATTCGGTTCTTTCGTGAGCGCTTCACACTTTTGTAGATTAGTGAAGCTACTTCAAGATTAGATTGCGTCATTTTGTCAAAAACTCTAGTGCATGCCATGTTTGGCAAATTGAAACCACATAACAGAACTTGCAACATCATTTGGTCGATCTTGTTTCTAATCTAACCAACCATGAAAGAGGCCCAAATCCTGAGTCAAAGGTACAATTTTTCTCTTTTCCCGACTCTGGTGATATTAGGCTCCAATCATACTTGATGGAAGTGCATTTAAAGAGTGGATTAGTTGTTTCTTTCTTTCCACAGTTTCACATAAAATGCATATTGGATAGACTTGCACTCATGGTGGATCTTTGGTTTGTAGTTAGTTTCTTTATGGAGCATTATATCCATATAGCTACATTTTTAGATTTGTTAATGTTTTTAGCTCCTAAAATGGTCACTAACACCTAGGTCGATTATGTTCACAGATAACATAGGTTACAACAGTCATAGATCATAGAATTATGCAAAAAAAGTAAAGGATATAGCAAAATTATAATGGTTCAGAAATCTAGCCTACGTCCACTTGTAGTAATTGATTGTTTATACAGCAGGTTACAATACAATGATAACTTCAGTACAAAAAAGTATAGAAGAAGAAGTTGAGGTTAGATGACGGCAAAGCACTTGCATAGAGAATACAAAAAGATCCCTTAAATGAGACAACAAGACCTCTGTGTATAGCCGCTAATAGGCTCGGATCGGCCTTGAGATCCAAGTGAAATAAGGGAATCCATAATGGCTATACCTTCATAAAGTGGGTTAGATCATCCACTACATATACTTCAGATTGGTACCTATCCGGAATTCGGATCGGTACTGATTCGAGTACTTCACCATGGGACCAACCCGAACGACTCTTACATCCTTGCTTATCCAAACTTTTCCAAGTCCCACCAAGTTACATCCAAATCAAGAGCCTCGCGTAGTGATTAGATGAAGTCATTTTGAAGCATAGCTTAATAATCTAAGTTATGACCAGTAACACCAATCCAACATTGGGATGATCAAATGGATCTGGGGTGTTGTGGTTCATTAGATCCAAGGTCATAATTCTTGACTGATACGAGGAAATTCCTATGCCGATTCGAGTTTTACGGGTCCAAATTCAAAGTTATTTCTTATTTGATGCTTTGTCCAAGCATTTCTAGGTTTTCGTGAATCTAACTTGTTATTCGTACTTGTTCTCAAGCAATCGAATCAACTTATCAGGCCATTCTCCTCAATGATCGAGCAATTCATGTACCCAAAACACAAGTGCAACATCCTTTTAAAGGGTGTTAACGCTTCCTGTCCAAAACATGTCCTTCTGTGGAAGATGTGTTTTGTATAAATTCAATGCTTGCAATTCTTCGAATTGTTTGCGAGTTCTGTTGCAGTTCCAAAACAATAGCAAAGTCCACGACCTTGTTGAAACAATCATATACTTGACGGCTTCATCAACTAATACCAACGGCTTTGTTAAGCCATCATTGTATTTTGCAACACCTCGGGGTTCGTCTTTGAGGTTTGTTACTTCCGTGGGTCGATCAATGGCCTTTCTAGGTCCTTATCGAGCAAAATCCACATCATTTATCATTTCCTTTTCATGCCCAACGCCATTAGCACTTGGCAATGTTATCCTCGTTGGGCTCTTGTCAAACATTGTAGCATTTGAAGATTCAGTCTCTTTTGTATCAAGCGTAATCCTTTGTTGGAAATCCTAGCCTCACCTGTCCTTTTCGTTGAGCATCGTCATTGATTCATAACCCCATCCGATTCTTGCCATGCATGAACCATACATGATGATCCTTCTGCTCGCCGGACTCTAGTTGAAGCTATCTGGTGAAATGAATTCATGTAATTGCTATCTGGTCAGAAACTTTATTATTATTATTATTTTTTACAAGAATTAATGTAATCGCTATCTAGTGAAATGAATTCGTTTGTACGAATTCATCCTTGTCGCTCTTCGATGAAAGGAATTCATGGTTTACTTATTTGAATCCATCCAGTCACTCTTCGATGAAAGAAATTCATAGTTAATTCATACAAACTCATCCAGTCACTCTTCGGTGAAAGGAATTCATACCTTACATTTGTTACATCATCTCCTTGGTTAAAGAAAACCGCAACTAATCTTTATTCATCGCCTATTGCGGATTAAAGCAAGTGCATGACAAAACAAAAGGAAAAATGAAAAGGAAAACTAAGCTGAGCCCCTTTGGGCCTCATGGCTCGGTATCGACCGCTAGGGGAACAAATCTCGGTTCCATACAAGGTTTTCAAAGTAAGATTCAAATCGTAAATCGTAAAACTCAAACTATGAGTCAAAATGAGATTTAAATCGTAAATCATGGATTCAGAAATCATAAAAAAAATTAAGTTTGCACACACTCTGAAATTAATTTTGATGTTTTAACTTCACATCTAAACCAAAAACATCATTTCCTCTCTTGTTACAATTTTAATTTGTTTTTGAATGATTAAAATTATAATTGTAGACCCAAATAAGTATATTGAATATGTTAATATGAATTGAATGATATTTCTGAAGTGTGGTATTAGCTTGGTTTAAATCGAAATATAAATAGAAGCGTAAAAGGAGTGATTCGGTTTAAAACGGAATTCAAATCATAGGATTTTAAGATTTTTAACAATAATTGTTCCATACATATATACGAAATTGAGTCGTTAAGTCAAAAGGTGATTATTGATTATTCTGATCTTGTCATTCTCATTAAGAGATGATGATATGGCTCCTGGCGCGAGGCAAGCTTTGGTTTTATGCTATAGACGACTGTCCATGTTCCGACAACGTCCCTCGGTTGTTAACGTATTATTGTAGTTGCCCATTTCTAGAAGGATCCTTTATCGTACGTTTGAGGTATTTTCACTCAATTGTTGCAAGCCCATCAAACTCATGGAATATGAAATATTTCCCAGGACTTGTTTCTCTATGTGTTGCCTCCCTCATAGTCGATTTCTATAGTGGATATTTCCCCTAATATCTGAATAAGTTATTTCTATTGATTCATTCACCTCTTATCACACGCTTGATCACTACAGCCAACCGATCATTCTCATCTGTCGGTACACCGTGTCCCCCTTGAATATAAGGGGACACTCTAGCACATATTGCTTGTGTTATTGTCCAACATTCCTTTCCATCGTAGTATGTCCCGCATCAGCAACAGGTCTATCAACATCTCTCAAGCCAGGAAGATCACTACCAGTCCCACAATTATCCTATCGGGGATCCAAGGGTATTCCCCTGTCTGATCCTGGTTGGTACGGATTTAGATCCTTGGATCGGTACAGACCCAAGATTGCTCCCAGCACCAGTCTTTTCATTCTGATAGTACCAACTCCACAATCCTGCATCAGATCTCCCAACCCTTCAATTAGCGAGAATATTTCATGCATAATGGTCACCTGACATTCCAGTCTAGCCTGTATCTTATGCATCACTTCATCCATCTCCATTCTCATCAAGTAAATAAAGAGGTCTTCATCCGAGAAAGCCTCTTGGCCCCCTTCATTCCTTTCAGCCTGAGAAGCAATGTTTTCATCTTAGCCATAGTAAATCTATCTCCTAAGCCTTTAAGTTCCAAAAGAAATCATGCCCTTTACCTAGCGCACCAAAATATTAGCTCCAAATCTATTCACTAATGCCAAGTCAATGCAGTTCACAAATTGTTAAAGATCATAGAACTATGCATGAAAGTAAAGGATGCAGTAGAATTATAGTGGTTCGGCAATCTAGTCTATGTCCACTTGTTGTAATCGATTATTTATATCATAGGATTACAAGTACAGTTTCGATTTGAGTACAAAAAGTGGAGATGAGAAGTTAAAGTTGGATAATTGCAAAGTCCATGCATAGAGAAGCTAAAAGGATCCACAAATGATCCACCAAGACCAATATTTATAGCTAAAAATAGGCTCAAATCGACCTAGAAATCTTGAGTGAAATCAAGGAAACTACGCAGACTATCTACATGAAGTGGGTCCGATCGTCCATTACGTATGCTTTAGACCGATACAGATATGGAGTTTGACAACAATGGTTCCACACATATATACGAAATTGAGTTGTTAAGTCAAAAGGTGATTATTGGTTATTCTGATCTTGTCATCCTCATTAAGGGATGACGATATGGACCCTGGCGCGAGGCAAGCTTGGGTTCTATGCTACAGAAGACTGTCCATGTTCCGACAACGTTCCTCGATTGTCAACATATTATTATAGTTGCCCATTTCTAGAAGGATCCTTTATCGTATCTTTCAGTTGTCTTCACTCAACTATTGCAATCCCATCTAACTCATGGAATATGAAATATTTCTCAGGACTTCTTTCTCTGAGTGTCGCCTCCCTCGTAGTTGATTTTCTATAGTTTATCTTTCCACTAATATTTGGATAAGTTCTTTCTATTGATTCGTTCACCACTTATCACACGCTTGATCACAACAGTCAACCAATCATTCTCATCTGTCGGTATCACTGTGTCCCCCTTGAATATAAGGGGGAACACTAGCACATATTGCTTGTGTTATTTTCCAACATTCCTTTCCAATGGAGCATGTCCCGCATTGACATCGGGTCTATCAGCATCTCTCAAGTCAACAAGATCATTACTTGACCCACAATTGTCCTATCGGGATTTAAGGGTATTTCCCTATCTAATCCTTGTTGGTACGGATTTGGATCCCTGGATCGGTACAGACCCAGGATTGCTCTTAGAGCCAGTCCTTTTAGTCTGATGGTCCCGACTTCATAATCCTGCATCAGATCTCCCAACTCTCCAAGTAACAAGAATATTTCATTCATCATTGTCAGCTGACATTCCAATCTAGCCTGTATCTTATGCATCGCTTCGTCCATCTCCATTCTCATCAAGTAGATAGAGGTGTCTTCATCCGAGAAAGCCTCTTGGCCTCCTTCATTCCTTTCAGCCTGAGAAGCATATGTTTTCATCTTAGCCATAGTATATCTATCTCCTAAACCTTCATGTTATGAAAAAAATCGTGCCCCATATCTAGCGCACCAAAATATTAGCTCCAAATCTATTCAATAATGCCAAGTCAATTCAATTCACAAATTGTCACAGATCGTAGAATTATGCATGAAAGTAAAGGATGCAATAGAATCATAGTGTTTCAGCAGTCCAGTCTATGTCCACTTGTTGTAATCGATTATTTATATTATAGAATTACAAGTACAGTTTTGATTTGAGTACAAAATGTCGAGATGAGAAGCTAAAGTTGGATAATTGCAAAGTCCCTGCAGAGAGAGGCCAAAAGGATCCACAAATGAGCCACCAAGACCAATATTTATAGCTAAAAATAGGCTCGGATCGACCAAGAAATCCAGAGTGAAATCAAGGAATCTACGAGTAGTATCTACACGAAGTGGGTCGGATCGTCCATCACATATGCTTTAGACCTATACAGATATGGAGTTTGACAACAATGGTTCCATACATATATATGAAATTGAGTCGTTAAGACAAAAGGTGATTATTGGTTATTCTGATCTTGTCATCCTCATTAAGAGATGACGATATGGATCCTGGCGCGAGACAAGCTTGGTTTCTATGATACAAATGACTGTCCATGTTTCGACAACGTCCCTCGATTGTCAACGTATTATTATAGTTGCCCATTTGTTAATCCCTAAAAAATCCATATGCACATTGAGTAGGGAATACGGAACGGACATCATCAGGGTCGTTCGCACGAAAGGTTAATGAGGAATTTAAATAGCTCACAATGGATAGGAACGACCATAAGAGCAAGACCTAAATATCAAACCCACAACAAATCGGGTCGACCAGTACGACCAAAGAAAATGATGCAATATGTTATGGGGAGTGCGACCCAAAAGTTGGATGCGAATCACGTTTTAGGTGCGGAAGCTAAGGTCGGTCGTTCATATTGAGGCAAAGCCGTTCAAACATCGAAATAAAACAATTCGCCCATTCAACATAGGCGGGAACGTCCTCATAGCATAGCCGCAAAGACAGGCAGCGTAATACAAAAGCAACAAAGGAACGAACGCCCCCGAACAAAGATGGTCGATCGCGCAAGGAACAAAGGAGAATCGATTCCGGTCCTGCGATCTGCTCTTACAAGGATTCCCAAAGCATTCATCCGCATAGGAGCTCCCGCTCCTATGCACTCGCTCAACTACTTAGGGGGCTTGCTCCAAAAAGTTGCCTGCATATAACAACCTAATACAGCTCAAGACAGCTGGCTACAGCTAGCCGATGACATGATTGTAATTAACAGAATTAGCGATCCACAACATGGATAAACGGATTTCAGATCACTTCCCAGAGGGAGGCACCTATAAATACACGATGGATACCAACATAAGGGGGATCAAATCTTTGAAACCACGAAGTGCTGCTAAATTCTATCCTCAACTACAGATCTGGCCATGGCGTCAACCAGAATCTCGTGATTCAAGGAAAGCAAAGACATCCTCCTTCTCAATCACTCATCCATCCTTCTTCTCCTCAAATTCAACTATTCTCTTGTATATTTTCATAGATTGAAATACATAAACAAGGATACATTGAGTGAATATAGAGATGTATGAAAAGATAGAGAGAGGATGTATTTTGTAATCCTCATTATAAGATTGGAAATCACCTTCATAGTGGACGTAGGCCTCATTAACGGCTGAACCACTCTAAATCTCGTTTTTATTTTACTTTTCCTGCATTTTTCATTTTTAATTACAAATTAAGCATGGCTCCACTTATCTCTTACCAAATTGGTGAAGTACAGTTTAGTACCTTGGTATTTAGACCATTTTTGGTGTAAACACCATTCTAGAAGGATCCTTTATCATATCTTTGAGGTGTCTTCAGTCAACTATTGCAATCCCATCTAACTCATGGAATATGATATATTTCTCAGGACTTCTTTCTCTGTGTGTTGCCTCCCTCGTAGTCGATTTTCTATAGTTTATCTTTCCCTTAATATCCGGATAAGTTCTTTCTATTGATTCGTTCACCTCTTATCACAGCTTGATCACTACGACCAACCAATCTTTCTCATCTGTAGGTATCACTGTGTCCCCCTAGAATATAAGGGGACACTCTAGTACATATTTCTTATGTTGTTGTCCAACATTCCTTTCGATCGTAGTATGTCCCGCATCGGCAACGGTTCTATCAGCATCACTCAAGCCAGAAAAATCATTACCAGTCCTATCGGGGATCCAAGGGTATTCCCCTACCCAATCCTGGTTGGTATCGATTTGGATCCCTGGATCAGTACCGACCAAGGATTGCTCCCAGTGCCAGTCTTTCCAGTTTGATGGTCCCAACTCCACTATCCTGCATCAGGTCTCCCAACCATCTAAGTAACGAGAATATTTCATGCATCATTGTCACCTGACGTTCCAGTCTAGCCTGTAGCTTATGCATTGCTTTATCCATCTTCATTCTCATCAAGTAGATAAAGCTGTCTTCATCCGAGAAATCCACTTGGCCTCCTTCATTCCTTTCATCCTGAGAAGAATCTATTTTCATCTTAGCCATATTTAATTTATCTCCTAAACCTTCAAGTTCCGAAAGAAATCGTTCCCCTTACCCGATGCACCAAAATATTAGCTCCAAATCTATTCACTAATGCCAAGTCAATTCATTTCACATATTGTCACTGATCATAGAATTATGCATAAAAGTAAAGGATACAGTAGAATTATAGTGGTTCGGCAATCTAGTCTATGTCCACTTGTATCGATTATTTTTATTATAGGATTACAAGTACAATTTTGATTCGAGTAGAAAAAGTGGAGACACAACACCAGAAAAGAGTTCTTCTAACAGTTATTACCGATACTAATCAACTTTGTAACAGTTATAACTGTCACTACGACATACATGACAAACTGTTGTCACGAATATTGTAACGGTTATAATCGTTACAAAGTGTGCACTGTAACGGTTATTACTGTTACAAAATTATTATTCTGCAACACTTTTAACCGTTGGTACCGAAAAATTTATAACACTTATAACCATTATAAATTTTATTTTTATTATAGTAATTCTAGTAACAAATATGAAATATGTAACGGTTATTACTGTTAGTATATAAAGCTGACTATTTCATATAATAAATTTAATAATAGCTATAACTGTTACAAATGTGAATATTATATCAGGCCTACATCAGGTAATTCCTTTAAACAAGTAATAATCATAATATGCTCCAACTAATTTCATAAAGCACATATCAATATGATTATACAACATTTAATATATAACAATATCTTAAAGCAAATACAACAAAATATCACAATTTGCATCCAAAAGAAAATTCCATTTCGACAAACATCAAAGTATCACAAATTAACATACAACAATTCATCTAAAATTGAGCCACTCGGCTCAGGCTCAGGCTCATGTTCATCAAGTCTGGCTCAGGCTCAACTGAGCCTATACTTTTGTAATGAACTCATACGAAATATAACGAAAATACATCTCAAATCTCTCCCATATTCCGATTCCAACTAGGTAACTGCCATGTTATGAAATAAATTGATAGCTACGAAGTACAAACCTATTGATAAGCATGGAATACATGTGAATTAATCAAAGCAGATTCTGCCCCCACAGAACAAGATGGGATTCGAAAGTGTTTCATCCCATTTTGCTTCTGCAACTTCACACTAGGTTATAATCATATAATTCACCTAAAAAGAAAAATAAAAGGCTATAAAATATAAGAAAAAGAAGGGGGAAAATAGAAACCAAATGATAGTAAAGCATGACAAACTTGATTAGGAAGATGCAAAGTGCAGTTAAACATTTTTATTTGTTGGCCATCATTGAAATTTGACAAGTTTTTAGTCCAAAGACCATTGCAATCCTACAAAGAAGACATACATGAGTCCAATTAGTTTAATATTTTCCACTAACCATGAATAACCTCTAGTAAGAAAAATTGGTTTTCACGAGGAAAACAATTAGTCGGTTAATGTTATAAAATTTTAAATGAATACGTTTTTTAAGGAAAACAATTAGTCCGTTAATATTATAAAATTTACATCTACAAGATCAAACTAAAGACCTTATAAATACCTGTATACCATCACTATCCCTAAAAAAAACCAACTTAAGACTACAGGCCTGTACTGGAAATAAAATTTGCCATTGAAAGGTTATGGTAAGTGGCAAAAGAGACAGTAGAAGGATAGTAAAAGAATTATAGCTCACCTCATATGTGTACCATCAAAGTTAAAAGACAAATAAAACCCAAACAAACTATGAGCACAATTGGTCAATGCATTTTCAAAAGCAAGCATGAACAAAACTTGTTCACAGCTTGGTTCATAAGGAAGCCACCAATCTGGCACATCCAGGTAGCCAAATATACAGCGCATCTACAAACCGTGACATATCAGAAGACAACACAGTAATAATCTCACAGAACCAAAATATAGAAGATAAATGCCCAAAAATGATCTGAACTGCCAGCAAAGTAAAATCCATACAAGCTTACTGTAGATCATGTTAGAATTTTTGGGGAGGAAGAGGAATAGAGTAATGAGAAAAAGGAATATTTGGAAAAGAGGAAAACTTTTAAATTGCTTTATTACTCTTTTCTTTTCTTAATTCTTCCTTCATACACACAAATGAGACAAACTCTTATTTATAACATACAATACATCTTTCTAGATTTGCAACATTAAAACCTCTCATTAATGAATAATTATCTTTTCCTAATTAATGAATAATTATCCTTTCAACATTAAAACCTTTCTAAAAATCTTCAATCTTTAATGGCTTGCCAAAAAACCATTTCAAATTATATTCCAACACTCCCTCCTAATTTGAAATTTCCTTTCTTACTCCAAGCATAGCTCTCATTCTTCGAAAATCTTCAATCTTCAATGGCTTGGTAAAAATATCCGCAACTTGATCTTGAGTTTTCACATATTTCAGCTCCACTTCATTGTTGGCAATGCATTCCCGAATAAAATGATATCTCGTGTCGATATGTTTGCTCCGATCATGAAATATCGGGTTCTTTGCAAGTGCTTGTGCTGATTTATTATCAATGCATATTTCAGTAGCTCCATTTTGTGGCAAATGAAGTTCTTTCAACAGCTTTCTTAACCATAAAGCATGACATGTACTTGAACTTGCAGCAACATATTCAGATTCACATGTTGACAACGTGACAATAGATTGCTTCTTTGATAACCAAGAAATAGCACAATCACCCAAGAAGAATACATACCCCGTAGTACTCTTTCTATCATCTATGTCACCAGCAAAATCACTATCGCAAAATCCATGTAACAGAAGATCATTGGATGAGGAATAAAATATTCCAAAATCAAGCGTTCCTTTAATGTAACGAAGAATTCGCTTAGCAGCGGTCATATGGACAGAAGTAGAAGTCTCCATGAAACGACTTATCACTCCAACGGCATAAAGTATGTCGGGCCTTGTATTTGTTAAATATCTCAAACTTCCCACAAGACTTTTGTAAAGAGTAGGATCTACCTTTTCTCCATCTTCAACCTTGGACAACTTCATTCCAGCATCCATGGGTGTGTTCACAGGATTGCAATCAATCATCTTAAACCTTTTCAACACTTCCTTTGCATAACCTGTTTGAGCAAGAAATAAACCTTCCTCCATTTGTTTCACTTCCAATCCCAAATAATATGTCATTTGCCCCAAATCTGTCATCTCAAATTCTGTCGTCATACAACTTTTAAATTCATCAAACAAATCGGGTTTATTGCCCGTGAAAATGAGATCATCAACATAAATATAAACAAATATAACATCTCCATTGTTGTGAAACTTAGAATATAAAGCATGCTCATTTAAGCAACGAACAAACCCGTGATCTTGAAAGTATTGGTTGATGCGGCTATTCCATGCTCGTGGGGCTTGTTTCAATCCATACAATGATTTCTTGAGTTTCAGTACCTTCTTTTCATTCCCTTCGGCTACGTAGCCCAACGGTTGATCAACATACACCTCTTCTTTAAGATATCCATTCAAAAAAGCCGTCTTGACATCCATTTGATAAATTTTCCATTTCTTTTGAGCAGCGAGAGAAATCAACAAGCGAATAGTCTCCATGCGTGCAACTGGAGCAGACACTTCATCATAGTCAACTCCATGCTTTTGTTTATAGCCCTTCGCCACAAGTCTTGCTTTATATTTCTCCACATCTCCTTCTGCATTTCTTTTCACCTTGTATATCCATTTAACGCCTATGGATTCATGACCTTTGGGAAGAGAAGTTAATTCTCATGTGTCATTCTTTTCAATGGATTTAATTTCTTCATCCATAGCGTCTCTCCACCTCTTATCTTGCACGGCTTCTTGCAAATTTATTGGCTCACTATCTGCAAAAAGACAATAAAGTTCATCATTATTAAAATTATTTTCTTCAGTTCTTTCATATATATCAGCAAGAGATTTCATTTTTGGCGGTCTTTCATTTGAGCCATCAAGATCTGAAGCTGGAGAAGAAGGTTCTTGTATAGTTTCAACATTCTCTGATTCATGATCATCATCAAGATATGGGAGAAAAATATATGTGCTCTCTTGCTGTCCATCCCAATCCCAAGTTGCTCCTTCATCGAATTCAACATCACGACTTACCACCACTTTGCCATTGTTAGGATTGTACAACCTGTATCCTTTGGAATGATAATCATATCCAACAAAAACATACTTGGCACTTCGATCGTCTAGCTTTGAACGCTCTTGCTGCGGAACTTGAGCATAAGCGATGCTACCAAATACTCGCAAATGATGAACACTTGGCCTTTTTCCATTCCATGCTTCTTGAGGGGTTTGGTCCTTGACAATTACAGTTGGAGAGCGATTTGACAAATACACCGCACAAGAAACGGCTTCAGCCCAAAACTCCTTTGGCATATTTTTTGTTTTAAGCATACACTTTGCCATATTAAGAATTGATCTATTTTTCCTCTCCGCCACGCCGTTTTGCTGAGGTGATCTAGGAACATTGAGAGGACGACGAACTCCATGCGTTGCACAGAAATCATTGAATTGCTTTGAAGTGAACTCGCCTCCTCGATCAGACCTCAATGCCTTGATATTGTAGCCACTTTCTTTCTCAACATGCGTCTTGAAATTTTTGAATGTGGTGAAAGCTTCTGATTTCTGTTTGAGAAAATAAACCCACGTTTTTCTGCTATAATCATCAATAAAAAGTATAAAATATTTACTTTTACCAAAAGACGGTGGATTGATAGGCCCGCAAATATCCGTATGCACCAATTCAAGTGGTTTGGAGGCAATAGATGTTGCTTTCTTTGGAAAACTTTTCCTTGCATGTTTGCCAAGAAGACATGCTTCACACAAATGATTTGGATTTTCAATTGTTGGCATTCCCTTTACCATCATCTTTTCTCCCATTGCTTTCAAAGATCCAAAGTTCAAGTGTCCAAATCTCATGTGCCAACATCATGCCACATCCTGCACATTAACCTTCAAACATCTTGCTTCAACAGTTTGGACATTCAATTTGAACATCCGGTTCCGTGACATGCCCACCTTTGCAACCAAGTTATTGTTTCTATCTTTAAGCCAAAGATAATTATCTTTCATCAAAACTTCATAACCATTCTCAACAAATTGTCCGAGACTAAGAATATTGCTTCTTAGTTTAGGAACATAATAAACATCAGAGATCAATTTATGGTCACCATTCTTTATAGAGATGAGAATTGTACCTTTGCCTTCAATGTGAATTTTCGAAGAATTTCCAAAGGAAACATTACCTTTCACCTTGTCGTTGACCTCCACAAATTTTTCTTTGTATCCGCACATATGATTGCTAGCACCATTATCCAAATACCACGAGCTTTCAACTTCATTTTCTTCCTTTTTCTCAGTTAGCAACAAGGTGGATTCTTCAACTTCTTGGTTATCATTAACAAGATTGGCTCTTTCTTCAGTATTAGCAGTTTGACATTCCCATGAATAATGACCAAATCTATGGCATTTATAACATTCAATTTTGGACTTGTCATACCTTCTTTCAGTTGATCTTTGATAATTTCCATGACCTCGTCCTCGACTTCTTCCATGACCTCTAAAATATGAAGGATTTCTCTCGTTGTTATTTGAACTTTCACCATCGCTTCTTTCTTGTTCACGTCCTTGCCTACCGCGTCCTCTTCCTCGTCCATATCCACGTCCTCTTCCTCTAAAGTACTGTTTTTCTCCTTCTTCATTTTTAAAGTTGCTTTAGTTTTAAGAATTTGCTCCTGTGGTTCTTCTTGTCTTCTCTTAATTTTCTCTTCTTGAGCACGTAAGGAACCTTCCAATTCTTCTACTGTTATTTCTTCGAGGTCCTTCGTTTCTTCAATGACACACACAATATAATCGAATTTCGGTGTCAAAGAACGAAGAATCTTCTCCACCACTCGAACATCTGCAATTTTTTCTCCATAGCATCTTGATTGATTTACATTCGCCTTCACCCTTGTAAAGTAATCCGAAATCGATTCGGATTCACTCATCTTCATTGCTTCGAAATCACTCCTTAGTGATTGAAGCTTAACTTTCTTTACTTTATCAACTCCTTGGAAAGATTCTTTTAAAATTTCCCAGGCTTCGTTTGAAGTGGCTGCATCCGCTATTTTATCTATCATTGAATCATCCAAATATTGATGGATGAGGCTAAGAGCAAGTTGATCTTTTTCCTTCGTCTTTGCTAAAGCTTCCTTCTCCGTTCAAGATAATGTATTTTCATTTTCTGGCTCGTCGTAGCCTTTGTCTACGATCTCCCATACTCTTTGTCCTCCAAATAAAGCTTTCATTCGAATACACATTTTTCATAATTTTCTTTTGTGAGACGAGGATATTGGAGGGGAAACATTCCATTGTTTGACATTTTATCACTCTTTCACTAACCTCGCTCTGATACCACTTTGTTAGAATTTTTGGGGAGGAAGAGGAATAGAGTAATGAGAAAAAGGAATATTTGGAAAAGAGGAAAACGTTTAAATTGAGCTCTGATACCTCTTTGTTAGAATGTTTGGGGTGGAAGAGGAATAAATTAATGAGAAAAAAGAATATTTGGAAAAGAGGAAAACTTTTAAATTGCTTTATTACTCTTTTCTTTTCTTAATTCTTCCTTCATACACACAAATGAGACAAACTCTTATTTATAACATACAATACATCTTTCTAGATTTGCAACATTAAAACCTCTCATTAATGAATAATTATCTTTTCCTAATTAATGAATAATTATCCTTTCAACATTAAAACCTTTCTAAAAATCTTCAATCTTTAATGGCTTGCCAAAAAACCATTTCAAATTATATTCCAACAGATTATTTGCAAGCTCTACAGCTCCATCCTCGGATTAGAACGGATTAATAAAATTGTTATTGAGGCCACAGGAGCCTGAAAACTCTCCCCATATCTTCTTTCATTTACCTACTACCTTATTCTTTTCCTTCCGTATTCCAATTATACACGACGATTGTTTCGTTTTCTGCTCCTACCCTTTCATCATCTCAAACTACTACTTTGTTTCCCCTATAAAAAAGAAGAATGAAGCTTCCGCACGTAAGGGAAAAAATGAAAGCATGAAACCTGAACCTATGTGTATAGTGCCTCTGCCACCTGAACCCCACCATCATTATCGTTGTTCCCTCCATCTTCTGAGCCGAGAACCAACCACGTCAGGAAACCATGTCGTGACCTGCTACACTGTCCTCCGCGTGCCAACAACTTCCCGACCTACTTCAACAACCTCGCCTTCCATACCAAACCGTTCCCACATCCAAACCCATCGCCTACCCGCCTTCAGCCTATGAGAAACTGACTTCTACTGCAGTCCCGTCCGGCTCTCCACCGACATCAGTTCACCCCTGCTGTTCATCTGCCTCAACTCCTCCCTAAGCACCAGACTCTGCCTTCACCTCCTCACCTATGTCCACCCTTTGCCCTAAGAACCTGCATAACATTCAAGCCTTCCACCTCTGCATTTCAATATGGGGGACACATTATACTTCCACTTTTTTCTGGGATACATGCAAATGAACGGAAAACTCATGGAACCAATTAGAAGCACAACCACCATTCTTTTCCATTCTTCATTAATCCGTCTTCTCTAAAAGAAAGTAGTGCAAGATCACATGTAGCATGGGGAGGAAGGCACACATGAAAACTTTTAGTTATCGCATTTTTCACACTAATGCACGTAACAAAGGAAGGAGGGGCAAACTTGTTTCTCACGGTTTGCTTCTAAGATCTGGAGACAGAGTTCTGATTGCATGCAAACAGAATGAAATTGTCAATGTGTACAGTCGCGTGCGGGGGTAAAAGGAAAAAAGAACAGAAAAATAATAATGTGATAGTTTGTTAGTTCTATTACTATTTTCTATTTCAGTTTGCCTTTTTTTTAATGTAGCTACAGGTTTATAAAACGATTGGGGAATCTATTATGGTTTTACGATTGAAGCTAAGGTATTCACAAATTTTACCTCCTTTTTTTATTGACAAAAAGAAGAAGAAAAAAGGTTGGAAACAAAAGCTTGCTAAAAGAATTTCCCTTTCTGGTTAAAAAATAAATTAATAATATTTGTATTAATTGTATATACGTGCTAGAAATCATTTAGTATATTTTCCACCTTTGATCCTTGGTCACTGAATCTTACTGGTCGCTATGCATGGTGTTCTTCATATCATATGACTAATATATGCTATCAGAATTGTAAGGCCGTATTATTTTCATGATCATATCATTTTCATAAACAAAAACATTCATACTTCATTATGCTTTCTCTCTTTTTTTTAAAAAAAAATTATAGATGCTCACTACAACAAAAATACCATATTACAACTTTAATTTTATAACTGTCAAAAAAGCACAGTTGTAATAAATGTTCTTTTACAACTGTAAATTTCCTAAAGTTGTAATAAACATATTTTTAACAACTTTTCGTTTTGTTAGTTGTAATAGATGCCTATTACAAACTTCATGTTTATAATATATATTTTTAATAACTAATTATATTAATATTTAATAATAATTAATAATAAACTTAGGAATTAGTAATATTTATTAATTATTACTAAATAATTAATAGTTAATAAGTAGTAATTAAATTTTAATAGTTAATGTTAACTGCTTATTAATTAATATTTAGTAACATATACATTATAAGCTTTTAATAGTTATTACTTGATTATAACTAAGTAGAAATAAGTAAAAGTTAAATAATAACTATTGTTAATATGAAATAATCCTAATTAATAATTAATTCAAAATATGAAATAATCCTAATTAATAATTAACTAGTAACTAATTAGTAGTAATAATTAATAATCAATAATAAGTAAACAAATAAATATTAATTAATTAATTAATAATTTACAAATAACTCACTATTAAATACTAGTAATAATGATTAATAATAATTTTCAATAAATAATAATTAATCAAATACTAATTAAAAATTATAAAATAATATTAAATAATGATAGTAATAAATTTAGAAAATAAATGGAAGAACCATATTCACACTACAAAAGAATTCTGAATTCCCTACGCCAATTTGGCGTAGGGACGGCGTAGGGAATCGAATTTCCCTACGCCATCCCTACGCCAAAAAGGAAGTCGGAAAACAGCTCGTCGCAAATATTTCCCTACGTCATCCCTACGCCTAATTCCCTACGCCCTCCCTACGCCACATTGCCTACGCCGTCCCTACGCCGTCCCTACGCTAAGTTCCCTACGCCATCCCTACGCCAAGATCCATACGCATTCTTACTCACTCCCTACGCATTCCCTACGCCATCGTACACAAAAATTCAATATGGTTATTTCATATTTACCTCGTCCCTGCATGGAACCCAAATCCATGAACATTAGCAGTAGTAACAATATTTGTTAAATCCATATAGATTCATAGTAACATTGGCTCAGCTGTATTTAGTAAACAGCTACAGATTCATATTGTTAATCCATGAAAATTAGCACTAGTAACAATATTTGTTAAATCTCACTCCAGGTAACATTGAATACAAATGCCTTAAGAAAACAGCCAGACTTACTAATGTATATTATTTAGTAAACAGCTATATACAAGTAACATTTCAGTTCCATGGAAAATGCAACGGCAAAGTAAAATTTTATCAAATGGCGAGATATATTTATGTACATATAAGTTAACATTACTTGGACATACATTTGCTTTCTCAATTCAATAAAATTAATACAATTTTAATTGGAAGATCCCAGGGAAGTAAGTTATAGTGAATGTAGCCAGTGTGTGCTCTTTTATGTGGTAATGCATGGTCAAGCAGGCTTTTGTGGAGTTATAGTGAACGTAGCCAGTGGCGATGAACTTGGTGTAGGTTTGCCGGCTGAGAATTCGGTTGGAAGACTAAGTGGTGGGTTCTGTTTTGTGGTGAAGGGGAAGGGAGGTCAGCGATTGGTGGCAAGGTGATATTGCAGGCTTGGTTAAGACTGGTTGAAATGAGGTGTAGCAGGTTAAGAATATTTGTTTCCTGGAGCGTTTTCCGACAGAGAAAGGAGGAGAGTGGAAGTGGTTGATTGTGGGAAAGCTGAAGCAGCGGTTCATGATTTTGTTGGTAGAGGAAGCACAGATTGTAGTAGGAACGAAATAAGAGTGAACCAAGCAAGTTATTGTGATGTTTATGCAAAAGTTCAAATGTAAATGCCAGTTGAGTATGAAAATTGTAGACAGTGAATGCATCAGTTTGTAAAATAGGGGAAATCTGACATCACCGTGATAAATAAGTAAATGATTCTCAATAATTTCTTAAGCTTAAGCTTTGAGTACACCATGTGAAAAGAACATATGTCTACCTCGATGAAAATGAGCTTACTTTCCCTCGAAACCATTTACCGTAAGCAATCTGCCTCCCTCTTTGATTTCCATTTCTTCATACTTTTTTTTCCTGAAGTAATCTCTGCTTCTTAAGGCATTAACTGCGCTGCCACAAATAATATAGAAAAAAAATCAATTGCATGTTGTACAAATTTTTTATGGACGCAGACGTTATATCACGATAAAGGGATACTATTGAACGCTATTTAACTGAAAATAGGATTCATATGAAGTTCAAAAATGAATTCGCCTTAACAATGCTTTTAAATATCTGATTCTTCCGCTAAGGTTGTTGCGTTTGTAAACATCACCACTCCTTTGTGTTTTCCAAATATACCATTGCTACCAGACTCTTCTTCACTTTGCTAACATGTTTTCTCATATAGCTGCACAACACATTCCTGCTACAGCATACAATATCAAGCATCAACATCGACCGTGCATGAACATACTCATCTGATGAAACCTCGCATTCTCTCTTACAGTAATCTGCACATCGTAATTCTTCAACATAAAATTTAGGATGCTATGACAGTCTCCACATATTCTCAGATTTTTAAACACTCTAATAACCGAGCCCTTATCCATATTCATAACTGCAAAATAGCAGCTGCTAGCTTTTCGCTGTGACTGCACAAAACATCTTTTTTCTCTTCACCATCCAATTCCTGAAAAACAAAAGCAGTATCGGGTTCGGTCTTCATTCTTTCTCGTACGTTTTCAGGGAAACCATACACTTCATTCCTTCTAGCAAAACTAACATCTCCTTTAACAAATGTATAAACTTTGTGTCATCTCACCACCCCCACATGATGCGTGTAATTTCGGCAACAATAAAAGTAAAGGATGGACCACCAATCCCACATTGAGATTCCGATATGAAATCCCAGGTAACTACGATTATTGCTATAATACTTTGCATAGATACCATATACATGCTTTATAAATGAAAAATGGAATGAAGCAGCAACGATAAAAATTGAGAATCCATTAAAAAGGATAAGGCTAAATACGTACTCGATTTGAGGAAATTGAATGAAAATAAACGCGGTTGCAAGCAATAGCGGTGGCACAGGTAGAGCAGGCAGAAGCGGCGGCGGCGCGGAGCAGAACAAGGGCGGCGACGGCGCGGAGCAGAACAAGGGCGGCGGCGGTGCTGCGGAGCAGAACACGGGCGCCGGCGGCGCTGATGATTTAGGGTTTTTCTTCCTATTCTGAAACAGCGTATGAATAATGAAAGAAAGAACGGGGTTGATTTTTAGATTTTTTACTCTTTCACCCATGGGCCATAATCTTAGATAGCCCGTTTGAATAAACTCCCTACACAGTTCCTACGCCTTCCACATATTTTCACGTTTTACCTACGTCGCGCCTACGCGGCGTAGGGATGGCGTAGGGAATTTTAGGTTGGAAAATTGCCCTCTTTCTTGTAGTGTCATCCACTTTGTGTATAAATGAATATTGTTTGTATAAAACCATTTGTATCATCATATTTTTAATTCCTTGACTGTTTATAAGCATAAGTACTAAAATTGTTTTATATTGATTCAAGGTTATTTTTTTAATTTATAAATTATAGGCGGTGTAAATAAATATTCATTCGCATTCGAAAATTATGTGAATATGAATATACGGTTTTCGAAAATGAATTCGGATATGGATAAAGGAATGGAAATATTTTTGTACCAAAAATTATCTCTTGATAAGTCTAGATTTAAGCGTTTATTGGTTGTTTAGTGTAACAAATTGTCTCACTACTCTCTCACGCTGGTGTCTCTCCTTTACCCTAAATCAAAATTGATCCTTAAATTTTCCTTCTTCAGACAAAGTTTTTACAACAATTTTTTTTATTTTCCGTTGCGACACGGGTTCAGGCACTTCTGGCCGGATTTTTTTTTAGGCATGTTTCTTTAAATATAGGTTGTACCCAAAATTTTTAATATATATAGGAACGGCTCTGTCCCGACACTCTGATAAAATCAACTGCTATAAATCTAAACAAATAAATAGCTGTTATAAATCAACTACAGTATTCACTTTGGCTCCAATTCCCCTTTGGCTCCAAGTCCAAACGATGTTTGGCTCAATCAAATTTAAACTTTCGTAAGGCTCCAAATTTAAACTTTCGTAAGGCTCCAAATCCAAACTTTCGTAAGGCTCCAAAACCAATTTTTAAGACTCCAAACGATGCTTTCACTTGTATTCTCCTATCCTCAGTTAAAACACGAAATAAGCCACGAAAATGGTGACCTCGGTTGAGAAATAGAAATGGCGACTAGGGCTTAATTCAGCCGCCTCCTTCTCCTCGTCATCTCCTCTCCCCTTTCGCTTCGCCTTGCCACTCTACGACTACCCATCCATATATCCAAGATTTCGTCACTTCTATTCCTTTGCCCGCCACCACCTCATAACCCTCTTTGCTTTATCGCTCGGATCTACATCGCAGATTTTTTCCTACACCTTTTTCACCAGATCTGATGGATCAATGGTTGTAATTTCTAGCGCAGCGACTTTGTCCAATCATTTATATACATGGCCGATTTCGTTCCCAATTAGCTGGTGTGGAATGGATCTATTGGTGAGTTTGTTTATGTTCTGGTCTAGAGTTTATTGTGTGTTTCTACTATCGCTGAATTTTCGTCTTCTTGTGGATAGGTGGTAGATCTGTTTTCGTTGATTGGATCTGGTATGGTTAGTTGAAATTTGTAAATTAATGAAAGATTGCTTCACGAGTTATTGTCCAGAGGTCCACCGAGGAAGAAAGTTTGCATGTTATAAAATTCTGGAGAGAGAGCGAGGACAATGGATCCACTTCGAGTATGGGCTCATGGGTTTCCCATTTGCCTATATGGTCTTTATGGAAAAATAATGGAAGTGGTGGTTGATCTCTTATTTGCATCATTTGCCTCTTAAGATTAAGCGTAAGTGAATGTATTCTATCCTTTTGTTATAGTAAAGATAAAATGGTTTGTTATATATAGCTTAAATTAGACGCTTGTTTCAAGTATCATGGCACAAGTAGCCTTTTTTCGGTTGCTTTGTAAGCATATTGATGTCAGTTTGGAGCATGATTGTTGCTTTGTGTTTTTTTTTCAAAAAAAAATAATCTTTGCCAAGAAAAATAAATTTCTCAAGAGTCTACTGGCTGATGATAGAGCAGCTCTAGCTGAAGCTACCAATAGGGCCGACGCATTATCACTTCAGTTACAAGCAACTCAAAGCAAATTAGATGCACTGCAACAAGAATTCACATCGGTTAGGCTCAATGAGACAACACTCGATAGTAAAATGAAGACCTCGTGAGGTAAAAGATTTAGAATGGATGAGTCTGTACAAGAAGATGAATGTACCAGTAATAGAACGAAGACTGGAAGTGCCAATAGTCCTTTGAAATACAATGATACAGAAGATAGAGGCTCGACTTTTAGGCATGAGATGGAAGAAGATACAAGTCTCAGTCGACGAAATAAGGAAAACGGTTCGAGGCTCAATGGACTTTGTTGTAGTTGCTTTATGTACTTGAGATACTTGTATGATTTATAAAAAAAATGATGAGAGTTTGAAAATTCTAATATATTGTTTTGGTTCGAGTTTTAAGTTTGTTTGGTATCTTTAGTTTTGTAGATAATATGTTCTGAAATGAATTCTTTTATTAATAATATGTATATAATTTATTCATATATTACAACCTCAAATAATACTTTTATTCAAATATATTACAACAGTTATAAACTGTTGTAATAAAGTTTATTACAACGGTGGAAAACAGTTGTAAAATATACATTTCACAACGGTGCAAAAAAGTTGTAAAAGATTTTAGTCTATTACAACTTCTTAATAGACGACGGTGGCTCCACCGTTGTAAAAACTCTTTTACAACTTTTTTCCACAGTTGTAATTTGGTTAATTTGTTGTAGTGGCTATTTGGTATCATTATCCTCTGGATTTATTTGGTAAACATAATCTTGGGTATCACTTCATGGGAACTGCCATGGTTTGAAAGCAACACTAAATGTATATTGATTTCTAGTAGAAGACATAGTTAAATGAGCTCAACTTTTATAACTATTGCAGACAAACTCAACATTTATGCAACTATCATAAACTGTATATGCAAATGATAATATATATGAACATAGGAAGCATCGCCAATTAGATGTGTAGATATTTATTTTTATAAATGTAGTAAAATAAGAGTGCCTTCATCACATGGAGGATAACTACCTCATCATCAAAGTAGTAATAGTAATACAAGAATGCGGCTTACCAATAGTAAGTTGATATGTCACTATAATTGCATTTATAGTGAGATGAGTTCATATTATATTGAAATTTACTGATATTGTTTGATATCCCTAGATGTTACAAACTAAAAGAAAATTGGTATACTGTAGTTTTCACATACCCCATTTGCTGCCAATACAATGAATTAAAGTCTATATGTGACTTATACGATATGAAGGATGAAAGAAGTTTTAAACAAGTACATACAAATGGAAAAATAAAACAAAAAATTAGTTTTGATTTGATTGTCAATTGTGAATCAAGCATGAAATAAATAAAGGACTACAAAATAGGAAGTAAAATTGCTAACTAGAAGTTGTAATTTTTGAATAAACATTAATACAACCAATTAAAATAGTTGAGTTACAAAACTAAAAGGGTTGAACACTAAATTCCTGATAGAGGATGTATAAACAAAGGTTGAAACGAAAAAAATCAACCGTAAAAATAGGAAGCTCTTTCGAATAAACCATTATCTTGGCACAGTAAAATCATTCAATGTGTGGAGTTATCACACGTAAATAAGGTAACATCAGCAGAAATTCCACTAGTTGGCAGAACCCAAAATAGAAGTAGAAAATATTGTTCCCCCATGTCATTGTTAATAGAAAACAACGTCATTGACCCATGTATAAGTAAAATTAAGCTCAAAAATGGTTAATAAACGCAAATTCTCATTTTTCGTACTTCGGCCATTGAAGGTATATAGGAAAAGCATGTAACGTCCCGCATTTTTGGTAATTAGATATTTAGTACATTCTATTTTATTAAATGTTGAATTGGGATTATAATTGAATTTATAATATATAGTCTATTTACCTTACATTTTTACTTAAAAATGAATTATATACAAAGAAAAACAAAACATATATAATTGTCAGAATACAAACAGCTAGTGGACACAGCTAGAAAAATATAGCTAAACAGCTAACTAGATACACAGATGAACAGCTAACTAGATACACAGATGAACAACTAAAACATAGACATGCACAGCTAGGGAAAAACAGAGATATGTATATCTTTATCCATCAAAATGGAACAGCTAAAGAAATGTACAAAGAATTCATTTTAAAATTTCAATACAGTAAAACATAGGTAATCGTTACATATGTCTGTATGAATGCAATCCAATGAACAAAACAGTTCATTGTAAATCTCAATACAACATGCCTTGTTCATTTAAGTAAACAGTAGAAACAATAAAGTACAAACTTCTCCAAAGGCACAGTAAAACAATCAGATATAAATAAAATAGCTAAACAGCTAAAGGACAGTACAAGAACAACTAGATATGTTTTTATACATTAATATATACATACAACTCGAACAGCCTAAAGGAAAATATATATTATACTGAAATTTCCAATGCAAACATAAAATAAAAACAGAGAATTAGATCTTTGGACATAGAAAAACATAATAGTTAAACATTATGTACAGTCGAAATTTTATGTACAAATCCATACAAGAACTGATTCTACCCTACATAAGATACAGAATAAACATATCACAGTTTCAATCTTTAAAATGAAATAAACAATTCAATGGCTTCATGTAGCAGACAAATAGACAATACGAATAGCTTCATCCTACCTAATCTATAAATTAACAGTTCGAACATTTTATATATATATATATATATATTTGAGCAGACGAGTACATGAATATCCAACAGAAATCTCCACACTTCCCTGCGAAGCATCACACAGCTATCAAGTCTCCATCACAGGGATCACAGTTCGATCACGCAAGCTGAAATGAAAAGAGATAGCACCTAGAAAGCCAAGCACTGCTGAAAACCTAAACCTATGATTCTACAAGATATTTCAGTTCGATTTAGACATTGTTCTTATCTAAAATCTACCACACTTTAAATACGTATGCACGCAGTGTGTTTTCCCCATTCCAGAATCAAACGAATGAATACAGTGGAAAGAAAACCAATTTGAGCCACTGGGAAAATCAAATAAAATAATATAGTAATTAAAAATCAAGTAAATGACTTATCTGTGTTCATGGACGTACGCGCTTCAACTCGGTGTACTCCTAACGAATTTTCCGATAATCCTGCTCGAAATCGAAGACCTAAGGTTAACAGAACAATTGGAATTTGAGAGCGAAAGTTGAAGGAGTGATTGCGTAGAGGGGAGGGTTGCGAGGCAACTAACTTCGACGTTGCCGAAGATAGAAATGGGGAATGGAGATATGATTACGGCCATGGAAGTTTTCTTTGTGGAGGCAGATTACTGAATGGGGTTAGGGAAACCGATAATAGGGTTTTGAAGGGGGAAAGAGGGTTGGGAATTTGGGCCGAATGGTTAAGGTTAAGGCCCATTTTAATTTAAATAATCCATGTTTATACAATTTAAGTATTTTATAAAATTTATCTCGTGCCTACATTATTAGATTTAAACACGGTCAGTCTCGTTGGAACCGTTGAGATGGGAGTATCGAGATGGAGCAAGTTTAGCCAGGATCGGTAGCAACTAGAGATTTTAGTCAAATTAAACGTCTGTTTAATTTGATTAAAACAAACTGTTTATCGACAAATTCAAATCAAGGTGAGTTAAACTCATTCAATTCTTCCCATTTATATTTTATATAAATTGGGTTTTTATTTTGTGTGCTCTGGTCGTTAATGGTTGATTGTTTGCTGGTTATATATTTATTTGTTGATTTAACCACTGAAATTGAACCTTTGTTTAATTTCAGTAAAATACCAAATCGTTATTTTAACGATTTGACCCAATGACGGTAACTTACCCTATTGGTCACGTTTATTTATAAACGTGTTTAATTGTTTGAATCATTTTGTTGATTGGTTGATGTTAAATAGTTGTTATTTACTGTGATAGAAATTATCAGTTAAATGATATTGAATGATCTGATTTGAGATAACCGATTTGAATACAGGGAAGAACAGGTTGGAGGGATCCAACGGGATTCCTCAAATATATTATTTATTTTTATACTATATTATCATATATGAACTGTCCTGATTGGGTGATTGATTTGATTATTGATAGTTGACTGGACATTCAACCCTTGTTTTGTTTTAACCAATGGGCAATATTGGTTGGGTAACCGGCAATAAATGGCCTAAGAATAAATTGTTTTGTTTATATTGATTTACCGTAAGGTGAATCGATAGAACTGAAGTTATAAAATTTATTTTATAACTGGATATAGATTTTGAATGACATTATTTTGGATAAAAGTTTTTTAAAAGAAACTAAATATTAATCATTTAAGTTTATAATTAATTATTAATTGATTTTATAACGTAAATTCTGATGTCAATCAGATTTATAAATATGAGAATAGAAAATTAACCAAATGGTTAAAGTTGGATAATTGATTTGTTAAGAAACAATTGAATGGAATTATTTAAATAAATTATTAATTAATTTGAAGGGAAAACTAATTGGAATCGGTTAACGAGATAACTGTGTTTTGAGTAACTAAGTCGAATGTTTTGTCTGGAATTGATTATTAAATTAGTTTGATTTGAATTAACCTAATAAAATGGTTTAATGAATATTGTTTTAATTTTAATAAGATTTTTAAAAAAGAATTTACTATTTATTTTAATGAAAAAATTACTACGAAAGCAGTTAATGATCGAAGTAAATTACTAATTTAATTAATAATAATTTAGGAAAGTTACTTTTTATTGGATTTCATTTAAAAAGTATTCAGCGTTGAAATGAAATTCTAACTGATTGGTGAAAGGAGATTATGAACCGGTTTATTTTAAACCTGAGTTTTATAACAAAGTTATATAAGGAATCTTAAGCCTATACAATAGTTTAAATAAATGTTACTTGAATATTTGAATTAATTGAAAGCGAATAAAGATAAAAGGTTTATAGTAAACCAGGTTTATACAAATGAGGTTTAAGATGTTAAAGCATGAACTTGACAATTAATGTTACTTAAAAATATGATTAAGTAAATAGGGAAAATTGAAATAAGATTTCCAAAGCGGGAAATAGTTGAATGGATTTGAAAAGGGATTTGTTTTAAAGAGGGTGAGGTTAAAAGGTGTTGTTTATAAGAAATCACTTAATTAGTGAATTAAGGAAAATGGTTATATCCGAGAAATAGATTTGCAAAGTAAGAAGGTTTTCTGAAACCGTATTTTGAATAGTTCGGTTAAATGGAATTTGGATTGTAATTAGAATGAAGTATCAGTTTTTGATTACAACTCGTATCTACCTTAAGATATGAACGTTGTTGATCAAGGTCTGAGAAGTAATTAAAATACCCCAACTTGAACGACATCAGGATTATCTGAGGATGATATTAGTTGTAATGGTAAAAGAGGTTAGTAATAATTTATTATTTCGTTAGAGAAATAATAACGCAACATTCTTTATGAAGATTTGGAAAATGTATATATAATGAGGATTCCAAAGTAAAAGAGAATTAAAAAGGGGTTGCGCGAAAATATAACGATATTTTCAAGTTAGAAAGAAAATGTAAAGTTGATTATAGAAATAGATTTACTCTATATGAATAAGCATTTGTTATTGTTGTCAAGTAACGAATAAAAGATATTTCGCAACGTTTTTTTTTACGAGTAATAAGTTGAATTGATTTCTCAATATTAGATAATAATGTGGCCAATGTTTTGAAAGTAAAAATAGAAAACTGGATATGATATAGGATTTTCCTAAGTATAAAAATGAATTTGTTTAAAGAAAAATCTTATGTTAAATAAGAAGCGGAGAACTATATTCATAATATCGATACATTTAAGAGTTTTAAATTTACGTTTGTTTTAATTAAAAGGCCAAGTGATGCTGAATACTGAACCAGTGAACTCATTGAATTTTCATGATTGAACCACTGTTTTTTTTTTATAGTTAAATAACCGACTATCAAATCTGTCCAATACGATTGTTGGTACGGAAAGATTGAGATCGAATTTATATTCGAAAACCATTCCGACCAACAAATAAGTGAAGATATCAAAAGCTGATCGAGATGGAGCATGGATGACCGTAAATCTTCATAAATGGAAGAACGACTAATAATCTTCGGTCTGCAGCCAAAGATGTACTGTGGTTCTGTCGTGGTTGGAATCTACGGATTGCAAGGACTACGCGCTACTGATCCATGGGGTGATTTCTATATTGGATGCAGTAGGAGATTACCTTCGGTTCATCCTGTTCCTGGATGACTTGTATAGACAGATGTCTGACAGTGTATTTCCAAAGGGATCACGTACGTTGATTTCTTCAAACGTATCTTAGTTAGGTAGCTCCTAACTAGAGTATTTTTGTGGATGTCAATTAATGATATTTGGCGGATTTGATGATGTGGCATTCAAAGTGAATGGTGACCAGGTGTTCCAAAAGATAATTTAAACCTTAACCCTCACAACCGGGAAATGACAAGAATTGGGCAGGCAGCATGGCTATGTGGGTCGATCTCATTACAGTGTATAATCACCTATCTAGAGAAATTCCTTTTGCTTCTTTAGTCTACTTCGATGCTGTTCCTTTTGGGAAGCAGTGGTTTGAGCCCAACCGTTGGTTATATACATTCGATACACTTAAGCGAAATGAGTGGTCGGTTATGTGTGGGCCGAGTTGCAAGACGTTCTTGTTGCACCCAGTGTATTCCCCTCCAGAGATACACTATTGGCAGGTGGTTCCATACCTTGTCATAGCCAGAATCCAATCTCCAATAAGCGCCCGCGGTTTTGATTGTATACTATATATGTGGAGCGTGAGATGCAAGCGTTCCACTAGATTGATACTTACTTGCATTTAGACACTATTATAATATCAGAAAAGATATTGATTTCAAAAATGTTTTGGGTTATCGTAGGGTAAAAACCATCCGTATTTATGTGTGGATTTGGTCTTACGATTATCCTTTTCTTTCAAAAAAGATTTTTGAACTTTAAAATCTGGTTGGATGGTTCCCCTTAAAACTGTGCGAGTTTTTCTCACTCTGGCTCACCAGACTGACCCGGTGTTTTGTAAATGCTCGGGTTAGACCGGGTTGTAGAGGTTCAGGTTATCGAATGCTGTGAAGAGACGAGCTAGAAGAGTTCAGACGTGTGATATTATATAGCTACTATTCCGCTGTGTGTTGTATATGAGGACAGATTATTGTAATTGTCTAGATGTGTTGATGTACTCTAATGATTGTAAGTATTTTTAAAGCTCTCGATAAAGATTTATTTCAGTATTATATTTTGTTCCGCTGCGATGTGAGACTCTGATTCTGTGTTGTGTTGGTTCTTCTTCTTCTATTCTAATATTTCTTTCTTTCTTATCTCACCCTCTAATTTCTTTCTAAATAACGTTCCTGTGTTTTCGGTGCTTGGAAGGTCGACATGGGATACGGAATTGTATTTATGTCGATTTTCGGGGCTGAAAATCCTTGGGTTGTTACAGTGGTATCAGATCATAAGGTTTAGTAATAACCTTGGCTCTGTGGCGTAACTCGATAGAGATGGGATTAGTAATATCCTAGATTGAGTTGAGTGTGTATATATATATATATATGAGAGCGCATTTGTAAGATTTTATATACAAATGTTTTGTATTGTGTTGTTTGACTGGTTCAAGTGTTGAGAAGCATTGAACGACGGATGGATACAATATTGTTTTATAAAGAGGGTAAATGAAATAATTTTGCCCAAATTATATTTTTATATGGAAAAGCAATAATTTATCAAATTATTGAAATATTAGTTTGTTGATTAATTTGAATGGAAATTCAAAGGAAATTATAAATGGTTTAATGAAACCAGAAGGAATTTAATATAAACCAGAATTTAACTGGAGATAAGATAAATAAAATTGGAAAGAAAAATGAAATGATTTAGTTATGTTGATTGTTGATTGTTTGCTTATTGGATGATAAATTGACTGGATAGAAAAATTCATCAAAAAATTGAATAAACTGGAAGCTAAGAGAAATAATCCCAATATAATAAATTTGAATGGAATCAAATATGAACTAGAACTAGATGATTTGACCTTGTATCTGTTATTGGCTTTGGATATTGAGTTAAGTGCAGGTTGAAAGAGAAGAAAGAACAGTTAGTGCTTTATGATTAGAGTTTGATTTCCCGAAAAATAGGTAAACCTTAATACTATTGATTGAGTAATTGATCTTATACCCCTGAGTTGGATTGCCACTTGGCTTTGTTTTGATCAATGTGAGGCCTAGAGTGACGAGTTGTACTTGTTTGGATCGAGTGTGCAGAAAAGGTACTGGCGAATTTTACGTAAAATTTATAACTTAGAAATTTTGAGGATAATAATTATTTTGAAAATAATTGGGATTGGAACATTCTTCTTACTTAGTAATTTCGGGGAAGAAATTCTTTTAAGGGGGAAGGAATGTAACATCCCGCATTTTCGGTAATTAGATATTTAGTATGTTCTATTTTATTAAACGTTGAATTGGAATTATAATTGAATTTATAATATATAGTCTATTTACCTTACAATTTTACTTAAAAATGAACTATATACAAAGAAAAGAAAATCATATATAACTGTCAGAATACAAACAGCTAGTGAACACGGCTAGAAAAATATAGCTAAACAGCTAACTAGATACACTGATGAACAACTAACTAGATACACAGATGAACAACTAAAACATAGACATGCACAGCTAGGAAAAAACGGAGATATGTATATCTTTACCCATCATAATGGAACAGCTAAAGAAATGTACAAAGAATTCATTTTAAAATTTCAATACAGTAAAACAAAGGAAATCATTACATATGTATGTATGAATGCAATCCAATGAACAAAACAGTTCATTGTAAATCTCAATACAGCATGCCTTGTTCATTCAAGAAAACAGTAAAACGCGAGTTCCCCATTGAAACAGTAAAGTACAAACTTCTCCAAAGGCACAGCAAAACAATCAGATATATATAAAATAGCTAAACAACTAAAGGACAGTACAAGAACATCTAGATATGTTTTTATATATTAATCTGTACATACAATTCGAACAGCCTAAAGGAAAATATATATGAAACTGAAATTTCCAATGCAAATATAAAAATAAAAACAATGAATCCGATCTTTGGACATAGACAAACATAACAGCTAAACATTATGTACAGTCGAAATCTTATGTACAAATCCATACAAGAACTGATTCTGCCCTACATAAGATATTGAATAAACATATCACAGATTCAATCTTTAAAATGAAATAAACAATTTAATGGCTTTATGTAGCAGACGAATAGACAATACGAATAGCTTCATCCAACCTAATCTATAAATTAACAATTCGAACGTTATATATATATATATATATATATATGTATATATATATATATCTAAGCAGACGAGTACATGAAAATCCAACAGAAATCTCCACACTTCCCTGCGAAGCATCATACAGTTATCTAGTATCCATCACAGGGATCACAGTTCGATCACGCAAGCTGAAATGAAAAGAGATAGCACCTAGGATGGTAAGCACTGCTAAAAACCTAAACTTATGATTTTACAAGATATTTCAGTTTGATTTAGACATTGTTCTTATCTAAAATATATCACACTATAAATACGTATACACGTAGTGTGTTTTCCCCATTCCAGAATCAAACGAATGAATACAGTGGAAAGAAAACCAATTCGAGCCACTGGGAAAATCAAACAGAATAATACAGTAATTAAAAATCAAGTAAATGACTTATCTGTGTTCATGGACGTACGCGCTTCAACTCGGTGTACTCCTGACGAATTTTCCGATAATCCTGCTCGAAATCGAAGAACTATGGTTAGCAGAACAATCGGAATTTGAGAGCGAAAGTTGAAGGAGTGATTGCGTAGAGGGGAGGGTTGTGAGGCAACTAACTTCGACGTTGCTGAAGACAGAAAGGGGGAATGGCGATTTGATTACGGCCATGGAAGTTTTTCTTTGTGGAGGCAGATTACGGAATGGGGTTAGGGAAACCGATAATAGGGTTTTGAAGGGGGAAAGCGGGTCGGGAATTTGGCCCGAATGCTTAAGGTAAAGGTCCATCTTAATTTAAATAATCCATGTTTATATAATTTAAGTATTTTATAAAATTTGTCTCACGCCTACATTATCAGATTTAAGCACGGATAGTCTCGTTGGAACCGTAGAGAAGATTTTATCAAGATGGAGCAGGTTTAGCCGGGATCGATAACAATTGAAGATTCTATTTAATTTGACTAAAACAAACTGTTTATCGACGAATTCTGTAACAACCCGAAAATCTGGGCCAGTTTAAAATTTTTTATTTTGGCAATTTTAGCGAATTTTGATTATTTAAAATGAATTATTTTAAATAATATCGACGAGGAATTTATTTTGAATAGAATTCGACGTATATATTATATACGTCGTCGTTAGAATATAAATATTTATATATAATTATAAATAGAATTGAAAATGGCGCGGTAGTTCGATAATTCGATTTCAAACTTCAATTGAATGTACCGGGTGCAAAACAATCCGGATTTTAGTGAAACCAAAAATAATGGAATCTAATAGTGAATATCTTTCCAACGAATCCGAATAATCAAAAGTTCGTAGCGGGAATCAAAAGATATGTCCAGTTGAAAATTCTGAATAGTCGCTATGGAATTCAGGCCCTTAAAAATGGACATTTTGCAAACGACCTCGGATTTCGACGAAACCAGTTTTGTTGGGTCCGGGATGTGAAGTTATTGCTAGGTTTCAAATTTCATAATTTTTCGAATCAATATGTGAGCGCGGCAAAGGAAAACGCGTTTGACCAGTTTCAGTTGATTTTAATCGACTGGAAAATGGACATTTTTCAAACGGTCTCAGAATTCGACGAAACTAGTTTTGTTAGGACCGTATCGTCAATACGAAGCTAGAAAATATTTTTCGGGAATTTTTCTGATTAGTATGTGACCCCGGTAATTTGAAATGTACGTTTAAAATTCAATATAGCGATTTAAATGTAAATCTAACGGAAAATGATCAAAACGATCGAATCAGCTTGCGATACATATCCCATTGTGTTCGGAATGGGGGCATTTAGCTAGGGGCGACAGTCGTTGGGTTTAATTTGGGGTTAAAAACATTAAACAAGTTAATTTAGAAATAAATGAATAAAATAATAATATATATTCTATATAAATATCACCCTTTGTCCCAAACCCGACCTAACCCATTACAACCGCCGTCATCAGTAAATGGACGCATGAAATCAACGGATTTTCTTCCTCTCCGATCTCCTTCCTAACTCAGTAAAAATCGAAATCACAAAGTGGAAATCGAAGAGCTCCTTGAGCCCTCTAATTTCAACGGTCGAGATCTGGAATCATCGCGTGATGGGGCGGGATTTTCGCTTGAGACATCTGCCGTTCAGCCTCGAATTGCTTGCGCCCGGGACTGTCGAGTTGGACTCCACTCCGGCGATGGGCGGCGCACCTGAAGGGCTCCAGCGTGGCGGTCTTCGATCAGGGTTCAGTGGCCTGAGGCGCACGCAGTCAGGAGAGAGAGAGGGTGAAGCATGTGTTCGACGGGTTTAAGCAGCACGACAAAACAGTGAGATTTTTAATTGTTTAATTATATAATCTTATTGTTTTTTTTAAAAAAAAAATATATATTAAATATATATCTGAAAATGAAAACTGAAAATCAGTATATATTTTTGTTTTTAAAAAAAAAAAAGAAAAAAAAAAAAAGAAAAATATACATATGCTTTAAAAATAAAGAAAAACATACTTTGTTTTGAAAATATGAAATACATACATTGTTTTGAAAATGAAGTTAGCTTTGTTTTTAAAAGGAATTTTGCATTTGTTTTAGAATAAAAATGTGATTTTTTATATATTGAACTTCGATAGAAAAATATGATTTTTATATATTGAACTTCGAGTTAAAAATGGGATTTTTATATATTGAACTTCGAGTTAAAAATAGGATTTTTATATATTGAACTTCGATAGAAAAATAGGATTTTTATATATTGAACTTCGATAGAAAAATAGGATTTTTATATATTGAACTTCGATAGAAAAATAGGATTTTTATATATTGAACTTCGATAGAAAAATAGGATTTTTATATATTGAACTTCGATAGAAAAATAGGATTTTTATATATTGAACTTCGATAGAAAAATAGGATTTTTATATATTGAACTTCGATAGAAAAATGGGATTTTTATATATTGAACTTCGAGTTAAAAATGGGATTTTTATATATTGAACTTCGAAATAAAAATATGATTTTTATATATTGAATAGCGAAGTAAAATTCGATTTTTACATATGTAGTGAAAGCGGACAACGGAAGCGACAAAAGGCGAGTTGGCGAAGATTTCCTGCATTAGAAGTGCCGTGGAGCTTGGATAGCTATAAGTGAGAATTTCTCACCTTTCAATTTCTTTTCTAGTTATATATATATATATACTAGGATGCAGACGGTGTTTAGTAGCACCCGACACAATGTCCACAGACCATGGACTTGTTTGTTTGGCTGTTTGGTGATTGATTGCGATATTGGTTTGAATGTGGTTTGTGGTGTGAAAAATGGAATCGATAAATTGGTTAGGATTAGACGTGCGCCGTTATAAGGCGAAGGAGTAAAGCTAGGTTAGACTCTTACTCCAAATTTTGTGGTTTGCATAACGAATTGATTTGATTGATGTGTGAATGGCGTGGGCCTTCACTAGACCGGGGATAAGGCTAGGCCTCGTCCCGTTTCTAGTATCGTGCCGTTATGCCGCCGAAATTTTCTAAAATAAGTTAGAAAAATAAAAATATCATTTTATTTAAAGAATGAACTGAATAGAAATTCATATGATGGAATAAAATGTTTTGTCGTTAAAAATATAATTTTTAAACGTGAATGTGAATAAATAAATATTCATTTACAAACCAGACGGTTTGTTTATGTTCACCTATTTGAAGGACATTGATTGGGTCGATAAATTTTACCCATCGCCCAACTGCACGAATAAAAATCTGTGTTTGATTGTTTGAAACCCCACACGGGTGTTGGGATGAAATTTGAAGTTCACTCATCCTGATTGATTAAATATGTCGATCGATCGATTGACAGGCTGTTATAAGCGTTAGATATCTATATTTGATGCTTATACAGTGTAGTGCACTTTGGTTGATGGTTGATTATTTTTCAATGCTATTATACATGTGTTGTATGAAAATCCATATAATTAACTTTATATGGTAATTGATTGGGCCTCATTCCAATTTGAAAAATAAATAATATTATAAAATAAAAGTTCATGTGTTGACAGTACTCATTCATTGAGATTGGTCATGTGTTGAACGAAATATTTTGATAATAACAACTATTTTGAAAAAGAAATATTTGAAATAGAATATTTGAAAATAGAAATTTATGAAGCCGTGTTGATTAGATTGACGCCATTTTGACGTGAACGATATTTATATCGATTAAAACGATTTCGAAATGAATTGAATTGAAAACGATTTCGAAATGAATTGAATTGAAAACGATTTCGAAATGAAATGAATTGAAAACGATTTCGAAATGAAATGAATTGAAATGAATTCAAATTGAATTGAAATTTGAATTGAATAGAAATGGATTTTAAAACGGATTTATAAAGAAGAATTCAATTTTGCTTTGAATTGAAATAGAAGTTGAAATAGATTTTGAAACGAATTTTAAAACTATTTATATAATTCGTTTTAAATAGAAATCGACGAAATATATATTATATATATTATATATATAATATAATGGCCTGAATAGAACGCGCCGCGCCGCGGCAGTTCGTGAATTTCGACCATTTATTTCAAACGGACATTGCGGGAGATCCGACCGTCGGATTCTCCTAAAACTGGAACCGTTGGGTTCGTATCGAAAAGAGCTTTCTAACGAATATTAGAAATTTGAAATCTAACGGTTGGATTTGGAGATACGTCCAAATCAAATTCGAAAAAGGTCGCTGTAAGTGCAGTTCGATGGCCATTGTTGGAAATCGACTGTACGGGCCTTGATAAAATTATTAAAAATAGTAATAATTTGTGTAAAATCATAAGAAATGGTTTAGAAAGGATTGGGATGAAAAACTCCATATTTGAAAAGATAAAAATAGATTTTTATCGAAATGAACTAGTTTTGAACTAGAATTATAATTCTATTTATTTTTAAATAAATGAATTGAATTCGAAAAGGGTTTTGAAAATAACCAAAATTTCCAATGATTGCATTGGAGTGGATTTGAATCGAAATTGTCTTCGGAATATTTCGATGTTGGAATTCGTGATTATACAGGTGTTGTTATGGAAATTTGAAAGATATATATTTATATCGTTATTTCCAATACGACATTTGTTAATCGTAGAATTTGATATTGAATATAGGCCGATATATTTTCTATTCAGAGCCTTGTATTGAATATCGAATGTGATTTGGGTTTGTCGTGAACGGTGTCTTCACTAACACTGTTCTTGAACCCAGTTAAGAAATGATTAAATCTTTTTATTTAGATTTAATGAAGTGTACCAATTAAATAACATTTAATTGGAATTGAATCGATATTGATTCTTGGGTTTATCGTGAACAGTGTTTTAAATAACACTCGTTCTTTAACCCGATAATTAATCGAATGTGATTTTGGGTTTATCGTGAACCGTGTTTTTAAATGACACTGATTCTTTAACCCAGTTAGCGATTAAAACTAAGTGGAGTTTTAATGAATCTTTAATTAGATTGAAATAATCGAAATGGAGTATCACCAGTTTTGCTCCAGGCGATAGTTAAATCTTTAATTAGATTTGAACGTGAAATGGTAATTGAATTTACCGATAACACCGTGGTGTTAGATATGAAGTATAACCAGTTTTACTTCATGGGATGAATAGGTTGGGATTGGGAAATTAAAACAAAGGATTACTTCGGTAAGGTTCGCTAATCCCGACTAGTTTGAATTGAGATTCAAAAATAGAATAAAGAATAAATTCAAGGAATTTATCTTGGATAAAATTAATGGGAACCTTTTCCTATGAACGTGAAATTTAGAAACTAACTGTCGGTTAGCTAAGCAGAATGGTTTTCTGGATATTGATCTGATGTTGGTTTCGGCCTTCGGGGTTAATATTTGGGGAATTATTCTCTTGATTAATTTACGGTTAATGACTAATGAGTTGGAATGAGGCGTATGTTGTGTTTGTGTAACACTTTTATAATATATACGCGAGTTATTCGGAAAGACCGGGTTTATCCCATTCTGAATAACTGATACGACGATAAGTCGAAGATGAAGACGATGGTCGAAGACCGGAGGTCTTCACGTCGTTTGGGTGATAACTGATGATCTTGATTGGGCTGTACACCCAAGAAGATGGAAACAGTTGGTGATCGTCCAGACGTACTTGGAGATCGATGGATATGCGGGGTACTAGGTGCCTCCGGTTTCGTTCAGACCCAGAACGGACTTGTAAATGGACTGTGTGTCTGACATCGGATTTCATTCTGTGTGACTGATATCGGTTGCATAGGATGGTTTGCCTGTGTGGCATGCTAAGATGCAAATGATCAAGGCTTCTGTTGAAAAGCAAAGTCTTGTGGTGATGATCAAAGCACGGCCTTTGTGGCGTAGCTTTGTGTAACGTTTACTTCGCGAGTTTCACACCCGATATGAACCAAAAACGGGAGGGACATCAGGGAGGACTTGCGTTTCTTTCTAGCTAGAAGTGGCGTCAGTGGTTTTACACGCCCTGACGAGTTTGACTTATGTGGTTGTTGCTGTTGCGAGGCGCCTCGGATTGATCGGTCGTTCTCGAACCGATGGAGTCATTTAGTTGGCTCGTTTACGCCCCATAGGGCGGGGAAACGCATGTTCAGGCATTTTAATCCACTCCGTGTGGACCGGCCCTGACGATCCAAGGGTCACTCGAGCTCTGATCCTGAGGGGCGGGCTAGAGCGTCTCGAATCGGTTGAGGACTATCTTTTGCCTCGGTTCATAGATGGAAATCCAATTTCCAAATACGTGACATTTGCGGTTTTATTTGTAAACCTATATATGGCGACATGATATATGGTACCCATGCCGCCTATGATTGATACTTATGATTTGAAGTTGTTTTATACACTATGCACTTATTATAGTATCAATAATGTGTTTTAAAACGTACTAAGCATTCTTTGGCTGTTATAAGGGAAAACCCTATCCTCGGCTGCGTTGCATTGTGTGATGGGACCTGGGTCTTATAACAGCTTCATTTTTCTTTATTTAGCATTGCGCTGTTTGTTTTATGCACTGGTATTCTTGGGAGGAAACCCGTTCCGTGTTATACGGCGTGGTCCCTTGATTTACCTAACTTTGAAAATAAAGATTAATAACTGTTTTAGTTCTCACACCAGTCACATGACTGACCTGGAGTTTATTGTTTTAACCTAAACTCTGGGTGCCCTTATTTTTGACACGGGCAGCTAGTAGTTTTGGTTTTGCAGATTTATATTCACAGGATCCTGGTTTACAGCTGGAACGATATCCGGAAAGCTTTGTATCCGTATATCTGCTTCTAGTTGTGTATTGTATTATTTTCCGCTGCTATGTATTTAAATGTAATTTAAATCTCTGATATTTCTGTGTAATATTCATTTATACTCTGTATATTCTTGTAATCTGATGCATTGTTGTAATATACAATGAAATGTTCTTCTGTATGTGTTCTGTTTTGTCCTGTTCTCAAACGATAGGGCGTTTCGAACGGTCTGGGTCGGTTTAGCGACCGGTTCGGACCGAGCGAAATTCCTTGCCGTCACAGTTGGTATCAGAGCTTTGGTTTACAAAGCTAGAGAACAAGACACATTAGAACCATACGAAAGAATTCATCAGATATTGGATTAGTAATATCCAATGGGAATGACTCGTTAGAGATAGGATCAGTAGTATCCTAGAACGAGTGTGAAGAGTATATTTTTGAAAATGAAAACAAACTTTGTTTTGAAAATTTAAATCAATTATTCGTATTTGATTATCTATTTATATTGATGTGGACAATCCAGTATATATAGATTTTGCGTATACGTCTGATCCGCGTGTATTCGAAATTTTAATATACTGGATAGATATAGAATCATACTCTAGTGGCCCGAAGATGGTTCTGATGATTGACTAGTCGTCATTAGTATTCATGTTCGAGTAACGAAGGTATGATATCTATATATTTCCATTAGACTGGTGTGAGAACCAAAACTAATATAGTTAGAACACATTGTTGTGAATTGACATCAAAACATGATTTTTGTATATGTATCAAAATTTATGGATTTGAAACTCTAATTCACTAATTGATTGATGTTTGTGTTGTTTGTTTATTTGTTTGCAAATTTATAGCCATTATGCCTAATTGAATCAAATATTAAATTGTATTGAAATTTGGTCGCATCTGCTTGCATATATGTACTTACCTTGAACAGGTCATAGCAAGGAGGCTAGAGCCAGAGAATAAAATTTGTTTGCCCGACAAATAGGTACATGTTTACTACATAATTTACTATTTTGTTTGGGTGATGATGATTTTGTGAGCCTATTGGCTAGCCGCTTGGCTTTTTCTTTTTCTTTTTGAGATCTGAAGGACCGGGGAAGCTATTTGAAATTCCCCGATGCTCCCATTGCAGGGGAGGTCATGGCGAAATTTTTCAAAAATTTAGGGTGTTAGCCAAATTTTTGAAATTTTGAAAATTCTCAGAAACTCAAGAGTTGGAGAATAGAAGCCAGATCGAGCGTAGAGTTGAATAATCAAACCGCTTTCGACTTTGTTCCTTTTCGGGGACGAAAAGTTTTAAGTGGGGGAGATTGTAACAACCCGAAAATCTGGGCCAGTTTAAAAATTTTTATTTTGGCAATTTTAGCGAATTTTGATTATTTAAAATGAATTATTTTAAATAATATCGACGAGGAATTTATTTTGAATAGAATTCGACGTATATATTATATACGTCGTCGTTAGAATATAAATATTTATATATAATTATAAATAGAATTGAAAATGGCGCGGTAGTTCGATAATTCGATTTCAAACTTCAATTGAATGTACCGGGTGCAAAACAATCCGGATTTTAGTGAAACCAAAAATAATGGAATCTAATAGTGAATATCTTTCCAACGAATCCGAATAATCAAAAGTTCGTAGCGGGAATCAAAAGATATGTCCAGTTGAAAATTCTGAATAGTCGCTATGGAATTCAGGCCCTTAAAAATGGACATTTTGCAAACGACCTCGGATTTCGACGAAACCAGTTTTGTTGGGTCCGGGATGTGAAGTTATTGCTAGGTTTCAAATTTCATAATTTTTCGAATCAATATGTGAGCGCGGCAAAGGAAAACGCGTTTGACCAGTTTCAGTTGATTTTAATCGACTGGAAAATGGACATTTTTCAAACGGTCTCAGAATTCGACGAAACTAGTTTTGTTAGGACCGTATCGTCAATACGAAGCTAGAAAATATTTTTCGGGAATTTTTCTGATTAGTATGTGACCCCGGTAATTTGAAATGTACGTTTAAAATTCAATATAGCGATTTAAATGTAAATCTAACGGAAAATGATCAAAACGATCGAATCAGCTTGCGATACATATCCCATTGTGTTCGGAATGGGGGCATTTAGCTAGGGGCGACAGTCGTTGGGTTTAATTTGGGGTTAAAAACATTAAACAAGTTAATTTAGAAATAAATGAATAAAATAATAATATATATTCTATATAAATATCACCCTTTGTCCCAAACCCGACCTAACCCATTACAACCGCCGTCATCAGTAAATGGACGCATGAAATCAACGGATTTTCTTCCTCTCCGATCTCCTTCCTAACTCAGTAAAAATCGAAATCACAAAGTGGAAATCGAAGAGCTCCTTGAGCCCTCTAATTTCAACGGTCGAGATCTGGAATCATCGCGTGATGGGGCGGGATTTTCGCTTGAGACATCTGCCGTTCAGCCTCGAATTGCTTGCGCCCGGGACTGTCGAGTTGGACTCCACTCCGGCGATGGGCGGCGCACCTGAAGGGCTCCAGCGTGGCGGTCTTCGATCAGGGTTCAGTGGCCTGAGGCGCACGCAGTCAGGAGAGAGAGAGGGTGAAGCATGTGTTCGACGGGTTTAAGCAGCACGACAAAACAGTGAGATTTTTAATTGTTTAATTATATAATCTTATTGTTTTTTTTAAAAAAAAAATATATATTAAATATATATCTGAAAATGAAAACTGAAAATCAGTATATATTTTTGTTTTTAAAAAAAAAAAAAAAAAGAAAAAAAGAAAAATATACATATGCTTTAAAAATAAAGAAAAACATACTTTGTTTTGAAAATATGAAATACATACATTGTTTTGAAAATGAAGTTAGCTTTGTTTTTAAAAGGAATTTTGCATTTGTTTTAGAATAAAAATGTGATTTTTTATATATTGAACTTCGATAGAAAAATATGATTTTTATATATTGAACTTCGAGTTAAAAATGGGATTTTTATATATTGAACTTCGAGTTAAAAATAGGATTTTTATATATTGAACTTCGATAGAAAAATAGGATTTTTATATATTGAACTTCGATAGAAAAATAGGATTTTTATATATTGAACTTCGATAGAAAAATAGGATTTTTATATATTGAACTTCGATAGAAAAATAGGATTTTTATATATTGAACTTCGATAGAAAAATAGGATTTTTATATATTGAACTTCGATAGAAAAATAGGATTTTTATATATTGAACTTCGATAGAAAAATGGGATTTTTATATATTGAACTTCGAGTTAAAAATGGGATTTTTATATATTGAACTTCGAAATAAAAATATGATTTTTATATATTGAATAGCGAAGTAAAATTCGATTTTTACATATGTAGTGAAAGCGGACAACGGAAGCGACAAAAGGCGAGTTGGCGAAGATTTCCTGCATTAGAAGTGCCGTGGAGCTTGGATAGCTATAAGTGAGAATTTCTCACCTTTCAATTTCTTTTCTAGTTATATATATATACTAGGATGCAGACGGTGTTTAGTAGCACCCGACACAATCGTCCACAGACCATGGACTTGTTTGTTTGGCTGTTTGGTGATTGATTGCGATATTGGTTTGAATGTGGTTTGTGGTGTGAAAAATGGAATCGATAAATTGGTTAGGATTAGACGTGCGCCGTTATAAGGCGAAGGAGTAAGGCTAGGTTAGACTCTTACTCCAAATTTTGTGGTTTGCATAACGAATTGATTTGATTGATGTGTGAATGGCGTGGGCCTTCACTAGACCGGGGATAAGGCTAGGCCTCGTCCCGTTTCTAGTATCGTGCCGTTATGCCGCCGAAATTTTCTAAAATAAGTTAGAAAAATAAAAATATCATTTTATTTAAAGAATGAACTGAATAGAAATTCATATGATGGAATAAAATGTTTTGTCGTTAAAAATATAATTTTTAAACGTGAATGTGAATAAATAAATATTCATTTACAAACCAGACGGTTTGTTTATGTTCACCTATTTGAAGGACATTGATTGGGTCGATAAATTTTACCCATCGCCCAACTGCACGAATAAAAATCTGTGTTTGATTGTTTGAAACCCCACACGGGTGTTGGGATGAAATTTGAAGTTCACTCATCCTGATTGATTAAATATGTCGATCGATCGATTGACAGGCTGTTATAAGCGTTAGATATCTATATTTGATGCTTATACAGTGTAGTGCACTTTGGTTGATGGTTGATTATTTTTCAATGCTATTATACATGTGTTGTATGAAAATCCATATAATTAACTTTATATGGTAATTGATTGGGCCTCATTCCAATTTGAAAAATAAATAATATTATAAAATAAAAGTTCATGTGTTGACAGTACTCATTCATTGAGATTGGTCATGTGTTGAACGAAATATTTTGATAATAACAACTATTTTGAAAAAGAAATATTTGAAATAGAATATTTGAAAATAGAAATTTATGAAGCCGTGTTGATTAGATTGACGCCATTTTGACGTGAACGATATTTATATCGATTAAAACGATTTCGAAATGAATTGAATTGAAAACGATTTCGAAATGAATTGAATTGAAAACGATTTCGAAATGAAATGAATTGAAAACGATTTCGAAATGAAATGAATTGAAATGAATTCAAATTGAATTGAAATTTGAATTGAATAGAAATGGATTTTAAAACGGATTTATAAAGAAGAATTCAATTTTGCTTTGAATTGAAATAGAAGTTGAAATAGATTTTGAAACGAATTTTAAAACTATTTATATAATTCGTTTTAAATAGAAATCGACGAAATATATATTATATATATTATATATATAATATAATGGCCTGAATAGAACGCGCCGCGCCGCGGCAGTTCGTGAATTTCGACCATTTATTTCAAACGGACATTGCGGGAGATCCGACCGTCGGATTCTCCTAAAACCGGAACCGTTGGGTTCGTATCGAAAAGAGCTTTCTAACGAATATTAGAAATTTGAAATCTAACGGTTGGATTTGGAGATACGTCCAAATCAAATTCGAAAAAGGTCGCTGTAAGTGCAGTTCGATGGCCATTGTTGGAAATCGACTGTACGGGCCTTGATAAAATTATTAAAAATAGTAATAATTTGTGTAAAATCATAAGAAATGGTTTAGAAAGGATTGGGATGAAAAACTCCATATTTGAAAAGATAAAAATAGATTTTTATCGAAATGAACTAGTTTTGAACTAGAATTATAATTCTATTTATTTTTAAATAAATGAATTGAATTCGAAAAGGGTTTTGAAAATAACCAAAATTTCCAATGATTGCATTGGAGTGGATTTGAATCGAAATTGTCTTCGGAATATTTCGATGTTGGAATTCGTGATTATACAGGTGTTGTTATGGAAATTTGAAAGATATATATTTATATCGTTATTTCCAATACGACATTTGTTAATCGTAGAATTTGATATTGAATATAGGCCGATATATTTTCTATTCAGAGCCTTGTATTGAATATCGAATGTGATTTGGGTTTGTCGTGAACGGTGTCTTCACTAACACTGTTCTTGAACCCAGTTAAGAAATGATTAAATCTTTTTATTTAGATTTAATGAAGTGTACCAATTAAATAACATTTAATTGGAATTGAATCGATATTGATTCTTGGGTTTATCGTGAACAGTGTTTTAAATAACACTCGTTCTTTAACCCGATAATTAATCGAATGTGATTTTGGGTTTATCGTGAACCGTGTTTTTAAATGACACTGATTCTTTAACCCAGTTAGCGATTAAAACTAAGTGGAGTTTTAATGAATCTTTAATTAGATTGAAATAATCGAAATGGAGTATCACCAGTTTTGCTCCAGGCGATAGTTAAATCTTTAATTAGATTTGAACGTGAAATGGTAATTGAATTTACCGATAACACCGTGGTGTTAGATATGAAGTATAACCAGTTTTACTTCATGGGATGAATAGGTTGGGATTGGGAAATTAAAACAAAGGATTACTTCGGTAAGGTTCGCTAATCCCGACTAGTTTGAATTGAGATTCAAAAATAGAATAAAGAATAAATTCAAGGAATTTATCTTGGATAAAATTAATGGGAACCTTTTCCTATGAACGTGAAATTTAGAAACTAACTGTCGGTTAGCTAAGCAGAATGGTTTTCTGGATATTGATCTGATGTTGGTTTCGGCCTTCGGGGTTAATATTTGGGGAATTATTCTCTTGATTAATTTACGGTTAATGACTAATGAGTTGGAATGAGGCGTATGTTGTGTTTGTGTAACACTTTTATAATATATACGCGAGTTATTCGGAAAGACCGGGTTTATCCCATTCTGAATAACTGATACGACGATAAGTCGAAGATGAAGACGATGGTCGAAGACCGGAGGTCTTCACGTCGTTTGGGTGATAACTGATGATCTTGATTGGGCTGTACACCCAAGAAGATGGAAACAGTTGGTGATCGTCCAGACGTACTTGGAGATCGATGGATATGCGGGGTACTAGGTGCCTCCGGTTTCGTTCAGACCCAGAACGGACTTGTAAATGGACTGTGTGTCTGACATCGGATTTCATTCTGTGTGACTGATATCGGTTGCATAGGATGGTTTGCCTGTGTGGCATGCTAAGATGCAAATGATCAAGGCTTCTGTTGAAAAGCAAAGTCTTGTGGTGATGATCAAAGCACGGCCTTTGTGGCGTAGCTTTGTGTAACGTTTACTTCGCGAGTTTCACACCCGATATGAACCAAAAACGGGAGGGACATCAGGGAGGACTTGCGTTTCTTTCTAGCTAGAAGTGGCGTCAGTGGTTTTACACGCCCTGACGAGTTTGACTTATGTGGTTGTTGCTGTTGCGAGGCGCCTCGGATTGATCGGTCGTTCTCGAACCGATGGAGTCATTTAGTTGGCTCGTTTACGCCCCATAGGGCGGGGAAACGCATGTTCAGGCATTTTAATCCACTCCGTGTGGACCGGCCCTGACGATCCAAGGGTCACTCGAGCTCTGATCCTGAGGGGCGGGCTAGAGCGTCTCGAATCGGTTGAGGACTATCTTTTGCCTCGGTTCATAGATGGAAATCCAATTTCCAAATACGTGACATTTGCGGTTTTATTTGTAAACCTATATATGGCGACATGATATATGGTACCCATGCCGCCTATGATTGATACTTATGATTTGAAGTTGTTTTATACACTATGCACTTATTATAGTATCAATAATGTGTTTTAAAACGTACTAAGCATTCTTTGGCTGTTATAAGGGAAAACCCTATCCTCGGCTGCGTTGCATTGTGTGATGGGACCTGGGTCTTATAACAGCTTCATTTTTCTTTATTTAGCATTGCGCTGTTTGTTTTATGCACTGGTATTCTTGGGAGGAAACCCGTTCCGTGTTATACGGCGTGGTCCCTTGATTTACCTAACTTTGAAAATAAAGATTAATAACTGTTTTAGTTCTCACACCAGTCACATGACTGACCTGGAGTTTATTGTTTTAACCTAAACTCTGGGTGCCCTTATTTTTGACACGGGCAGCTAGTAGTTTTGGTTTTGCAGATTTATATTCACAGGATCCTGGTTTACAGCTGGAACGATATCCGGAAAGCTTTGTATCCGTATATCTGCTTCTAGTTGTGTATTGTATTATTTTCCGCTGCTATGTATTTAAATGTAATTTAAATCTCTGATATTTCTGTGTAATATTCATTTATACTCTGTATATTCTTGTAATCTGATGCATTGTTGTAATATACAATGAAATGTTCTTCTGTATGTGTTCTGTTTTGTCCTGTTCTCAAACGATAGGGCGTTTCGAACGGTCTGGGTCGGTTTAGCGACCGGTTCGGACCGAGCGAAATTCCTTGCCGTCACAAATTCAAATCAAGGTGAGTTAAACTCACTCAGTTCTTCCCTTTTATATTTTATATAAATTTGGTTTTTATTTTGTGTGCTCTGGTCGCTAATGGTTGACTGTTTGCTAGTTATATATTTATTTGTTGGTTTAACCACTGAAATTAAACCGTTGTTTATTTTCAGTGAAATACTGAATCGTCATTTTAACGATTTGACCCAATGAAGGTAACTTACCCCATTGGTCACGTTTATTATAAACGTGCTTAATTGTTTGAATCGTTTTGTTGATTGGTTGATGTTAAATAGTTGTTATTTACCGTGATAGAAATTATCAGTTAAATGATATTGAATGATCTGATTTGAGATAACCAATTTGAATACAGGGAAGAACATGTTGGAGGGATCCAACAGGATTCCTCAAATATATTATTTATTTTTATACTATATTATCATATATGAACTGTCCTGATTGGGTGATTGATTTGATTATTGATAGTTAACTGGACATTCAACCCTTGTTTTGTTTTAACCAACGGGCAATATTGGTTAGGTAACCGGCAGTAAATGGACTAAGAATAAATTGTTTTGTTTATATTGATTTACCGTCAGGTGAATCAATAAAACTGAAGTTATAAAATTTATTTTATAACTGGATATAGATTTTGAATTATATTATTTTGAATAAAAGTTTATTAAAAGAACATAAATATTTAATATTTAAGTTTATAATTAATTATTAATTGATTTTATAACATAAATTCTGATGTCAATCAGATTTATAAATATGAGAATAGAAAATTAACATAATGGTTAAAGTTGGATAATTGATTTGTTAAGAAACAATTGAATGGAATTATTTAAATAAATTATTAATTAATTTAAAGGGAAAACGAATTGGAATCAATTAACGAGATAACCATGTTTTGAGTAACTAAGTCGAATGTTTTATCTGGAATTGATTATTAAATTAGTTTGATTTGAATTAACCTAATAAAATGGTTTAATGAATATTGTTTTAATTTTAATAAGATTTTTTAAAATGGAATTTACTATTTATTTTAATAAAGAAATTAACTACGGAAGTAGTTAATGATCAAAGTAAATTATTATTTTAATTAATAATAATTTAGGAAAATTACTTTTTAATTGGAATTCATTCAAAAAGTAATCAGAGTTGAAATGAAATTTTAATTGATTAGTGAAGGAGTTTATGAACAGGTTTATTTTAAACCTGAGTTTTATAACAAAGTTATAGAAGGAATTTTAAGCGTATACAGTAGTTTAAATAAATGTTACTTGAATATTTGAATTAATTGAAAGCGAATTAAGATAAAATGTTTATAGTAAACCAGGGTTATACAAATGAGGTTTAAGATGTTAAAGCATGAACTTGACAATTAAATTTTTTTTTTGAAATTTACTTGACAATTAACGTTAACTAAAAATGGGATTAAGTACATAGGGAAAATTGAAATAAGATTTCCAAAGCGAGAAATAGTTGAATGGATTTGAAAAGGGATTGGTGAAAGTGAATTTGGTAAAAGAAGTGGGTCTTACGGTTGTATAACCAAATCGGAATTGAAATGAATTTGTTTTAAAGAGAGTGAGGTTAAAAGGTGTTGTTTATAAGAAATCACTTAATTAGTGAATTAAAGAAAATGGTTATATCCGAGAAAGAGATTTGCAAAGTTAGAAGGTTTTCTGAAACCATATTTTGAATAGTTCGGTTAAATGGAATTTGAATTGTTATTACAATGAAGTATCAATTTTAGATTACAACTCGTATCTACCTTAAGATATGAACGTTGTTGATCAAAGTCTGAGATGTAATTAAAATACCCCAACTTGAACGATATTAGGATTATCTGAGGATGATATTAGTTGTAATGGTAAAAGAGGTTAGTAATAATTTATTATTTCATTAGAGAAATAATAACACAACATTTTTTATATAGATTTGGGAAATGTGTATATAATGAGGATTCCAAAGTAAAAGAGAATTAAAAAGGGGTTGCACGAAAATATAACGATATTTTCAAGTTAGAAAGGAAATGTAAAGTTGAGTATTGAAATAGATTTACTCTATATAAATAAGCATTTTTTATTGTACGAATAAAAGATATTTCGTCACGCTATTTTTCTTACAAGTAATAAGTTCAATTGATTTCCCAATATTAGATAATAATGTGGCCAATGTTTTGAAAGTAAAAATAGAAAACTGGATATGATATAGGATTTTCCTAAGTATAAAATTGAATTTGTTTAAAGAAAAATCTTATGTTAAATAAGAAGCGGAGAACTATATTCATAATATCGATACATTTAAGAGTTTTAAATTTACGTTTATTTTAATTAAAAGGCCAAGTGATGTTGAATACTGAACCAGTGATTCATTGGATTTTCATGATTGAATCACTGTTTATTTTGATAGTTAAATAACCGACTATCAAATCTATCCAATACGATTGTTGGTACGGAAAGACCGTGATCGAATTTATATTCGAAAACCATTCCGACCAAAAAATAAGTGAAGATATCAGAAGCTAATCAAGATGGAGCATTGAAGACCGTAGATCTTCATAAACGGAAGAACTGCAAATAATATTTGGTCTGCAGCCAAAGATGTACTGTGGTGCTGTCGTGGTTAGAATCTACGGATTGCAAGGACTACTCGCTACCAATCCATGGGGTGATTCCTATATTGGATGCGGTGGGAGAGTACCTTCTGTTCATCCTGTTCCTGGATGACTTGTATGGACGGATGTTTGACAGAGTATTTCCAAAGGGATCACGTACGTAGATTTCTTCAAACGTATCTTAGTTGGGTAGCTCCCAACTAGAGTATTTTTGTGGACGTAAATTAGTGATATCTGGCAGATCTGACGATGTGGCATTCAAAGTGAATGGTGACCAGGTGTTCCAAAAGATAATTTTAACCTCAAGCCTCACAACCGGGAAATGACAAAAATCGGGCAGGCAGCATGGCTATGTGGGTCGATCCTATTACGGTGTATAATCACCTATCTAGAGAAATTCCTTTTGCTTCTTTAATCTACTTCGATGCTGTTCCTTTTGGGAAGCAGTGGTTTGAGCCCAACCGTTGGTTATATACATTCGATACACTTAAACGAAATGAGTGGTCGGTCATGTATGGGCCGGGTTGCAAGACGTTCTTGTTGAACTCAGTGCATTCCCCTCTAGAGATACACTATCGTCGGGTGGTTCCATACCTTGTCATAGTCAGAATCCAATCTCCAATAAGCGCCCGCGGTTTTGATTGTATACTACATATGTGAGCATGAGATGCAAGCGTTCCGCTAGATTGATATTTACTTGTATTTAGACACTATTATAATATCATAAAAGATATCAATTTCAAAAATGTTTTGGGTTATCGTAAGGTAAAACCATCTGTATTTATGTGTGGATTTGGTATTACGATTATCCTTTTCGTTCAAAAAGATTTTTGAACTTTAAAATCAAGTTGGATCTTCCCCTTAAAACTGTGCGAGTTTTTCTCACTCTGGTTCACCAGACTGACCCGGTGTTTTGTAAATGCCCGGGTTAGACTGGGTTGTAGAGGTTCAGGTTATCGAATGCTGTGAAGAGACGAGCTGGAAGAGTTCAGACGTGTGACATTATATAGCTACTATTCCGATGTGTGTTGTATATGAGGACAGATTATTATAACTGTCCAGATGTGTTGATGTACTCTAATGATTGTAAGTATTTTTAAAGCTCTCAATAAAGATTTATTTCAGTATTATATTTTGTTCCGCTGCGATGTGAGACTCTGATTCGGTGTTTTGTTGGTTCTTCTTCTTCTTCTATTCTAATATTTCTTTATTTCTTATCTCACCCTCTAATTTCTTTCTAAATAACGTTCCCATGTTTTCGGTGCCAGGAACGTCGACATGGGATACGGAATTGTATTTGTGTCGATTTTCGAGGCCGAAAATCCTTTGGTCATTACAAAGCAAGTTCAGAAACGGTTGTTACATATGAAAACTACTTGAAGCAATTTCAGGTAGGATTCACTATCTTCGAGTTTAACAAATTCCCTCAGACCATTTCAGCTTAAATCAGTTCAGTTGTTCTAGTTTATTAAATTAAATAACAAGGCTTGAAATAAAGTAATAATATGAAAAGCATAATTAACATCACTGTTTCGGTATCAGGTGCGAATAATATAAAGCAATCATAAATTGATTGCTTTCTTGATTTAAGAAATTGGGCCATACTTGTCCAAAGCTTAAATCAAAGCCTCACTGGTCCTATAATCTCACTAGTAAATATGTGTCATGTTATGCGTATTTTTAAAAATAGATCTTTTTTTGTACTAGCAAAATTTTGAATATGATGGTTTTGTAAAATACATTAAGATGCAACAAAAATTCATTGTTTGAGACCAGAGGGATAGATTATTGGCACCTATTTAAACAACATTGAAATGAGAGGACAGTAAAGGAGGTTGATTTTTATTATATGTTGTTGGTGGGAAAGGGACGATTGTTGTTGTTTTGGTTTGGGTAACACTCTAGTTGTGCCCAAGTGCTGCTGCAAGTTAGTGAAATATACTGAGGTAAGGATGAATTAGCAGTGGTATAAAAACTTGTCATGTTTGGAACTTTTACAGGAGTCAAATAGGAATCAAGTTGAAAGTTGCTCTCGGGGTTTTTGTTGTGTTGAATGGAGGGTGACGATGGAAGTTGTGCTAGGATGTTTGAATTTTGTGGGTTGAAAGAAGTTTTTTGTGGTAGGAAAACAAGTTTGAAGTGAAGATAAGTATGTAGGATGAATGTATGTCATACTGTTATTGCATAAGCCAATTAAACAAGTATGTGTTTTGCCTTAAGATTGTAGTTGCCATTAGTTTATATGCAATATTGTTAGACATGGATTTCAAGTTTTAATTAGCATCCTCTTATACGCATTTCGTTACTTATTGTTGTAGTGTTTTATGCAGTATTTTCCAATATTTAACTTGTAACAAGAATTCACATAATACAACTAGATCAATAGTAAATGGTCTGGAAAAGTAATAATTTATAGTTAATCCTTGTATCATTTATCACAAAAGTGATCAACAGTGAACAGACTGGAAAAATAGGGTTGAGCGAACATAGAAAAATCATCTGATTTCGAGGCAGAAGGTGGGAAGAGGTAGAAGCACGGACAAGGTGGAAGCGTGGACGACGCGGAATCGTGGACGAGACAAACGAAGAGGCACAGACGAGGCTGAGAACTAAGCAGGGCACCCTAAATGGTTTCTTTCTTTCTTACTTGATTTTCAAAGGAAAACGAAAAGGGTCAGAGCATGACAAGTGAGAAACTAAGAATAGAGAAGGCAATTACTGTTCAGCCCATTATGATTCGCTCTATTTACTAAATTTGCAAATGTAACAATGTAAATAACCGTTATAACATGTTATAACAAAATTAACTATAATAAGTTTATCACAGTAACAACTGTTACAAGTTTATCACAGTAATAACAGTTAGAAATTGAACTGAGAAAAGTGTTACAAAAAGGCATGTTTGGTGTAGTGACATGAAGAAGTTAAGGTTGGATAATTGCAAAGTCCTCGCATAGAGAAGCCAAAAGGATCCACAAATGAGCCACCAATTCCAGTATTTATAGTTACAAATAGGCTCAGATCGGCCTAGAAATCCAGAGTGAAATCAAGGAATCTACGAAGGCGATATCTACATGAAGTGGGTCGGATCGTCCAATACATATGCTTCGAACCGATACCAATATGGAGTTTGAATCGGTATTGATCCAAGTACTTCGTCATAGGACCGACTTGAACCACTCATCCATCCTTTCTTATCCAAAATTTGCCAAGTCCCATCAAGTTGCATCCAAGTCTAGAGCCTCCCATAGTGATTTAGATGAAGCCAATCAGAAATATAGCATTATAACTGATCTGAGTTGTTACAAGTAATACTAATCTAATGTGTAGATGAACAAGCTGATCCAAGGAGTTACGGTCATCAGTTCTGATTCAAGTTCATTATGCTTGACCGATTCGAGGAAAATCCTATGTCAATCTAAGTTTTATAGGTCCAAATTCCAAGTTTTTTCTTATTTGATGCTTTGTTCAAGCATATATACGTTTCTGTGACTTGAATTAATCACCATCTCTCGTTTCTCGAACTATTCAATTGTCCCACTAAGCTTTCTTCCTCGATGATAGAGTAATTCATGTACCCATATCGAAAGTGCAACAACCTTGTAAAAAAGGCGGGTGAATAATAAGTTGAGTTTTAATAGAATAAGAAAGAGATTAATGCATAAGCTAACAATCTGTATAACCAATACTTATCCATAATTGCATTCACTATAACAGGTATAGGCTTTCTTAGAAATACCTTTTTGGAGGTATCCCTAATGGACTAAGAGATATATTTGGTTGCCTAACATGAGTTTGTCATGAAATGGTTTTACAAGTTAAATCCCAAACAATATAGGTAGGTTTCTACTGTTAGAATACTTGATTTATTATTGAATAATTTTTGTGGAGAAATACCTTCAAGCTTGAGGGATATGCACTTTCTCGTTCATTTGAATTTTTCATACAATTTTTTGATTTGAGTTATGCCATTTAATAATCTGTTTTCTATGTTTAATTATTCGATCTATGTTGGCACTGATAATCTTCGTAATTGACCTTTACCAAAATCTCATGCAGGTGAACATTTGGAGAACCTGAAGAAACCTAAGAGCATGATTATAAGGTCGGTCTCGTAGTGACTTATGTATGTGCTTCACTTGGTTTTGTATCAAGATTTTAGACTTATGACTGTGAGTACTTTTAATTATGTCCTCGCTAATTATATTGTAAAATTACTTTTTAAAAATTCAAAAAATATATATGGGGATATAAAAGTACAAAATTAAGTGGAGAACTCTCATCTATGCATAAATAAACGTCATTCCAAAACTCTTGAGGGCCTTAAAATAAAATCAAAGGTCCTCTTATTCAAAACTTCAATTATGGTATCCCTCCTTTTCCTCTTTGGATACCGTTGTTATAAAGGAGAAATACACTTTCACATTTTCTTAATCCAAAACGAATTGCCAGAGAAAAAGTTGTCTGGTATAGTGAAAGCGATGGGGGGTGCTAGAGATGTGTTTTTCTTGAAGACATGAAACCATAAAAATCTGGAATGTGGGGTGTCAAAAGTGTTGTGCTATTGTATTACGTCTGCAATCGTATAATAGCGATATTGCCGTTAAGTTGGTTGATAGAGAATGTTTGTCGAAAACTCGAACTATGTAAATGTATGTTTCATTTTCGTTTTTGCATTATGCTTTTTACGTACATTACGTTTCAAATTCTTGTTTAATGTATCTGAGATGTGTAGGTAATCAACTCAAATTCTTGTTTATTGCATTTCAAATTCAATTGAAGATAAACATGCTTTAGTGTTAACTTTGAAATTGTAATTAACTCAAGGGATCACAAATCCATTCTAAGAATATATTGATGAAACAAGTAGAAGAAAAACAAAGATCTAATAAGAAATTGATAAAATAAATAAATGAGAACATAGGTAGAAGGCAAGAGGACATTTATACTTGTACGATTACGTTTTGTTTTTAAGTTTCTTTTGTCTAAACAGTTTTTACTAGACTTGATCTGATTATAGGCCAAACTTTATCTTTTAAGTTTCTTTTGTCAATCGTTCCAAGTAAAAGAGATTAAGTCACAAGTACAAAGGTTGACTATAGAGTCATGATAACCCTTCTTGATGATGGTTGCGTAGGGGAGAAAGTTTGGGAATGAGTTTAACAACGTTTCGTTCAATGTGTTTTTGTGGGAGTATGAACAAGTCTTTCAACATTAGAGAGCTTGCACAAGTGGTCCAATACCATGCTAGAAGAACTAGGTCCATCGAGATATTTATATGAATTGGTGTCGAGTTTTTCCTATGAGTAGACCGAGCCATAGGATTAATTTTTAGATAAGTGATTTCCCTCGCATTTACTTCATTTTGATGACACTTGTGTGATTTTATGACTTATTGACTTGTTACGATTATCTTTCATACATGAATTAGAACTCCAACTTAAATAATATGAATCTTATGTACATGAGCTTGGATGCTTGGAATGCTACTTGACTTAGTGAGTAGGCTTAGAATGTGCAGTAGGTCATTAGGAAGGAAATTAGATTGGCTCGTGACCTACCTATATCGATAACACTTTATATCGTGTAGTAGATGTGACTCGGTTTCTAGTCATATACTTAGAACATTTTTCTTTAGATTTTGTTTAATTCCTATTCTATTTTCTCTTGAGTGACTTGATCAAGTTTAAAGTAATTTTGTCCTAATTTTGATGTTTCAACTTCTCTAAATTCCTATTTGGATAAAAATTCGATTAACATTTACCCAAAGGGTATATGTTCATTTAAAATGAAGCAAGCTCTGAAATTAACTATCCTTGAGCCTCTATCTTGGGATATTTTATTAGTCTGCAATGAGGAGTTATCCTGACCTATCAGCTAACTATAGGGTTTCCAACTCTAGTCGTTACTATCCATGATAACAATACAATTTTTATTTCACAATTCCTACAATGCTTTAGAATGAAGTGTAGATCATGCATGCAAAGTTGGTGTATGATTGGGTTAAGGCTTACGCATCTCTACCGATGCATAGATTTGTCCCGATATTGGGTCATGTATATGATTCGATACCCAGTCGGGTGCCTAGAGAAATTTTAAGAAAAAATTCTTTACTTATTTTCTTTCGGCATAACCTCTTTTATTTACTTTCTTTCACGATTTTACTTCAACCATCCAAAATTTCAAATCTTAAGCTGATAAATGTCGTTTGACTTTCTTTCGTTCAACCTCCGCCACTGTAAGATGTCATCGTCGCCTCCTAGAGCTACCATCGACGACCTGAACTAGTTCCATAACTTGAAGAACCACCTATTTGAACCTGAGTCGAATTTTCACTCAACCATATTTTTGAACTTCCCTAACTTGAATCTAAAGGTTTCGATGGGAGAATGATGTGGGCGGCGAAGGATGATTTGTGGTTTATGAATTTAATGATTCTTGGACTTGTCCGAGTTTGAATTTGAATCAGAAAGGATTTTTTTTGAAGTAATATTGGACATGCTAAGTCGGTATTGGACGTAGGTTTCTGTCCTTATTAATTATGTGTAATTATGAGAATAACTCGCAATTGCAGACTCAATCATTCACTTCTACGAATTATAGCTAGTTCAGATTGTCATATAGAACAAAATCAAACTTGAACTTATCGGAGATTCCATCACCTTTCTTTATTGATTTCACACGTTTGATGGTCCAAAAAAACTTTCTGTGTCGCTTCAGACATGGAGTCGTTATCAGTATGTCAATCGATCACGAGTTAATTACAAAAAGAGAGCGGAAAAAAATGGCAAAAAAAAAAAAAATTCTAGCGTAAACGAGCTATCTGCATAAGATTGTTGATCTGAAGTGTTCGAGAGGCACTAGACGCGACTCATACTGATAGCACACCGCACTTTGCTTGATGAACATTTATAGTCCGATTAGTTCGTTTCCATTGGATTTCGGACATTTATCATTTGTAAAATCACATAAAAATAAAATGAACTTACTATGTTGAATGTGAGATTTATCATTTAGAATGTCCTGTCGCTCAATGCGACTCGAATCCAGTGGAGAAAGCACAACTCCATCCAAAGTAGAATCATCAATAGTTATTCCCTCTGATACAATTCTAGTTAGATTTATAACTCATGCCGCCACTACAAGAATTGGTGAGCCAATTCACGAATTGGCGACGCTATCAATCAAACGTTTCTTGGTTGGGGACTTATATTTGATTCTCCTGAGAGAACCCCTAAATGGTGACGACCAAGACTCCCCAAAGTATCGGTTCATAATTTAGCATCTCGGATGATATATACTTCTACCTACATGGGAGGAATTTGCCCATATGTCACTCTTTGAATTCATACAATGTTATTGTTTTCTGAATAGTGTTGTGCCCCGTTAACTCGTTTTTGCCTACCATTGTTCAGAATTCTGAGATTGACCCACTCCAAGTCTCACGTTGGATATGATCTCTGAAATTGTTTATATATCTTATTTATATAAATGCTCGAGAGCTTAGAGAATCTGGAAAGCTGGGTTGGAGATTCACACCAAAACTCTCAGTGTTTAAGGGCCAATAAGTCTTCGTTCAGTGACCGATGGGATTCAACCGCCTTTGGACTATACGAGGTAAGGCTGTCCACATGAATCAAATCGAAGCGTTTCGAATATTCAAACCAAGAATAAAGACACAACACATGGGACTGTCTTTAACGATTTAAAGGTGATCCCTGCCAACGATGGTACGGACATGTTCCTCCTAACCGATGAGACCGTTCATCAATATAGGTTACTATATCACTAAAGGTCTATGGTCGATTGAAGACTAGTCTCCTGCTCATCCAAGAGTTTGAACTAGGTTTACTTCCACATTCGGTGACTGCAATGAGGATAGTAAACCAAATGGGATGGCTCATTTGGGGAATTGCATGAAGAGGTTCGCAGCAGAACCAAGACTAGAACGGAAAGTAATAACCAAATCAAGACGTCTCCAAATCCGGAGGAAGAGGAGGAGTTTGTTCACCAAGAGGGAAAAACCATTATGGCTACTGAAAAGGAAGTACGGGAGATAAGCGTCGATGATGATTTCCTTGCAAGTGAAGATAAAAGCGAATCAAGCTCTAGCGAGGATTGTATCGAGTCTTACGATGAAATGCTAGGGTTGATCCCCAATCACAAGGATATGCCATCCCATGAGGATATTACCATTGATATCTTATTATTTCTAAGTAGCTTTAAAGTTCTCCAATATGAGATGTCGTCTTTTAATTTGGCAATTTAAGTGGCATACATGCTTGAGCGAGTAAACTTTTGGCTGTTGAATTTACTCCTGTGGAATGTGCCTTCTGCTCTAAATAAGTTGTTTCTGAAGGCGGTCAGGTTCCAACTTTAATCACATGCCAACATACTTTGTGAATATCTTAAGTGCCAATAAAACATTGCACACGCTACTAGGGTGTAGTGCACTTATAGCTACACCATTTTACTGCTTAAATTTTCATTTTTTGAAGTTAACTTCATTCCTTGTTTCAGGTTCCATGGGTCGCGGTCCTGTGTGAATTTGAATCTTGTTAGAATAAGTTTAAATCTTATTATGATTTTGGAACAAGTTTGATATGGTTTTGAATCAGTTATGCCTAAAACCCAAAAAAACATCTTGATATAAGTTAATGATCTCAGTCTCATTCCATTATTCAATCTCTTTCTTCATTCGAGTAAGAATTCGCCGGTTCAACTACTTCATTCTAGAATATCTTCCACATATATAGTTGCAAAGGTGGTGCCAATATTGAGAGAATGCATGCCAGTACCCGGTCACGATCTTTTTAACAACCAATTGTAATTTTACACACCTTGATCAATTATGTTTAAATAAAATATCATATTCCAAGTCATGAATAAATTTAGTTCAATTTTCGATTTTCATTACCATATTTCAAAACAGTTCAACGTTAGATTCAAATTCCAATTTCATAATCCTATATCGCAAATCGGTTCATTATAAAAATTCAAATTTCGACTTTAGACTTTCATGGCACTATTATCGTTATTCAATGAAATTTTGGCTCAAAAACTTGGATTAAAAAACTTTTTCTTTGAAATAGTTTGTGTATATTTATATATATATAGTTAAAATCTCAATACAATTGTTATCCGTAGAATAGTATGGAATAAAATAATATAAGGGAAATAGTTGAATATAAAGTAATACTAATTTTAAAAAATAATATAAATATAAAATTTGTAGTAAACATTTTATTTTCTCTCTGAACCCAATTAGAGTTTCCAAAAACCATTTTAAATCATTTCTAATTTCATACTCCAATTCGAAACAAAATTTCTATTATTTCAATTTTCCATTTAAAGTTAACTCAAGTCAAGTTGGTCCATTCAAAAGTCAATGTCTGTTTAACAAATCAATTTTATATTAATAATTTTAACACATTTCATTAAATAAGTTCAACTTAAATTTCAAATTCTAAACCCAATTCCTTTATATTAGTTTCAAACCTTGGATCTTAAACTTTGTCACATTTCATTTAATTGATATCAAATCTCAAAGCTTAGATTTAGCATTTGAAACAAATCAATTTCAGTAAATCCTAGTTAAATCTTATTTCACCTTTAAGATTTTAAATCAAATTTTCACTTATCAATTCCCTTTGTCAAATCAAATTTGTACATTTAGAACACTTCACATCTGAAATCAAACTGAAATTAATTTCCAAATTTTCATTTCTCGAATCATTTCAGAATAGAATTTGACTTAAATCTTGATTTCATTTCGGTTGTCAGTTTCCTACACAACTCGAAACCCACACAGAAATTAATAGGTTAACCTAACCCATTTAAGTTGGCTTGTCATTTTGGGTCAACCCAAATGTGACCCGTCTAAAAACAGGTGGGTTTCAGGCTGACACCTTAACACGAATTTGACTTGTTTATACTTATGTAGGTAGATCTGTATGTTTATAACCCGTCTGACCCATGAACCTGAATTTGACCCATTTAAAACCCGTTTATACCCTAAATGGGTTGACCTGATCCGTTTATGACTTATTTAATTCTGATCAGACCTGCCATGATCCATTTATGATCTGACCCAGCCAAATTAAACAGGTTACTTGACTTACATCAGGTCTACTCATTTTTAATCAGGTCGGGTTCGGGTTGAACTAATTCTGATCCGTTTAATAAAAGAGTTAACCCGACCCGTTGACACCCCTAGGTTTCGTTCAACAAAATCCTTTAATTAAAATTTAACAAAATACGTTTAGTTGGTGGATAGAGAATTGTTTGTGCAAACTCGAATTATGTAAATCTATGTTCTTTTTTCCTTTTTGTATTATGCTTTTTAGGTAGATTACATTTCAAATTCTTGTTTATTGCATCTGAGATGTGTAAGTAATACCATTCCACTAATGAAAAACATGTTTTAGTGTTAACTTCAAAATTGTAGTCAACTTAAGGGGTCGCAAATCCATTCTAAAAATATATTGATGAAACATGCAGAAGAAAAACAGAGATCAAAAAAGAAATTGTTAAAATAAATATAAAGAACATATATATAAGGAAAGAGGACTTTTGTACTTATACAACTACGTTTTGTTTTTATGTTTCTTTTGTCTAACAATTTTTACTAGACTTGATCTAACTACAATATAGGCTTTACTTTTTAAGTTTCTTTTGTTTAATCGTCCTACACACAGAAGATTAAGTCATAAGTACAAAGGTTGACTGTAGAATCACGATAACCCTTATGGATGATGGTTGCGAAGGAGAAGAAAATTGGGGAATGATTTCAACAACATTTCATTTAAGGGGTTTTTATGGGACTATGAGCAAGTCTTTCATCATTAGAGAGCTTGTACCTGTGGTCCAATACCATGCTGGAAGAACTAGGTCCATCCGTGCTATCTATATGACTTGGTGCCGAGTTTCGCCTATGACTAAAACGGAGTCATAGGCTTAGCTTTTAGACGAGTGATTTCTCTTGCATTGAAGTGCTAACTTCGTTTTGATGACACTTGTGTAAATTTATAACTTATTGACTTGTTTGGATTATCATTCATACATGAATTAGAACCGCAACTTAAATCAGATAACTCTTATGTGCATGGGATAGGCTGCTCGGAAATGCTACTGGCCTTAGTGAGTAGGCTTAGAATATGTAGTAGGTCACTACGAACGAATTTAAATTGGCTCATGACCTACCCATGCCTATATCACTTGGCAATGTGTCATAGATGTGAATCAGTTTTGAGTCATATACTTAGAATATTTACCCTCAATTTTTGTTAAATTCCTTTTCTATACTCTTTTAAGCGATTTGATCAAGTTTAAGTCGCTTTGTTCTACTTTGACATTCTAGCTTCTCTAAATTCCTATTTGTGTAAAAATTCGATTAACTATTTCCTGTAAAGTATTCATTCATTTAAAATAAGGTGTGCTATAAAATTACTGTCTTTGAACTTCTATCTTGGCAAATTTTATTGGTCTGGTTTAAGGAGTAATCTTGACCTGGGTTGTGTTGACCTGTCAGCTAACTAATGGATTTCCAACTCGAGTCATCATTATCCATGATAACAATACATTTTTTATTTCAAAATTCCAAGAGTGCTTTAGAATAACATGTAGATCATGCATGCAAATTCGATATATAACTGGGTTAAGGCTTACGTATCAGAACGGAGTAATAGATATGTATTGGTACTGGGTCACATATATGATCCAGTACCAAGTCGGGTGCCTAAAGAAATTTTAAGAAAAGTTTCTTTACTTATTTTATTTCGACTCAAACTCTTTTTTTAACTTTCTTTCACTCTTTTACTATAACCATCCAATTTTTTGAATCCATAACTGATACCATCATTTGACTTTCTTCCGTTCAACCTCCACCGCTAGAACATGTCATTGTCGCCTCCTGGAGCTAGTATCGATGGCCTGACCTAGTTCCACAACTCAAAGCATCACCCACTTGAACCAGAGTTGATTCTTCGCTTAACCTAGTTATTGAACTGACCTGAATTGAATCCACTACCATAATCTGAAATAACCAAGGCAAATAGAATTGCCTTTAATAGAATTGCCTTTAATGATTACACTAGAGACACAAATTTACAATATTCTGCCTCTACAAAAAGGAGAGGCAAAATAGCAACCACCCCTATAAATGGGGTCCTTAATAATAATTAAAGGCAGATTGAACACTTAACTTGCCTCTATTATCCTACTTGCCACGTAGGGCAACTAAATTAAGAAACTAGTAAAGACACTAAGAAGTGCCCCTATTAACAATAATATTTGTTACGTACTGCACATTAGAGGCAGTTATGTCAACCCTTAGCTTTAATTTAATTTATGGAATACTGCTATTCGTACCAAAATATCATATGCAAATACAAAATTAAAAACAAATTCCAACAAATAGATTACCATCATTTTAACATTTCTAGCAACTAGATGACATTAGCAGTATATAAAGTGTAAAATAAGCTTTGGCGTCAGATTACAAAATCAAATATTTAATACACAACAGTTAACACCTATACATGTTTAAACACACCTAAACTTTAACCAACGTGTGCTACATACTGAAAAAAAATTGAGCCTGATAACTGTTAAAGGCAGCATCAATAAAATCCATGTTGTAGACTCTTAACTGAAAATCAAACCAGTTTGCAATCATCCCTTCAAGCCATTAACCTGGAGGGGAAAAACATTATAATAGTAAGAAAAATTAGTTGAATTCTAATGCTGTATAGGTAAAACTATCTCATATTAATCAGCAAAATGATAAAACTACTAATAGAATGAACAAATTTAGCATCAAAAGTGCAAGTAAAGTGACGAATGTTTGTTCTAAAACTCCAAACTTTTGTAATTGTGTATTACGAAAACAACTTTTAATGAGATTCATCCCATGAAACTATAAACACAATTAAAATTCTTCTAGTCCTCATGATCATCATTTTCTAGTTTCTCATGAACATGTTGTTGAATCAACAAAAATAATTTACTAATTAATCCCAACTTCCATGACATGTAAAACATAGATAAAACTAGTCATATCAAACAATTTCTTAATAAACCAAAATGCGTCCTTTAAACAAATTAAACATGTTAGGTTTGTATAAGTTTTCAAATCAAAATTGTACACATTGAAATATGATTTTAGAAAGATAAGAATGTTAAGCATGTAAACTTATTTCCACATCCCAAAATGTAATATAAACTAAAAAAAATCAACACATACAAATGGAACAGTGTTTTTTTCTAAACTAAATACTTTACATCCAAGATTCGCCGATTGATGCTTCTAAATGGAGAAATTATATCATATATGACATATAATTTTGATAGTAAAGAACAATTTTTATTTTCATGTACTTATTTTAGACGATAATACCTTTGGTATGAAGTGCTTTGTCACAACACAAATGACTGCGAGATATACATTCAGTTTTAAATGGTTTCAACGTATATTAATCATGTATAAGGCTAATTATCTTTTCCAAACATGGACATGTAATAATAAGTGTCGAACACTTCTTATTGTGTATTATATATTAAATGGATCCTACGCATATATGGTAACCAACCAATGTAATGTAAGCCCAAGTTACTATCAATTTATTAGTTCAGGTTGTTTATTTGTCGTACGAGATAATAAACAAGTCTTATGCATGTATAGTAACCAATGCAAGTAGAAGTAACTTTATTTGCTTGATGTTCTGAGCATGGTTATCACGGCGGTAAGTCGAGTTGAGTCGATAAAGGTCCAATTAGTCGACTAGTGGACTAGTCGTAGATTAGTCGGACTAGTCGTAGATTAGTCGGACTAGTCGATAAATAAGTATATACGTATATAATTTGAAATTTCTAACTGATACATATGGATAAAATTCAAATATGTATTGAAAACAGAGAAATGACAGCCGATTGAATAAAATAATGAGAGGAGGTATTATGGATTTGAAACATTGAGCAAATAATGAAAGTACGACATAAAAAAATATATGAGCACATCAAATTTGGCTAACACCAATTACCAAATACCAATTACTACACTAATTAAAAAAATAACTACTAAAGACCTTGATCACACCAAACATAATTGACAAGTAAAAATAATATCTTGATTAGCATACTTGACAAGTAAAAAATAACTACTGAAGACCTTCAATCAGCTGTTATTATTTTCTCTATTTTCTCAATGTTTCAAATCCATAATACCTCCTCTCGTTATTTTATTCAATCGGCTGTCTAACTTTTTTTTTTTTTTTCCGCTACCAATGTAGATCGACATCGATACTTCGAACCCTCAAATTAGAACATTTTTTAAACACTAAATCAATCACGATTTGAGTTCGAACCCTAAATCGAACCCTCTGACATCGAGACTTCGAACACTAAATTTTAGTGTTCCAAATCGACATCGAGATTTGATTTAGGTATCTGATTTGAGTTCGATTTCTAGGGTTTCGGTTCCAGTCGACGTTTCATGTCGAGGCTTCAATCTCGACTAGCCGAATAGTCGACGACTAGTCGAGCGCCGTAATAACAGTGGTTTTGAGTAACATTATTGTTTATAACACATATGTTAAATGTAACAAACCGGATAAAAATTACATAAGTGTTACTCAACTAGAAAAGCCATGATTATCAAATTTAGAGTAAATAAAAAACCGATTGCAAACCCATATCATAACGCCTATCATTCCCAAAAAAAAAACTACTCATAAGGTTTACGAAAGCAATAATCTTCGAAAATCATCTTACTTTACTATCCTATATGCAAAATATGCACGTCCACTTGCTTAGAAAATCCTTTTAAAAGAGACATCCACATGCATTTGAGGTCCTTCTTAATCTGTAACAACTTAATCATATTAGTAGTAATCATTAATGTTACATTTGCAACAATATTTAACTTGGTGTTGTCCCACTGTTACAATATTAATAACTTTAAAATAATGTTACAGTGACGGTCATTAATATTACATTGGTACCTCCTTTATGCGGTTTATGCTTTCCACTCCAGCACACCCCAATTCAGTATATTTGTGTGTGGATGCATGCTTTCCACTCCAGCACACCCCAATTAAGTATAATTGTGTGTGGATGCATGCAGACGTGCACCCACACGCCTGTGTAACTAAGACATGATCTTCTTCATGTCATATTTCACTACTTATACTACATGATATCATATTATGTATATTACAATATAATTTATGAAGTATAGGGAATAATTAGGATGCTATTTCATAAAAGGATCATGTAATTCTGCAAAAGCATTAAATATTTACTACAAAACTTAACTAATTTTTATAAACTATTTTTTTTGGAACTTATTTAACTTGGTTAAATTTTAAGTATACTAAATTAATTTTATAAATATTTAATTTGTCACCAGTTGATCAACACACAATAGTTATTGTCAAATCAATACATGCGCCTTTTTTTCAAGTACACTGATATTCTAACAAGTCTATGATTATGTGTGACCTACTTAAAAAGTATTCAAAATTACACATAACAGTCACTATAGTGTGATAACTTACAAACTATAAAACTTCTGATATTTCCTTCATGAATCACTCATGCATAGATACACTTTTATCATGGATTAGACCTCAGTTTATAGCTATATCAAGCTTCACTTTAGTATATTAAAAGTTCAAGTAAAGTTGTATCTGTAATCTCCGATTTTAAACTCAAAAATTAGGTCATTAGGAATTTGTTACATAAAGATTGGGTCAATGTTGATGCTTATTTATAAACACCTTGTTTAAATCCGACTGATTAGCATTAGGAAGTCGCAGAATTTGTCCCTCCTCATATTTGAGCATGTTCACAATATATATATTAATATCAGCCAAATGGAAGAGCTCTTAAAGAGCATGCATCCTTTTTTGGTTTAGTGTTTGAGGTAACAAATTGTACCTTAAGAAGAAACAATGCAACGAATACCGATTGCTAATTGACACGTGCCTACCTGTAACATCAAAATTTTATTGCATGAATAAGCTAATCTTTGATCTGACTTGATTTTTTAAGTAGTGGAGACGCAAATTTGACCCAAACCTCTTGCATTACCACAAGAAATCTCACCAGTATAATTTAGTGGCCTTGCTCTAATGCACCCACTTAAAGCATCAACTATAGCCTAAAAAAATATATATGTTTTGGCTTTAACTGAAATTTTCTACATTCAAGAGTGTATCCATTAATGACTTCCAAATCATAAAGTTATTTTAGTACGATTTGGTTAAAAAATAGATGGAGTACATTGCGTTTTTTATATAATCATATAATTAATGAAAGTATACAAAATAATATAATGAATATTACAGATTATATATTCAACAAAAAATAAAGCTTAACATTAAAGTAAATAATGCCATGAATGATAAAGGGAAGTTGTCCTCCTATAAATGTTTAATGCCTCGTCAGGAACTTGCAGCTCCTGCATATACATACAAATGTATAATATAACTCTCATCAAAACATTTCACCTAAGAGATATCCAATTATTTCTAACCTACATAAATCACAAATATAAAAATGTCGAAATGCTATAATTTAATTACGTCAACCCTCTTCACAATTATAAATCAATTTTTTGATATCACTATGAACTTAAGGCCATTTCAAATACTTTTCAATATCGCTTTGACTTAGATTATCTCATCATGAAAAAAAAAAGACAAACTAAATACAACAAAATATATGAGAATAACTAAGGTATGATAAATTGCATTCATATTTGAGTGTGAAAGTATCTCACTCGCTCTAGATGACCATGTTCATATATGCATTTTCTACTTGTTCTCCTACCAACCATATTAACTATGTTATTGTTTTTTATATACATGATAAAAAAGAACATGCATCAATGGTTCATCTTGTGTAAACAACATTAGTAGTGATTAACGGCATACTAAAGAAAACCTGTATTCACAACCCTTTTAATAGTATCCTCCTACATCGTTAAAACTTGAGTGTTTGTGTGTAAATATACACTGTTATCACGGCGCTCGACTAGTCGACTAATCGAGACCAAACGATCGACATGAAGTCTCGACTTACTTTTGGTATGAATTTCGGGCGTCTGGGTCAAAATTTGTCAACTAATCGACTAGTCAAGTCGACTAGGTTGTTATGGGTGTTGACTGGTCGGTATTAGCCCATTTTATAAAAGAATTTTTTTTTGAACTCCCTACAGTTATCAATACATCAAACATAAAAACTTAAGCGTAACAAAAAAGAATTATACTCTGATGTACCATTACAAGTTATCTTTCATGCAAAGAAAAATAATTTTACTTCATGATTGATAATAAATGCCTCCTTTAGTTGTCTTCAATCTACAAGGACCTATCAAAGATTAAAACTGCACATTTTATATTTTTTCGAAACGAATCATAAATTGATATTGGACTCATTATTTCATTCATTAGCGAAATTATCAAAAACTATCAATTATGATATTAGCATCTCCATACCTTATCTCAACTATTCTAGCTGCAAGGACGAGAACAATTCCAACTCGATGGTTCATGAGCAATACATAGCCTACTAAGACTTCCTTAGAATTAACCTTTTTTAATTCCAATAAGCAAAAGAATATTATAGTCTATCATAGTTTTGATACATGATGATATCTCTTTGGAAACATAATGTATGAATACATGTGGCTCAAGGATAAGGGAAAACTGAATTTTGAGCAAAAGAGCTAGTGTGATTTTGAATGCATATTTTATTTGTTGAAATATATTCAAAATATACGCATATAACAATAATAAAAACATCATCAATACCTAGTACATGCATTAACGTGCACTGTACAGTCAAATTACAAAAGCATTAAGTTTGTTTTAAGCATCTTCTTAAGTTGCCTAAATAGATAAGTTTTGTACATTTATGACTATAACTTTGAAATCAAATATAGATAATTTCATAAAAAGTAGGTTAGGAAATTACTTACTGCATAATATGGTGTCCCCTTCCATTTTTTAACAAACCTGCAATTTAAGAAAAAAATTAGACTGAATTGCTTTCTATAAAGAAAACAAACTTAACATCAGAACATTATATTTAATTTAAGCCAATATTTAATAGTTGGTGGGTACCCAATGCCAAAGGCTCCCGTACTCAAGCGCAAGAGGACTTTCCAAGTTAGTCTTCCGCCCTTGTACTATTCTCTCACGGCTTTCCGGGCTCCGGGGGTGGTCGATCAGTGCACACAACCTTTCCCTCACATATGAATCACATTATTTTAGTAACAACTTCACAATAAAAACAATAATCAGCCTGCTTTTTTCTTTCAAATTGAACCAAAATAAAAGATACATGTTTCATATATGTATGTTCAAACATCCAACCAGTTAAATGTCCTTTCCAGATCACTGACTACTTCTTACCTATAGTTTAGTACTAAGTTTTCAAAATTCCATATTAACCTAAGTATAAAAGTACAAATTAACAACTGACAAGATTTATATTCGTAACTTAGCACAATTTAGACTGTGCACTATAGGTTATAGTGTGGCTATTGAAGGATTCTTTAAACATTTGCAGCTTTGTTATGAAGATCCCAAATGATAATACAAGTCTGAACAACGAGCAAGCAAACATCTATCCATAATCTGGTTATCCATCAATCTTTAGGTTTAACATTAAATGATATCGTATCAAGTTTAAATATTAGAAATAACAATAGAGACGAACCAAAAATTGATTGCTGACCTGGATAACCTTTGATTTCAGAAGAGATTGGCTTTTTGTCTCAGATGTGATGCTCCTCGTCGATGTTGCAGCAGATTTAAAGATGAAGAGTTAGACGCTCAATGTTATTGCGCCATGAGATAAAGTGGATGTCTGGAGAATCAGCTAGTAAAACGAAGACGGTGATTTTTAAATCAGCTTAAAGAATATGATTTTAATCAAAAGGGAAAAGGATTGATTGATAAGTAGAAATCTAGGGTTTGCGAAATAAGGGAAAAAACGTTGAAAAGGGTATGTTTATCTGTGAGGCCGAAGGAAGAGGAGTAAATCTCAAAATTAAGCAGAGGCCATGGTATCTGCCACTATAATGCTTATTAGGGACTGAAGACAATTTTGCCTTAAAATAATCAGTAATAGGGATGCACATGTTATTCCGCCTTTAACTGATGGCCTCTAATGCTTCATTTTTCGGTAGTGATCTAATGGTTTCAGTAGGAGAATGATGTGGACGACAATGCACGATTTATGGTATTTGAATTTGATGATTCTTGGATTTGTCTGAGTTTGAAATTGAATTAGAATTTTTTTTTTGGAATTGATCTTGGACATGCTAAGTCGGTGTTGGACATAAATTTCTGTCCCTATTGAGTATGTGTAATTATAAGAATAACTAGCAAAAGCAGGCTCAATCATTCATTTCAACCAATATTTCCTAGTTCCAATTGTCATATATAACAAAACCAAACTTGAACATATTGGAGATTCCACCACCTTTCCATTTAGCTTTTACACGTCCAATGGTCCATAAAAAAGCTTTTCATGTCGCTTCGGACAAGGATCCATTATTGATATTTCAATCGATCATGGGTTAAAGACTAAAAGAGAAAGAAGTAAAAGTGATATAGACAACTTTTCTAATGTGAACGAGCTATCTGCACAGGAGAACCAATTGAAGTGTTCGAGAGACGTTGGACGTGACTCATATTGATGGCATACCGCACTTGCTTCAGTGAATACTTAGACTCTGGTTAGCTAATACACGTAGGGTTCCTTTGGATTCCAGGCGTTTACCATTTGTAAAATCACTTGAAAATAAAATGAACTTACTATGTTGAACAAGAGTTTAATCATGTAGAATGTACCGTCGCTCAATGTGACTCGAGTCCAGCGAAGAAAGCACAACTCCAATCGAAGCAGAATCATCAATAGTTATCTCCTCTGCTACAATTTTGGTCAGATCTATCACTCATGCTACCCTTGCATGAAATGGTGAGCTAATTCTGGTTGGTGATGCTATCGATCAAATGCCTCCTGGTTGGAGATTTATATTTGATTGTTCAGAGAGTACCCCTAAATGGTGACAACTAGGACACTCCGAAGTACTTGTATACAATTTGGCATCTCGGATGATATATATTTCTACCTACAAGGGAGGAATTTGCCTATATCTCCTTTTGGATTCATACCACGATATTATTACAGGTGTCAGAATGGTGTTATTCCCCGTTAATTCCTTTTTGCTTACCATTGTTTAGAATTCTAGGATTACCCCACTCTAAGTCCATTCCTTTGATATGATCTCCGAAATTGTTTATATGTCTTATTCATAGGGGCGCTGGAGACCTTAGAGAAACTAGAAAGTTGTATTGGAGACTCACACCAAAACTCTTAATGTTTAAGAATCAATACTTCATCGTCCATTGTTCGATCGGATTCAATCACCTTTGGACTAAATGATACAAGGTTATCCACTTGAACCTAATCGAAGCGTTTTAAAATTTGGACTCGTTTTGTGCTTCTTATAGCTATTCCAACCTAGAATAAAGACACGTCACATGGGAGGGGCTATTTTTTGCGATTTAAAGGTTATCCTTACCTATGAAGGTGCAGTAAAGTTCCTGCTAACCGATGAGACCCTTCATCAATATGGGCTATTGGATCCTTAGAGGTCTGTGGTCGAATGAAGCCTGAACTCTTGCTCCTCCAAGAGTTTGAACTAGGTTTACTTCCACATTCAGTGACTATGACGTGGATAATCAACCAGTGGGGATGGCTCGTTTGGAGAATTGCATGAAGAGGTTCATATATATTAACCCAATATGAACGATCCACAATTTTTAAATTCAATTTGTTATTCCTTTCGATTTCAAATTCTCATTTAAATCACTTGTGTCAGTTGATATGAGTTCAAATCTATGAAATTAATGCCCCGCTATTACCCTGCCATATCCTCACTATATCGCGTAGCGGATTTCCACCGCTACGCTATTTCCAAAAAGCCTTTGGAATAGCATTTTCGCTTTAAGCCCCGCTATATTCTGATATTCCCGATATTCCTGATATATCCCATTATTTCAGCTATATTGCACTATATCTTCTTTAAAAGAAATTTGAAAATGACATTTGTATATTATAGTATTTATAAAATTAGTTTTGTAATATACTTTTTTAACTATATTTTTTAGAATAGAAAATACTATAATATTCAGTTAAATTTAATCAAGTTAGATAAAAGTTTACATTTATTTACATATGCTTTTATTTAAAATTAACAATGTACTAAATATAATCAAGTCGAATATAAATTTTACATTTATTTATCATTTATATATTTGTAAAAGTATTAGACACGAGTTTTATACGCGACTCATCTGCTATATCCCGTTATTTACTTGCTTTATCCCCGGTATAATTTTTTACAATTCTACCGCTGTGGATCTGCTAAGCGCTTTAATTGCACCGGTTCAAATTACATTTCAAAATCATGACTTCGCGTTGGTTCATAACTTGAATTCTAGGTCCATTTCAATATATTATATTTCAAAACAACTTCGAAGTTTAATTGTTAATTTTTTCTTTTAAATCACATTTCTTTTTATTTCAATCTTCTATTTAAAAACTAAATTTTTATGTCAATTTTAAAACTTTATGAAAATCAATTCTAACCATTTACTTAATTTAAATGACTTAAATCTTAACATTGAATTGTTCTTTAGACTAAATTTATCAAAGTAAATAAATTTAATTGTTACCTCATAATAAATTAAATTATCCTTTTTATACCATATCTTCAAACCAAAATAATCCTTTCCATTGAGATAAGATATTTTAAATTTACTTCATAATAAATTAAGTTAAATTTCCCAAGTCATATCTTTTAAACTAAAATCCTTCACATTAACTTAAAACCATTTTTAAATTAACTATTGTGTAAAAAACTAAAATCCTTCACATTAACTTAAAACCATTTTTAAATTAACTATTGTGTAAATTTACGTTATATTGTACCAACTCCAATTACATTATGAAATCTATTTAAATTTTATCTTAACTTTGGCACATGTACTAGATATTGTTTCATTCATGCAACTTCTGTCATTTTTAATTGGTTGATATGAATTGTAACTTCTTAGTATATATCCAGGATTTTAGTTGAACATTCCCCGATGTGGGACTTATATTTTCATCATTATCCACTTCACTGCTACTAGGCTTTCCATGTGACTAAGTTGTCTCTCAAACCCACTAGATCAGGTTTCAAAAGAATGGAATCTTCTGCCACTAAACTGTTTCTTCTTTAACACTCTTTACCTGATTTCAGAGCTTTTTCCAAATTCATTTATGTAATTTTGTAGATGCGGTTAAATCTGAACTTTTTTGTAACAGTGGTGATTATAGTTGTGCTCTTCCTAGCATCTGTCTTCGTGCGTCTTGATGGATCAAAGTTTAAGCTGAGGAGATTCGTTCCATGTTTTGTTATTTTTTTGTGTGCTGCCATTTTCTTTTTGCAGATGCGTTGCTGAGCAGGTTCATTTTGATTTATATTTCCAAGCTTTGTTAGTTTCTTCGATTTTGAAGTGGGTGGAAATGTTTATGTTATGTGTGGCTGAGTTTACTTATTATTTTGTATGCAGTGTCATGCAGACGTGTTGAAGTGCAAGAAGGTTCATATTGGTTTATGTTTCCAGACGCTGTTAGTTTGTTCTGTTTTGTAGTGGGTGGGAGTAATATATGTGGCTGAGTTGTATTATTATTTTGCAAGCGTTCTTCCTCTTTTGTATGAATGTTGGGTTTGTTGTATGTATCTTTTGTATTGGATTTGTTTTTCCTTTTTAACGGCTTCTGAACCATCCTTTCAAAAAAAATTGCTGGTAATCAGTTATAGTGATAATAATGTTTTGTTCATGGTGACAGCGTTCCAACTGTTGTCATTTATGGTTTAGGCATGGTTCAGTTATGATGAGAATATATGATGGATGCATATATTGAAAACATAGTTCTTATATTATTATTTATGTAAGTTCCGTATGCATAGGATTGTGAACGTAACGAAAACTAGAAATGTTTAGAATAATCAGTGATCCATTAGTGATTACAGTTTTGATTTTTAGTTATTGGCAGCTTAGAGACAGAATAATTTGTCATTAATCAGTTTTTGAATTATTTGAGACAATTTTTGATTGTTCTTGATTTTTTAGAGACCTAAAACAAAAGACAAATATATTAATGTATGTCGCATCTTAAACAAAATATTGAAACAAAATAATCTAATTAATGACCAATAGATGATGTCTTTAATCCCTTTTTACTTTGTACTCGAAGGTGACAGGAGGCGAACCGACATTGGGATGGGTACAAGTACGATTCACCTAGCAATGACGAACACATATAACCAGTTCAAGTACATATACACATACATGTGTGTGTATATTTGTACATATATAAATGAAAAAATACGGACCTCAACGGTGATTTCAACTTAAACACGACAAAACCTCAAATCAATAACATACGCGTCAGTTTAGCGCGTTTTTGAACCGAAGTTATAAATTCGGAACAACAAACGTTTAAATTTAGCAAAACAAAAAATATTGTAATATTATGTAGTATTTATTAAAATATGTGAAACAAAATTTGAAATGAAATTCATTCATGAAATAAGTTTGTGCAATTGGCCTATTTTGGACAACTAGAGGACAAACCTTTTTAACTTTGACACGTTAAACAAACTAGTCCAAATTGTAATATATCTACAAAGTTAAACAAAACTAGTCCAAAACAATAAACATTTTTAGCGTCTGTGAACTTGATACATGTATATAAACAATATTCAGGTCAGGGCCAAACGTTTCAACTCTTGATTTGCTCCAAATGTAATATATATATATATATATATATATATATATATATATATATAAACACACACACAAAGCTAATTGTCTACACGAAGCTGAAAGTGAGTCGCAGAGAGACTGATTCGGAGTGCTACACGGTTTTTGAGAAAAAATAAGTTGATTAATATTTATATAAGCTGAAAGTGAGTCGCAGAGAGACTGATTCGGGATGCTACACGGTTTTTGAGAAAAAATAAGTTGATTAATATTTATATTTCTAGGAAAAAATAAAACATAGTTGTGGTAAAGCTGCAGTGCGACCACAAATAACGCATAACCACAACAACTGTGAGTGAGTGAAAATAGGATGTAAAACAAAAAGAATTGATTTTGTGCTTGCGAATTGCGTCCAAATTGTAATATATCTACAAAGTTAAACAAAACTGGTCTGGAAAAAATAAGGTGATCATATAATAAAACGTAAACGTAGTTCCTATAAAGGAGCTACCGTTAACAACGCTTAGCCACATCAACCATTAGCTCTGCAAAGCAACTCTCGTCTCATTTTATAGAGACAACCGAAAGCATTTGGCAAAGAAAAATAATATATAGTAGCGATACTTTTTATTACTGGCGATGTGGGACTCTAGTGTTATCATAATAAGCAACGCTGACATTATTATTTTATTAATTCAATGTCCCTTGTTTATCAGAAACTTTTATGGTGCAATGGTTGGGGGCAACTGCCCTTGTTCTTGGCAACCATAGTTCGAAACCTGCCTTTATCATGTTTTCTGCACCGTTTTCGTTTTAAACGGGAGCGGATCCTCTGGTCCGAAAATTACACGGTCCCATGGACCAAAGTAATCTGACCCGTTGATTTTTTCCCGTTTTAAACGATCGAATAGAATATCCCCAACAGTCGTCAGTTTAATTCCCATCTCCAGCTAATTTCAATTTGATAAGACTTTTGGCATCTGCATTTCTAATTCAACGCTTATTTCGTTCAATTTGATAAGATGTACAGTATACAAGTTCAAAAACAAAGAAAATCAATAGCTATATAATTGAAATAAGTCATTAGAAAATAAAATATATAGTTAAACAAGCATACAAAAAGTGTAAACGTAATAAATAAAATAAAGTCACGTATTAGTTTCAATTGGCGTACATAGAAATGCAATATAAAAACTAAAGCTATTCACGAAAACACAAGTGAACCATAGTAAATGTGTTATCCTCATTCGCAATAAATAAAGTGATAGTTTACAATTTGTTCTCTTACCTTGATCTAGGACTACGGCTTTATGCCTTCAACGATCCTTCCTTTATGGCTTCATACATAAAATTAGTTTAAAACAGTTATAGCAATGTTCAATAGAAAAACAATATGTTGACATACTAATAGAAGTTTAGGTAAAGGCTGCCACAAAATAAGCATGAACTGTGGAAATAAGCATATGCAAACAACTCACAAACCAGTTCATATATACAAGGATATATAGCTACACCACATTGTTCATCAATGAAAAGCAGCATAGAACGGATCTAAAAATAGCGTAAATAGTATGTATGAATAATAAAAAATTGTTAATTCATCAATTAATCTTGAATAAGAAAAAAAACAAAGAAGTCATACTTACCATCACCTTTTCAGAATCAAGTCTACGCATTTATACTCAGTGTCTTGTCTCAAAATCGAGAACCAGTTACCTTTTCTCTGATTGATCGATTCCAGGGTTAGCGATGATTACAGTAGCTGCTATGTGCAGTTTTCGTAATTTCTCTAGGTTTCAAATCTTAGTAGTCGATTTGAAGTTGAAGCTGTTATACGTCTAGTATACCAAAACAGAGAATAATCAATTCTAAACTCGTCGCACAAGTTTATAAGTTGAATTTCCACTACTCTGGAATTCAATATTCGCAATAAGTATGTTGTAATCAATTTACAACAACAACGTTATACTATTTTAAGAAATAGCACAATTTAGAGAAAGGAGAGATTATAGAATAATGTATATAAATATACAAATAAACTTGAAGTCTAACCCGATGATGTCTGAGGCTTGTCGTAACAATTTCCTTAATTTTATTACAAAATTCTCCCAAGATACAACAGACATATTCTGCACGAGATTGTAATGAGTATGTCACTCTGTGATTATTTATAAGAGTATTACAGAAGAGAGAAGGAAGTTCGGATTAGAAATTCAGTGAGGAAAGTGATCAGGTTTCCTCCTTATTTATAGTTTATCCGCATCCCTTCTGAACGGTCACACCCGTACCACTTCGTACGATCGCATCTCTTCTGAACGGTCGCACCCGTACCTCTTCGTACGATTGCATCTCTTTCGAACGGTCGTACTCGTACCTCTTCGTACAGACACATCTCTTTCTATGAAAGGAAGTGTCTTTTCGCGAAGTGTCTTTTCGCTGAAATATAACCGTTTGGCGAAATGAAGTGCCTTTTCGCGAAGTGTCTTTTCGTGAAGTGTCTTTTCACGAGGTGTTTTTTCGCTGAGATATGACCGTTGGGAAATATGACCGTTGGTGAAAGGAAGTGTCTTTTCGCGAAGTGTCTTTTCACGAAGTGTCTTTTAACGAAGTGTCTTTTCGCGAAGCGTCTTTTCACGAAGTGTCTTTTCGTAAAATGTCTTTTCGCGGAAAAGCATGCTTCCAATAGTCACATTCTTTCACTTAACAGTCGCACCTGTTCGCTTAATGGAAAAAGTATATTTCATTCAATACTTACGAATTCCAACAATCCCCCACATGAATGATAATATTCTTTTCCCCCACACAAAGCGAAATATCACAGAGTACATATGGAATAATGCTTTATCGTGGATAAGTAGATATTTCACTTTGAACTTTCCCTATTTAAGACTTATCGGATCTACTCGGCTAATCGGTGAATTATTTCATCTTGAACCGTCAGCCTTTATTGTATATCCAAACAATAAGTCTTACGAAGCATTGATTCCCTTCACATCCAATCTCTTGGTTGTGTTCATTTTGGTCCTGAACATTTCTTGGTTCTGCGAGTGTTATAGAGAATTCAAGCCTTTAAAAATTCTCATAGAGCCGACCCAGCTCACACTAACATAGGTGATCGCAACCATTAAGAGTATCCTACCTATACCCCACTTGTTTTTTATTTTCAAGATATGGTCATCATTAAAAACATAGTTTTAACCTTGTAATACTTCTGTAGGCATGCATTTATATTGTGCACTATAGGAATGGAGTAGGACTGTGTCCAAAAATGCATTACGTCTTGAGTTATTCATATCTGGTTTGCCTATTGATCCTAGTCCGTGGGATCTCCAATCGCTAGGATAGGTTTCCGTATAAGATAACTCTTGTTGGTTTAGGCTTTTAAACTCATTCCCCTCGATGTGCAGTCAATTTTCTCTCTTGATAAAACTTTAGTAAACGGATCTGATAGGTTATCATTTGTTCTCACATAATCTATGGAAATAGTTCCATTTGAGAGTAACTGCCTAACTGTGTTATGGCATCTACGAATATGTCGTGACTTTCCATTGTACACAAAATTATGCGCTCTACTTTGCGCTGCTTGGTTATCGCAGTGTATGCATATGACCGGTACAGGTTTAGGCCAGAATGGGACATCTTCTAAAAAGTGGCGAAGCCATTCTGCTTCTTCACCAGCTTTATCTAATGCAATGAACTCTGATTCCATAGTGGATCGAGCTATGCATGTCTGTTTAGAAGATTTCCATCACACTGCTGCCCCTGCTAGGGTAAATACATAACCACTTGTTGATTAGATTCCTCTGAATCAGCAATCCACTTTGCATCACTATATCTTTCTAATACGGCTAGATATTTTCCATAGTGTAAGGAATAGTTTGTAGTATTTTTCAAATATCATAGCACTCTCGTTAGTGCTTTCCAATGTTCCTTTCCTGGAGTGCTTGTATACCTGCTTAATCGACTTACTGCATAAGCTATATCTGGTCTCGTGCAGTTCATAAGATACATTAGACATCCTGTCATTAGTGTTTTTATGCAGTATTTCTGACGGATTAAAAGGTGTCTGTAATTCTTTAATCCCAAAGTTTTTGAATCTTTTAATCACTTTGTCTACATAGTGTGACTGAGATAATTCAATTCCATTACGTGTTCTCATTATTTTGATTCCCAAAATAACGTTTGCAACTCCTAAGTCTTTCATATCGAAATTGTTAATTAACATTTTCTTTATGGACTATATTACTTGGGTATTCGGACCAAATATTAACATATCGTCTACATATAGACAAATCATTACATATGATTGTCCAATTTGTTTACAATAAACACACTTATCACATTCATTTATATGAAAACCATTTTTCATCATGACACCGTCAAATTTTGTGTGCCATTGTTTTGGAGCTTGTTTTAGTCCATATAATGATTTTACTAATCTACAGACTTTGTTTTCATTTCCTTTTGAAATGAAACCTTCTGCTTGCTCCATGTAGATCTCTTCATCGAGATCGCCATTTAACAATGTTGTCTTTACATCCATTTGATGAATCTCTAGATTATAAATGGATGCAATTGCTATTAGCATTCTTATTGAGGTTATTCGTGTAACCGGTGAATAAGTATCAAAGAAGTCTACACCTTCTTTTTGACGATATCCTTTGGCTACTTATCTGGCTTTATATTTATTGATAGAGCCATCGAGTTTCATTTTGTTCTTGAAAATCCATTTGCAGCCAATTGGTTTTATTTCAGGTGGAATATCTACAATTTCCCAAGTTTTATTACTTAGAATTGAATCAATCTCACTTTGGATTGCTTCTTTCCAACATACAGATTTAGAAGATGGCATTGCTTCCTTTGCCAAGCACCCCCACACTTTGAGGTATTTAAAGCTTGGTTTATGCCCTTTCCATAACTCATATGGAAGTGTTTCTGTTTTATTGTAAGGGACCTTGTTTAAAATATGATTAGACATATTTAAGGCCTCCTTCCACAAGTTCGTCGGTAAGCCAGAGGTCAATAGCATCACATTATTCATATCTTTTAATGTTCTATTCTTTCTCTTGGCAACACCATTTTATTGTGGTGAATATGAGGCTATTGTTTGATGAATTATTCCATTTTCTGCATAGAATTGTTCAAATGGTGATTCAAATTCTCCACCTCGATCAGATCTCAATATCTAGATCTTTTTATTTAACTGATTTTCTACCTCATCCTTTGTTGACAATTCAACTGTTGCCATCTCTGTTTTAGTAAGAAAACAGATATATAAATTTCTTAAGATGTTATACGTCTAGTATACCAAAACAGAGAATAATCAATTCTAAACTCGTCGCACAAGTTTATAAGTTGAATTTCCACTACTCTGGAATTCAATATTCGCAATAAGTATGTTGTAATCAATTTACAACAACAACGTTATACTATTTTAAGAAATAGCACAACATAGAGAAAGGAGAGATTATAGAATAATGTATATAAATATACAAATAAACTTGAAGTCTAACCGGATGATGTCTGAGGCTTGTCGTAACAATTTCCTTAATTTTATTACAAAATTCTCCCAAGATACAACAGACATATTCTGCACGAGATTGTAATGAGTATGTCACTCTGTGATTATTTATAAGAGTATTACAGAAGAGAGAAGGAAGTTCGGATTAGAAATTCAGTGAGGAAAGTGATCAGGTTTCCTCCTTATTTATAGTTTATCCGCATCCCTTCTGAACGGTCACACCCGTACCACTTCGTACGATCGCATCTCTTCTGAACGGTCGCACCCATACCTCTTCGTACGATTGCATCTCTTTCGAACGGTCGTACTCGTACCTCTTCGTACAGACACATCTCTTTCTATGAAAGGAAGTGTCTTTTCGCGAAGTGTCTTTTCGCTGAAATGTAACCGTTTGGCGAAATGAAGTGCCTTTTCGCGAAGTGTCTTTTCGTGAAGTGTCTTTTCACGAAGTGTTTTTTCGCTGAGATATGACCGTTGGGAAATATGACCGTTGGTGAAAGGAAGTGTCTTTTCGCGAAGTGTCTTTTCACGAAGTGTCTTTTCGCGAAGTGTCTTTTCGCGAAGCGTCTTTTCACGAAGTGTCTTTTCCAAAATGTCTTTTCGCGGAAAAGCATGCTTCTAATAGTCACATTCTTTCACTTAACAGTCGCACCTGTTCGCTTAATGGAAAAAGTATATTTCATTCAATACTTACGAATTCCAACAGAAGCTTGAAGTTGAGTATCTACGATTCCCTTTCTGCCATTTTAGACTTTTTTCTTCACCGATATATGACTTCGTGTATCGCGCAAAAAGGTTACTTCATTGATTTACGATTGAATCGAAGGGGAAATGGTGAATAGTGGAGGGAGATGAAATGTTAGGGTTAGGTTTTGAGATAGAAAAAGTAGCAGAAGGGGAGAAATGAAAGAAAGCGCAAGTAAAATAACAAAAGATGAGGGCCATAAAATATTTTAGCCTAATTGAGAGAGAGAGAGAATATGAAGCTAGAAGTAAAAAATTTGATAACTTTAATCAGACAACAGATACTAAGGGGGGAATAATTGAAAAAAACGCGGCCATGCAATAAGTAATACTAAAAGGGAAATCAAAATTTTGATATGGAGGCGAAACCAATTTTTTTTATAATTTCAATTAGAGAACAAATAAAATGTTGTCTGAATGACATGAACGAAATATAAGTAGAACAAAAAATTCACGGGCTATGACAGACAACAGGTAGTTTTTCTATGTGTTGTGTGAAATAATGGTAAATATTAGGATAACAACAAATCTACCTTATGTTTGTGATCGATGTTGTCTGATTCGATTTTTGGCATAGTGATACATGAAAATTTGGCCGTAACCACAAAATGTTGACTAGGCGATAAGGGGAAAAAGGTTGGTGGCATGAAGTGTAAGAAATAAAAGTATGCTTCAGATCATAGAAACTCAGGACAACTCATTTCCCCTAATTCTATTTTCCTTAAATCTATCTTTACTCTATCGATTTTCCTCCTCCCGGAGCTCATTGTCTCGAATTAATCTATCCACCATTCACAAATTGGTCCCTATATCCCATAATCTGAACGGCACCATTCGGTTCTTTCTGTCAGCACTTTACATTTTTGTAGATTAGTGAAGCTACTTTACAATTAAATCGCGTCATTTTGTCAAAAACTCTTGTTCATGCCATATTTGGGAAATTGAAACCACATAATAGAACCTTGCAACGTCATTTAGATTTTGATTTCTTGTTAATGCCATATTCATACTGGAAATTTAAACACATTGTTTAGTTTTGTAAAATCAAGGACTTTTTGATTGCTTCATTCCTCAAACACCCCCATGGTTGATGTACTTGATCATGTTGATTTTGTATCTTTTTTTTAATTAACTAAAAATATGGTGTATTCTAAAGAATGATTTAAGCCAATGAAATATGTGTTAAAACTGTAGGATATACTAACTTTTTTCTTGATATATGCAAGAACATCGTGCTATGAATAGTTTGATTATTTTTATCTAAAATAATTACAGAGATTTCTTCCCTTTCTACTATTATGTTAGCATAATATTAGGGTTATCAATGGGTCGTGCCGGGTCGGGTTCGGGTCGGGTTCGGATCAAGTCGGGTTCGGGTTGATTAAGAAACGGGTCAAGCTAACCCGTTTATTAAATGGGTCATTTTTTCCTAACCCTAACCCGACCCGTTTATAAATGGGTTGACCCGAACCGATCCACGTAACCCATTTAACTAAATGGGTCATGTCGAGCCGTGTTGTGTCGGGTTTACCCATTTGACCCATTGGTAAATATTACCCATTAATATAAACAACAAAAGAACCAAATGACCAACAATCACATTATTATATTACCAACATGCAACAAGTTGTAAAGTCACCAACAGATATCACATATATATAGCATGAAATCACCATATCCAAAAATTATTCTTCATACATAAGTATATAGGACCATATGCATAAATTAAGACTAACAGTATGGAAGAGATACAATTGTTATAAGTAAAATATAACTAACAACATACAAGAATAAATTAGTAAATATAACAACTTACATATATGAGCATACTGATTACTGCATAATAAAAGACTAATACTAACAATGTACTTAAAAGACTAACAGTACGGAAGAGATACAACATATAATCGGGTTTGACGGGCCAAAATCGGGTTAGCGGGTCAATCATAAACCCACCCGTTTATAAACGGGTAAAATTCGGGTTAACTCGAAAATAACATGCCAACTAAACGGGTCAGGTTAACCTGTTAATTTCCGTGCGGCTTTCGGCTCGGGTCGCGGGTCGTGTAGGAAATTGACAGCCCTACATAATACCCATAAGTAACTTTTAAACTATTGTATATATTATTGATGATGGCATAACAAGAGTTAACTTATTAAAAAAAACTTATGGAAGGTTAGTGAACTTTTATAGAGTGTGAAACTTATTTTCTGTCTAATCATGTTTGAGAATTGTGCGCACGTTGTGATACAACATTTAACCTTTTATCATCCCTAATTTCTTTCCAAGTTGTACTATTGTTGTTCCTGTTGTTTTTGAATTTGTCAATAGGTTTGAAGGAGGATTGGTAGGAATAAGGAAGAGAAATCATTAAAAAGTCGTTGAATTGGAGAGCATGCTTACTGAATCTTGGGGCACCTGTTTGGGAACACCGGAAAGTATGTGTTGTGCAATGATAATGGTTGGTTTTCCAAGTTGTTTGAGGATAGAGAGCGATATGGATGCTTTGAGGTTTAACACCTACTAAAGAAACATTTGAAATTTGAGGTTCCAATATGGTTTAACTCTTTAAGAAATGTGAATGTGAAAGGAATGAATGGGGTTAGTACTTTTTTTACAGCATATGAATCATTTATAATATAGAAGATGAACATTTTAGGTTTAGAGATGTAATTAGCAAGTTTGTCGAGGACGGGTTTCACTGTGGGATGATGTCATCTAGTCAGCTGAGAAGCAGTCTTAATGTTCTGGAGTAGGGGATATTTTGTAGTTGGTAGCTGAAGAGGGCACGCATGGGTATTGCATATTAGTGAGAAAATCTCATTTAACGACATAATGTTGATTTTCTGGTTACAGTTGTAATACCATTGCATTTGTTGCTTATCTGTATATGTAAGTCGAACAAGTTATCATGTTCTTTTCTGTATTCTTGCACTACATCTCAATAATAAATCGTGTACCGATCCCAAAAAAAAAAACAGTACTATTGTTCACCTAGCTATTGTGATGGAAGTCGGGATATGCGACAATAAGTAAGCTTTATGTAATAGCAAGGATGTGGTATTACACCTTTTCTGCTACTTGAACTATTTTATCTTCGCAAACTTATTGTGAATACTATTATAACATGTCCACGCAATCTACATTTTGAGCAAGGAAGGTTTTTCATTTTAAAGTTATATTTCAAGCAAGTAATCATCATCCATTGCAAATCACCTGACTTTTTAATTCTATTATTTGTGAGTGCTTAGCACCATATATATTCTTTTTGTAGAAAATGATTTTTACTTTATATTTTGTAAACGGAAAATTTATATAAAATAACTTGAATTGGATAATACATTAGCCCAACCCCAAGCCTTTAAAATGTGAATTTGGCTACCCAAATTTATTTTATTGTTCGATCGATTATCCAACAAAAATATAATGTTAAATATAATGTTCTAACAAGTTTATCATCTTTGGTTGCAGGTCCAAATTATTTTCTAATTTCAGCTATACTGGAATAAATAACGTAATTTGACATAAAATCATTGGTAAATTATTTATATAATAGATAATACAATAAATCAAAGTTACTATTTTGTACCTTTTTGGATTATAGTGGTAACACATTATGTAAAATATATTAATACTTTTTTATAACAATTTTATAAGCAATCTTCTATTTATCACTAAAGAAAAATTTAGACATGAATCTTGGGAACGAGTTTCAGTATGAGTTATACTATGGTCAGTATGAGTTTTACTATGGTCCTAGATGCTAGACGGTGGTACTTTTGTTTTGATTTTCTCGTTGTACATTACGATTGCCTGTGATGGTAGTCCGAAAAAGAAGAATCAACGATATGATGTACAAGGTATGGATTTTATTCAGATTTATCATTAGGTACGGTTGGTTAAATGTTCCCACAAATGTGTGTTAATATATGAATGAACAAACGTTTGTTGCTTAAAACCTATATTTTTGTTTGATATTTAAGATTTTACAATGGTAATTATTATATATACATCATTATATTATGCCAACACCAATACTTTTGTGTTTGAGGTGTATGAATCATTAAATATCTTTCATGTCTTCTCTGCATTGATGTCAAGTTAATCCCTTAATAATTACTCAATTATCTGAATAATTTTAAAAGAAAAAGACATTTTGCACATACAAGGTGGGCAATGCAGGAACCAACGTAGAACTGAGTTTCGGAAAGTTGTGTGCACCACCGAATCAATGCATATGGGAAATACAATGGCGATCGGTTTCAGTTAATTTTTCTAATCGTATTTTTATATTTAAACTGCTTTTTATTCTAATTCGGTGCTTATTTTAGTTTGAAAAAAAATACTAGTGAAGTTGCACTCCATGTTTTCCCTTTGTGATGCACTGAAAAATAAAATGATTTTATATTTTATCAAGTGTACTGCTAAATACCCATGTTGCCTTCTTATTTGAATATAATAACATGATGATACATACATAAAAATATATAAGTGGGGCAAGATACCACTACAAGAACATACCAATATCGTGACGGACAGTGGCGACGGCTAAAAAAAGCGGCCCTCGCAAGCCGTCGCCAACCGTCGCCTAAAACAAATAAAGCCGGGAGGCTACAGGAAAACAGATCATTCACGAAACCATCCCCCAATCTCCCCCAAATCAAACCCCGTTCCCCCAAACCCTACCATCCCACGCCCCTGCCGTCGCCAGCCGACACCGCCGCCGCCAACCGACACCCTCCGCCGCCGCCTAACTGATTCCTCCCCCCTCCGGCCTTCTCGAGCTCTCTCCATCACTCCAAACCAATCTCTCTCTCTCTCTAAGGTATGAATTATAACCTAATTTCATGAATTAATTATTCAATAGTGATACAAATGTATGTGTTAGTTGATTATATAATGGTTGTTGAATTAATGTAGTTGATTTAGTAATGATTGGAACCCTAGATTGTTGATTTAGTTGTTTATCGGTGTGATGTTTGATTTTGTGTTAATGTATGTGTTAACAAACCGTTATGGTGTACATGTTGTTGGATATAGCTAGTTAAAAGCGATGGTTGTGAAATTGTTGGGTTGTAGACGGGGCTTGAAAATGAATTGTATTGTGGAAATTATTGGAATGGAATGACTATGTATGGCGCAAGTAGGATTTTGGTTGATGGTCATGATAGAAATAAATTGCTTAGATAATAAAAATCACATTTTTATTATGTATGATAAAAATATTCATGTGTTTAATAAATTCTTTGAACAATGAAAATCAGTTTTTTATTATATGTATGAACCACTAAAAATGTTAATGTGTTGAATAAATTCTTTGAACAATAAAAATAATATTTTTATTGTACGTATGAACCATTAAAAATATTCGTGCGTTGAATAAATTTTTTGAACAATATATGTATGTGTTATCGAAATCACTGACATATATTTTTGAATCAGGAAAAATGTCCAATTATTACATTGACCGTAGTTGGATGTATGAAGTTAGAATTGGAATGAAAGGCTCAGTGAAAGAAGATTTCTATAATGGTGTAAATGAATTTGTTAGATTTGCAATATCTAATAATCGAAATTACGAGGAGCTTCGTTGCCCGTGTAGTAAGTGTAAACTGATGAGGTTTCATAAACCAGACATCGTTAAAGTACATTTGTACAAATCAGGTTTTGTGCCAAATTATTATTTATGGGATCGTCATGGAGAACTTGTTGCGCCTACAGTAAACCCTGTAGTGTCGGAGGTCGAATTAGTTATGACGAATCCAATAGAAGATATAGTGGAAGATGCAGCACGGTCAATGTTCCCTATCGGTCAGGTTGACGACGATGACGTCAATATAGAAGAAGAACCGAACACGGAAGCCAGAAAAATATATGATTTATTGGCTTCAGCTAAGCAGCCATTGTGGAATGGTTGTGAAAGTGGAACTGAATTATCGGTAACCGCTGAGTACATCACCATGAAATCAAAATTTAACCTTACAGAAGCTGCATTTACAGCGGTTGTACAAGCTGCGAAAAGACATATGCCACCCGATAATCTGATGTGCGATAGTCATTACAAAGTGAAAACACTAATGTCGACTTTTGGTTTGCCGTACCAAAAAATAGATACTTGTGTTAAAGGTTGCATGTTGTATTGGAAAGATGATATTAATCTTAGAAACTGTAAGAAATGCGGCGGGGAACGGTATAAACCTAGAAAAAAGAAAGGTAAGGAAGTTCCGTATACAAGAATGCATTATTTACCAATCATCCCTAGACTACAACGGTTATATGCATCCTCAGTCACTGCATGTCATATGCGATGGCATAGTGTGCGAACACCTGAAGATGGAACTTTGACACATCCATCGGATGGAGAAGCATGGAAACATTTTGATAGGACGTATCCAACATTTGCCGCAGAGAGTCATAACGTAAGACTTGGTTTATGTACATATGGGTTTTCACCATTTTCTCAGTTTGGTAGTAAATATTCATCTTGGCCTATTATCGTTACTCCTTATAATTTACCGCCGTGGATGTGTATGAAAACTCCATATATGTTTCTCACTGTTGTCGTTCCTGGTCCTAATGATCCAAAACAAGGCATCGATGTTTATCTACAACCATTAACCGAAGAGTTGAAAAAACTATGGGATGATGGAGTTGAAACCTACGACATTTCAAGAAAAAAGAATTTTCGTATGTTCGCTTGTTTGTTATGGACGATTAGTGATTTCCCTGCATATGGGATGCTTTCAGGTTGGAGTACCGCCGGTCGTCTATCTTGTCCTTTGTGCATGAAGAATCACAAGCATTTTTCTTACGGTATGGAAGGAAGCATTCGTGGTTTGATTGTCACCGTTGTTTTTTGCATACCAATCATACTTTTAGAAGAGATAAAAAAAACTTTAAAGCTAACAGCGGAATGACTTTGCAAGCACCCAAAATTTGGACGAGTGAAGAAATATACGATATTGTAAAGGATTATCCGAAGATCCATGAGACTGGAGAGCAGACAGAAATTCCGGGTAAATCTGACATTCATAATTGGTGTAAACAAAGCATATTCTGGGAGCTACCTTATTGGAAAGATCTCAAACTTCGACATAATATCGACGTTATGCACAATGAAAAGAATGTATTTGATAACGTGTTTAATACTGTTTTGAATGTCAAAGGGAAAACAAAGGACGATATACATTCGAGACGTGACATAGAAGAATATTGTAAACGTCCAGAACTTCATATGAAGCCCAATGACAATAAAAAATCCAAAGCGTGCTATGAACTAGACAACAAACAAATAAAACTTGTACTGAAATGGGTTGAGGGACTGAAATGTCCGGATGGGATTTCTTCTAATTTTCGTAGATGTGTTGACTATAAAAACAATAAACTGAGTGGGATGAAAAGTCATGATTGTCATATCATGATGGAATATTTATTACCAGTGGTGTTCAAAGAATTGTTGCCTGTAAAAGTGTGGGGCGTTTTAACAGAGTTAAGCTTATTCTATAAACAACTTTGTTCGGCAATGTTAAAAATTGATCGTCTCCGTATACTTGAAGTAGAAATTCCGATATTGATTTGCAAATTAGTGAAAATCTTCCCTCCGGGATTTTTTAATGTAATGGAGCATTTACCTATTCATCTTCCATCCGAAGCTATTCTTCGAGGTCCAGTACAATATGGATGGATGTATCCTTTTGAAAGGTAAAATTTATGCTTACGATTCAAAGTGACATTAGTGCATATAAATTGAATTAATTTTATTTTAGGTATTTGAACCATCTGAAGAAAAAAGTACGACAAAAAGAACAAGTTGAAGGTTCGATTTGCAAATCTTATCTTGAAGAAGAAGCTTCGTTCTTTTTTTCTCATTACTTCAGTGATCATGTGAACCTATCATTTGTAAGTGGTCCTCGTAATGATGAAACCGTGGAACCCAATTTTTGTCCGACAATGTTATCAGTTTTTAGACAACATGGTCGATCGTCCGGAAAATGTGTTGAAATTTGGTTAGATGATATAGATCACCACGTGGCACACACATATGTTCTTCTAAATTGTGCTGAAGTTGCACCATTTGTTAGGTACTAAATTTTTAACTTTATTACAGTTATGTGTACATAAATTGTTTGCTAGTAATAAAATCATTTATATTTGCAGTATTTACGAATCAGAAAATCCAAATGGATATCTCAGTAAAGATTTTGCTAAATGGTTCTCGAAGTACGTTTTCGATCCAATAAACTGCGTCAATGACGAGGGTTTGCAACATCTTGCGCTTGGACCAAAAAGAAATGTTAAGACTTATCCAATATTCTTCGTCAATGGATTTAAATTCAACACCAAAGACCATGGTACTGACAGATTAACATATAACAGTGGTGTATTTGTCAAAGGTAGTGATGATCCCGAAGAGCATATAAAAGACTTTTATGGCGTGTTGACACAGATTTTAGAGTTGACATATTATGTACAACCCGTTGAAAAAGTTGTTCTATTCAAGTGCAACTGGTTCAGCAATGTTCCTGGTACTGGAATCAACGTGCATAAAGATTACAAGCTTATAGAAATAAAGCACACATCGCATTACTATAAGTATGATCCTTTTGTATTGGCAAAGCAAGCATTACAAGTTTACTTTGCTCCGGTCCGTCCTTAAAAAGAGATAAAGCAGATTGGTCTGCTGTAATTAAAACAAAGGCAAGATTTACCTTTGAAGGAATTGCTATTCCAGACGATTCAGCGTATCAAACGGATGCAAATCAAAGCGACGAAATAATAATTGCTAATGATGTTAATTTAGAGTCTTTAAACGATGAATCAAATGAATTAATAGAAGCTTTTGAGAGTACAGAGGACAACGATATAGAGTATGAGACCGAGACTGAATCAGAAAATGAAGAAGAATAATGTTATCTGCATCGCTATGTTGTGAACTTATATGATGTGCTATGTTGTGAACTTATATGATATGCTATTTTGTGAACTTATGTGATGTACTATTTTGTGAACTTATATATGATGTGCTATGGTTATTTATTATCTGGTTCTTCTTCTTTTATGTAAATGGGTCTTGTAGTTGCATTTGACAATATATGTTGTATGAGTTTATTTGGTAATGGATGTGCATAATGATGTATGAGTTATTGTGATTTTCATAATTGTTTGTGTGATGGTCATAATTGTTCATACTTGCTTTATGTGATGTGAATTAACTTGTTTGTGACAGATATGCCTCCTAGACGCCGACCTACCCACAGTTCAGAGGCGGGTGCGAGCGGTACAGCATCGGATACACGTCCGGTCGTAGAGGTTGTACCCAAGTCCGCAGGGTAAGTTATTGATTTCGTAAATGCTTAGTATTCCAAAGTTATTAAATGCATGCTAATATTGTACTTTCCGCAGGGGGTTTGATATTATTCCAGGAGAGGTTGTTTTACGTGTGTCTAGACAAGCATATGTCGCTAGGTGGACAGAGGCGTGGCCTCACTGGGATGATATTCCTGTGCAGATTAGGAATGCCATCCTCGCGGAGGTTCTTGTAAGTATAAATTTATTTCTCATTTGCAAAATTATATGAAATATGTAATACAATTTGTTTGGTAATTTATAGTGTGCTGTACGGGTCCAGGAAGAAGATATGGATGTTTTCCTCACCGCATGGAACCAGAAGATGAGGAAAAATTATTCAGGCAATATATACAAGGCAAAAAGAGCGACAAAGAGGCCTCAGTGGATGAACGAGGAGGTCTACGGCGATTTCCAGAAATTGTGGGCCACGGATGCTGCGAGGGTAATTAATTAAGCTTATTTTAAAATTTTATTTTGTATGTCAATCAATTAATCATATAATTAAATATACAGGAGCTTTCAAAGCGAAACCGAGAAAATAGGCTCAAAAATCCTGCTTTGCATCGGGCTGGGTCTAAGTCGTTCTCCCAGCATCGTCGCGAATTGGTACGAACGATAAATCACATATACAAATAGTTCTAAACTTTTAAAATCGTACTGACAAATATATATTTTATCATTTCAAATGTCGACTCTCCAGCGGGAGCCTACATTTGCTGAAGTATTTACACAGACTCATGCCGTCGAGCGGACAGATGCGGAGGGTAACACCTCATATACCTGGTCGGATCCTAAGTCCTGCGAAATGATGGTTAGCTTGTAATATTTTGTATCTCACATTGTTATTTTGAATTGAGTATTTAATGTATTCCATAATTGTCCGCTGTTGCAGGACAAATACAGGGCGGTCTTAGACGCTCGAGCGACGCAGTTGGGTCAAGAGCCAGACGTGGAGGAGTGCAATCGCATCTGGAACAGAATCATTGACCCGCCTACTAGGGGTAGACGCTACGGCTTTGGAAACATTGAGGTAAAGCGTTTATAGTATATAAAAAAACTTTTGACAATGGTTTCTAACTTTTTTAATATAATTACAGATAGCAGGGACTCAGGCCTCTTATACGAGGCGTCAGGATGAGGAGGAGATCCACATGCTTCGACAACAGGTTGCAGCCCTGGAAGATTTTCAGAAGAACAGGCTGGAGACCGTGTTGGATGCGCGGATTGCTGCATATTTTCAGCAGCATGGTGTGATGCCTCCGAGTCAGCCCGTGGAGGAGGACGATGAGGACGATGGGGACGAGGAGGACGGTAAGAGTGACGATGAGTAGGTTAGTACTTGTTTTTTTTTGGACATGTTTTGTAAATACAACTTGTTGTTGGTGATGGACATGGTTTGTTTGTGGTATTTTGTGGAGACATGGTTTGTTTGGTTGATGGTATTGTTGACATGGTTTGTTGTGTTGATGATTTTTTGCTAGTTTATCGTTTATATGTTTGTTTTTTGGGCGTTTTGATGGTATGAGGTGAATTATAGTGTTGATGAGGTGATTGAATGTGAATGTGAGTTGATGGAATGTCAAATTGAGTGTATATGAGTTGCATTTGAACTCCGTTTTGAGTTTGTGTGGTTTGTTGGCTTGTTAGCTGCTGAAATACAAAAAAAAAGTTACAGTTTGGCGACGGCTAGCGACGGCTAGTGAGGGTTTCCTGGTCACGTTGAGTGACGACTGGCGACGGCTAGTGAGGGTTTTTCACCCAGATTTGTCACGAATAGCGACGGCTTGCGACAATATATTTGCTGGGCATAGTGACGGTTAGCGACGGCTTGTTAGGGCTAAATGGTGACGGTTTTTGACGGCTTGTAACAGTTTGTTTGAATTATAACCGTTTGTCCACGTGGCAAATTTACCGTGGCTAGCCGTCGCAAATTTGGTGTCCACGGCCGTCACCATGGCCGACGCTATATACTTGGCGTCCACATTATTTGTGACGGCTTATAGTGACGGTTGGCGACGGCTAGCGACGGCCGTCGACGGTTTTTTGCCGTCGCTATTTGAGCCGTTTCTTGTAGTGTACAAGTAGACAAAGACATTATATATATGGCGGATCAAAATACATTTGCTGGCAAAACAGCACTATATCCGTATTTACATACTACGAGTGAAATTAAAATTTTATCTATCATTTTCAGAACGCTCAAGGATGAAGCACTCTTTTGCAACATCTTTGTCACATGTAAAAAGTACTTTCTTTCCGTTTTATATTAATACATTATATACATGGCGCGGATCTCAGTAGCGTAAACAAGCTGTTTCCCTTTCCAGTTTCCCTGATCTCACAATGTTAATAATATGAATAGGCTAGCAGATAGAAGAAGGCTACAACGGTACAGTAAGGTAGAATTAATGGAAGGCATGTTACAAGGCTAGCACATAGAAGAAGGCTAATAAGTGAAGCTTTCATATATATAAGCTTCACTTATATATACAGTGCGTTTTATTTATTACTATATATGGGGTGTAATCTAGATTCCAGACGCTGGTTGTGTTGTTTTAGACTTGTAGTATTATTTATGTATTTGTTACCCAACAAAGTAGATGAAATTGCACACGAGGATGGGCTTTCAAAGTTGTGCATGGATAATGTTGTATTGACCATCTGCTCCAAATTGTAATTAATATCTACAAAGCTAAGTGCGTACACGAAGCTGAAAGTGAGTCGCACAGAGAATGAAAAAAGTAAGGTGGTCATATATTAAAAAATAGTTCCGGTAAAGGAACGACCGTCGATAACGCATAGCCACATCAACTATGAGCAATGCATAGCAACGTTCGTTTCCTTTTACCAGAACTGTCGAATCTGATCAGCAAAGGAAAATAATATATAGTAGTGATTCTTCTTATTACCAGCGATGTGGGACTTTAGTATTATTTGAATAAGCAACGCTAACATATTGTTTTATTAACTCAATATTCATTGCATACACGAAGGATGCGTGGTGTGGTGGTCGGGGCATCTTCATGTGTTCTAGGCAAGCTGTGTTCGGTTCCTGCTTTAGCCTTGCTTTGCATCTTTCCCTTTTTTTTAGCCTGTTAAATATTAAAACCTTTTGAAGGTTTTTAGCCTGTTAAATATTAAAACCTTTTGAATATTCCCAACAGGCGTGGATTTAATTCCCATCTCCACCTAATTTCAATTTGATAAAGATACTTGCCTCTTGGCATCTGCATTGCATCTGCATTTCTAATTCAACACTTGTTTCGTACAATTTGACAAGATGTACAGTATACAAGTTCAAAAACAAAGGAAAATCAATAGGTATATAATTGAAATAAGTCATTAGAAAATAAAATATATACTTTTTTTTACAAGGCAAGCGGGGTTGAAGTGGACCCCTACCACGTTTATTAAAGAAACATACAAAAATACACAATGCAGCAACAAAGTGCAAACACACTGAAGATACAACGACATACAAACAAAGGAAAAAAAAACTAGTTACGACAGGAGATTCAACCACCTAGCTGAAAAAGTAGGATCGAAAGTGAACAAAGAAGCAGTCAAGTCTCTCTTAATGCAGAGTTTTAGCTTCAACCAAAGCGCTTCAGGAGTAATACTTTCCAGCTTGAATACTCGCGAATTCCTTTCGTCCCAAATCATACTAACAAACTTTTTAATTCAAAGAATGAAGAGGACGTGTTCATCTTTTCTCCATCTAGTGGACAAGAGAATGAAATGCCATTGTGCTTGCGTAGTATCAGGATGCAAGTTTATGCCAAAAAGTAGCAGTAGTCTTTTCCAGATGACTAGAGAATATGGTCATTCAAAATACAAATGACCACAATCCTCCTCAGTACTGCCACACAGATTGCAGTTCCCATTAATCCCCATACCCATTTTATTAAGCCGATGCTTTGTCAGCAAAGCTTTACTAATCGCTTTCCAAAGCATGAAGTTCTCCTTTGGGATGGCAGCAGTGCTCCAGACTATTTTCGACCATGGCCAATTAGGCAGAGCTTCATAGTTGATCAGCAACATGTACACTTTTTTGATAGAATGAGGTAAACCATTCTACCTTATCATGTCAGTTCGGGAGTAGTGAACCATTTGAAGCATATTTTCACATGATGAACGTGCCTGCGCATCGGAGAGGTAAGGCAGCACTACCTTTCCAGTGGACAGAAAGGCGTTAACCGAAGCATTCCTGTTAATTCTCGAGAGCATGACAGTGTTGTACCCTAAATTCTTAGAAAGAATTACACCCTTGGATATCCAAGGATCGTCCCAAAAAGACACTTTGCAGCGAGCAGAAATGGAGTATTGGATGAAAGGAAGAAATTTCGATCGGAGAGACAAAATGCATCTCCAAACCCAGCCGCATGACGAGGGTGTATCCATACACCAAAATTTCCTGTTCTTCACATTATACTTCCAGCACCACTTGACCCATAAACTATCCAAACAGTTTATGAACTTATCGAATAGAGAGCTCACCGCTGCTTCATTCCAATCTTTGAGTGATAGTAAGCCAAGTCCTCCCTTGTTTTTCGGTAGTTGCATCGAAGTGAAAGCACATGGGATTGGCTTTCTCCCATGAACGGTTCCAGTCCACAGAAAACGCAAGAGTGCTGATGTTATCATTGTTATGAGCTTTTTCGGCAAAACAAAAGCCCTTGCATAGTACACCGTTAGAGAGTAACCAATGCTTTTCACTAGGACAAGCCGTCCCGCTTGAGTCAGAAACTTGTTTGGCCAATTCGACAGTGCATCAACAATTTTGTTATAAAGTGGTAGACAAATTGACGTAGTTACTCTCGAAGAACACAACGGCAAGCCAAGATATGGCGTTCCTTTTTCCAGCAGCTGCATGTCCAACAAAGAACTTAGTCTTGCACTTTCAATTTCCGATACCCCAGCAAACATCGCTTGTGATTTTGAAGAATTTAGTTTTAAGCCTGTCATAAGGTAAAAATGCCTGAGCATTTCAATAATGTTCATCAACGAAGAATCTTCAGGTTTTGAGAAAACCATGATATCATCCGCAAAAAGCAAGGTAAATATAGCAATGTTCTTGCATTTAGGATGATAATGTATGAGGCCGCTGTCAAATTTTGCCTTAAACATTGAAGTTAGCAGCTCCATCACCAGAATAAAAATGTATGAAGATATAGGATCGCCTTGGCGGATACCCTGTTTGCTCTTAAAGTAACCTATATTTTTACCATTATAAACAAGAGAGAATGTCGGTGTAGAAATGCACTCGTACAGCCAAGACACAAACACCTTGGGGAAGTTCATCCTCGCTAATATACGAACAATTGAAGTCCATTGAATACAATCATACGCTTTGCTCAAGTCTAACTTCAATAGCGCAGACGGGGTAGCATTAGCAGTACTATTGCCTTTAATTAGCTCATGAGTTAGGAGAACATTATCGAGTATATTCCTGGAAGGTAAGAAAGCTGCCTGATTGCTAGAAATAAGACACGGTAATACAGCTAGCAATCTATTGGATAAAATCTTTGAAATACATTTGTATGTAACATTACAACATGAAATCGGTCTATAAGAGGTGACCTTTGTAGCGTGCTTTGTCTTTGGAATGAGGACAAGGTTCGTCGAATTCACCTTAGCTAGAAGTTTGAACTTGTCGAAGAAATTATGGATTGCTTTGTAGAAATCCTTGGCTATAATATCCCAAGATGATAGGAAAAAATTAACATTAAAACCGTCCGGACCTCCACAAGATTTTTTATTCATAGAAAAGACTGCAAGTTTGATCTCATCATCCGTCACTTTGGCAATTAGCTGTTGAAATTGGAGAGAGTTGAGGAAAGGCAGAGCAACATTATCGATCATCGTTAAATTTGGGCAGAAATTGGATCCATTGCCTAGGATATCAGTGAAATAATGCAAAAGAGCTGCATCTAAAGTTTCCGGCGTATCAAAATAAACCCCGAACTCGTCAACAATGTTATGTATTTGCTCTTTCGAATGCTTTACCTTAACAGCCGCGTGATAGAAACGAGTATTTCTGTCCCCTTCGTGCTTCCATTTGTAGTTTAATTGTTGTTTCTTCATCGTTGCTTCAATTTCCAGGGCGGCATTCAGTTCTCCAAAAAGTTTGTTTTCTTCTAAGGCCACAGAAGGATCGTCTGGATTATTTAACATATTGTTCTGGGCTTGGTTCAAGGCAAGCCTCAAGCTATTGGATAATTTGGAACCTGAACCGAATTTAGAGCTTGCCCAAATCCTCAGCTTATTCTTTGTTTCTCTAATTTTCCTGCATAAAATAAACATTGGATTACCGAAGAAAGGAGGAGACCAAGAAGTGCAAATTATATTAGAAAACTCCGGATCTTGAATCCAAGAGTTGAAAATTTTAAAACTTGTTTTCTCTCTTCTCATTGGCAAACCGTAAGAAAGGATTATGGGGGAGTGATTGGACAGAATTGGGTTTGGGAGGTAGGCGTGGAGACTAGGCCAAGTTAGGAGGGCTTTGAAATTGCAGAACGTGTGATCAATATTGGTGAAAGTACGAATGCCACTTCTACTGCGATTATTCCAGGAGTACTGTGCGCCAGAAGTATTAACAGAGATTAGCTCAGCATCCAACACGGCCATGTTAAGCGGCTCAATATCACGTGGCAGCAAAGGAATGCCACCATGCTTGTCATGAAATGAGAGGCACGAGTTAAAATCACCCAACACAAGCCAAGGATGGGAATCTTGCCTGAAGGCAGGGAGAAGATCAAGCATAGACTGCGTAGAGTTAACAGAGTTATCAGCATATATAATGGTAAGGTAATAAGTGGAATGGTTTGAAAGGTTTTTAACATGGAAATGCATGAGTTGTCTATTAGCAAAGTCAAGGCGAAGAGCTAGAGCAGAGGGGCTAAATATAACAAGAATTCTGCCATATTCGGCATGATCAAGATTGTGACAGACCGACCAAGAAGGTTTATTGTAGGAAGCAGAGGAAGCGGTTAGCTGGCGGTTTAATTTTGTTTCTAACAAGGCAAAGAACTAGAGATTGTACTGGTTGATTAGATTTCTTACTTCATCTAGCTTGAGAGGGTTATGTGCACCTCTTACGTTCCATACAACTAGGTTTTCATACATTGGGTAAACTCTTGGATAGCGAGGCAGCTAATGTCATGCTCCTAGAAATAGGAGAGGGCTGTATTTCAGATGCTTGGCTATTTCGCGGTTCTTTCGAAGAGGGCGTTGGCAAAACAGTTTGAGGATGAGTGGCTAGAGGAGCATGAGGCCAACCAGGAACAACACCTGGGAAATCGTAGGGTGGCTTCGGAGGGGTATCATCAATGAGAGGGTTAGTTTTTTGAAGAGGGAGGGTTATGGCATTGGTAACACACGAGGACTCAGGTAAAATGCATTCAGAGGCACTGCATGGAGTAAATAAAGCAGAACAAGTAGGTAGAGGAGTATTAATGCTATCAGAGTCATTGGTAATTAGCTCAACATTAATACTAGTGCTCGCATGGGAATTTTATGACTTGGCCCCAGCATGCAATTTACATAAATCAAGAATATCCTTCTGGAGAGAATCAACAAAAAGCTTTTCATCAAATGAGTGCAGCAGGTCAGTCATTGATTGGGAAAAACCACTTGCAATTGATGTGGGGGTAGGTGGTGGAATAAAAGCTGGTTTTAAATGTTGAAAATGATCAAGCTCATTCACAGTCTGTTGAACGTTATAAACAAATTCCGATAGATCCACTACTGGAATCTCAAAATTGTCCTCTTCAGTTTCATCCAACACAATATTTTCTTGAGGTTGTCTGCTTAGCAGATCGTATCTATTGCTTGTTTCAACAACTAGAGGTGAAACAACATGTTTGGAAGTTCTCTGTTTGCCATTCAAATCCTTGCCTGTTTCATTGTGCTCTGTATTTGCCTTGCCATTATTCAAATTTATGGAAAACATGCCCTCCTTCTCATGTACATTCTTAGGAACCCCGGAACTGTCATTGCCTGCACCACGTTTATTATTATATTTCACTCTGGACCAAACTTGTTGCCTCTTGTATGGTGGCTGGAAATGATTAGGACTAGTTTTCTCGATGCCTTTCCCTTGCTTGGTTTTAATTACTCCTTGCTTTGAAGCTTGTATTTCTCCGCTAACATATACTTCATTTTTCTTTTCAAAGAAGAACTACAACAATTCTCTAACATGTGGCCGAATGATTTACACAAGCTACATATTTCTGGCGTCCAAACATATTCCACTTGCACGAATTGGATTGTACCATCTGGTAACTCTACCGGAAAATCATCCGGCAACTCGGATGAGGGAGTAATTTCAACTAACACTTTAGCATACTCTATCCTATCCAACCTTTCAGTAGATTCGTCCATGCATAGGAATTTACCAATTCTTTGAGCTAGCCAGCTCACTCCTATCAAGGACCAACAGTACATCGGAACATTAAACATCTTTATCCAAACAGGAACAACTCGGATTCCCCTGCTACTATTTCCGACAGATGGATCCCATTGCTTAACGATAAACAACTTGTTCCTCATTACAACTGGATCAGCTGCAAGAATCCTCCTTCTGTCTTCCTCAGATGACAGTTTGAAGAGGAATAAGAAACCATTGGAAACAACTTTCACCCTACCTCGTAGTCTCCAGTGATTTTTCAGATGGTTAATAACTACTGTGTACGAGAGAGGTTGGTCAAGGAAGAAACCTACAATTGAGTGTTTCCAAATGTCATCCCCTGCTTGAACGATTTCCTTAGTCGGTACCATTGCACCATTGTTGAATACGATAGGCAATACGGGTGGTTGAAAAGTTCCTGCATTCCGGGGCTTATTTGTGAAGAGGGACGTGAACATAGGCTTAGGGATTGGAACAGAGGGAGGAGGAGGCGATGTAGAGGGTGGCGGGTCAGGGGCTGGTGGAATGGGAGGTGGATTTGGAATGAGCGGCGGAGGAATGGGTGGCGGTACGATGGGTGATGGGTGGATGTGATTGGGCGGGAAGGTATGGGTATGGGTTTGGTAGGTTGAGGGTAAGGGTAAGGGTATGGTCGCCATAAGAGAGAAAATCAACAAGCATACAAAGAGTATGAATGTAATCAATAAAATAAATCATTTATTACTTTCAATTGGCGTGCATAGAAATGCATATGTCTTTCTTCTTTATCATTGTTTGCAAAATAACAATTTATATATAGACATCCAAGTAGCAGCTTAATAATTTCATGCCATTTCACCCAATGATCCATGAACCGATCGATTTCAGCCATGCATAAAACTGGAGTTGGATAGTTTTTCTATTAACTATGAAACTTCTAAATTCCGCTAGGTATCTCTAGTTGTATCCAACAAAAAACTAATTGTTTAATATATCAGTGCTTTATGCATGAATTTTTGCAGTATCTATCTTTTTTTTTTCATAGAAACAAATATATACCAAAGTTGTGCATGAAGTTGATAAATGTATTGGCAGCTAGTGAAATTGTACACGAGGATGGGTTTCAAAGTTGTGCATGAAGTTGATGATTCATCTGCATGAAGTTGTGCATGGATAATGTTGTGTATCAGGGCCGGTTCTAGGAATTTTGATATCTAAAGCGAAATGTGAAACCAAGACCCTTAAACTAACTGATTTGACCAAAAAACATTACTATAATTTCCAACAAAGACAAATCTTGTTATTTATAAACTTTTAATTAATTTGCTATTAAATAAACATTAAGTTTTACCTAGTGGTTGTCCTATAATTATTCCAAATAACAAATTAAATATACCAATTTTAATTAAACTCTTACTGTACAAATTAATCCTCAATATACAATTAAGTCACTTAAAATTTGAACGTAAGGTCCAAAATTTTCATTCGAACCCAGATGTTTACAAACTACAAGCATAACTAACTTAACATAAGAACATACAAATCCAATTATTTGGTAATTTTATAGAAACATTACTACTACTTCTAGATTTGCTACTATTTTAGTAATGGAATAATTTAACAAAAACAAGAATAAACTCTTCTACCATTGGTTTTATACAACCACTAAGTACTTCCAGCAAATTTGTTGCTACTCTGTAGTATCATAAAGAATAAATAATAGGGTCCGTCTATTCGCTGATTCGCACCCCGTTATTTGTTCTTCACCCCCTAGTAAATAGAAAATAAAACACACACACCCTAACTTTTTCTCTTTCCACCCCGCTTATTCCGAAAATGCCCTTACTAATTTTTTTATTGTTTTTTGTTCTTTACTTCTTATTTTAAAATTGCAGTTTGCTTGTGCAGCTCTCTCTTTAACATCTTGATCGAATTAATTAACGTTTGTAGACAACGTCGTTGATTGCCTAGCGTTGGTTATGCTAATTAACACTCCAATCTGAGCGTTGATTTATTTAAATTAACATCTGCTACAATGATGATTTAATTATTTGCTATTCAGGCATTTGCAATTTTTATACACTGTCGATCTATTCAGTCTCAAAATACATAATTATATACACCGTTTACTTTACAATTTTTAAAATTTTAATCATTATTAGCAAATTTTAATCATTATTTGTAATTAATATCTTTAATTTTTTTTAAATCACATGCACGTCTGATTTTTTTTATTTTAATTATTGTTTGTGATTTAACCTCAAACATCATGCATGGCTGATTTTATTATTTTTAATCGTCGCATAACATTGAGCAAGTTATCTATTTTATTATTAAAGGGTATAAGTGGGAAGAATAATTTAAAATTTTAATTGGGGGTGATGAGCAAATAACGGGGTGGCAATAGCCGGACACTAAATAATAAATTATGTACCTTCACAATTTCATTATTCAACAAATAAACAGTAAGTAGCCCATGTGAGTAAAAGTCAAAGGTGGAAGAAACTAGAAGATGTTTGTGCGCTCTAGCTATGACGAAGAGATTGGAGCCTGGAGCAGCCATCATAATCGAATTGTTGCCGATTGGAATTGTTATCACTGTCAATTATCGTCGATCTCGTCAACGTCATCTCCATTGATCATCATCAGACGAAATCGCCATCGCCATCGCTGTGGATCTAGATTGTGATATTTTCCCCTCTTTTTGTTGTGCATTCGGTATATAGAAAAGCAGCTAAAGATGGTGCCCTATCATTTTTCGCGGCCCAAAGCTATTTCTTTATCAGCATTACCCAAAGGTCGGCGCTGTTGTGTATTGACCATCTGCTCTGTAAATGGGCCAAACGTTTCAATTCTTGACCAGCCCAAAACAATAAACGTTTTTAGCGTCTGTAACTTGATACATGCACAAAGACTGATTCCGGGTGCTGCACCGTTCGGTATATATATTTTTGTAGTTTGAGAAAAATATAAAACGTATTTTCAATAAAGGAACGACCATAACATGGTAACATCAATGGTAAACATTACATAGCTATGTTCGTGTCCTTTTATCGAAACTACCGAAAGCATATGCCTAGAAAAATAATATATAGTACAGATTCTTTTTATTACTGGTGATGTGGGACAATATTGTTCTTAGTATAAGTAATCATTGTACTATTATTAATTCCATTCAATGTTCATTGATTATGAGGGGCTGTGTGGTGGAATGGCTGGGGCTTTTGCGCTTGTTCTTGGTAACCTGGGTTCGATACCTGCCACTATCATACTTCTTGCCGATTTTCGTTTTAATCGGTCAAATAGAAACCAATTTTCATATATTGTATGGTTGTTATCAGTGCTTTATGCATGAATAATGGACGTTTGATTGACAGCTAGCAGAATTGCACACGAGAATGGATGCTGATATTACGTTGTGCATGAAGTTGATGATTGTATTGGCAGCTAGTGAAATTGTACACGAGGATGGGTTTCAAAGTTGTGCATGAAGCTGATGATCATCTGCATGAAGTTGTGCATGAATAATGTTGTTGTTAGACCAAAAAGTGGTTCTAACACCCAAATTGATTGAACTTACAATAAAATAAGATCAAAAACAGAAAAGAGACACAAGATTTATAGTGGTTCAGCATAAAACAGCCAACGTCCACTTTATATCACTTTGTTTGATGATGTAGATGGAAGTACAACAAGATATTCACTCAATCTCACTTGCTTTTCATATATATATTCACTCAGTTATACTCAAAATACACTTAGAATGATGGTTTGGATTGTTTGGGAGTGTTGGAATTCGGTTCTCAAAGATACTCAAACTCTCAGAGTGCCAAAAAGATCCATTCAAATGACCCTCGGGGGTCTATTTATAGGCGGAAATCCTTCCAGATTCGGTTCGGATCGGAGCTACATGGCCTTCTCTCCGCTACTCTTGGGATCGGACGAGTTCTGGTGTCGCCAGCACATCAAGTTAGTGGCCATCGTGGGTAAAAAGTTGGTGTAACTGCCCCGAATATCCAGGAGATCGTGGAGCGTAGTAGCAGGGTGCACTGGGTTCGGATCAGATAGGCTAGCAGATAGGATTCGGATCGGTCCTACTATTACCTCCGATCCGAATACTTTCCTTCCTCCTTTGTCTTGTTTATGTTCTCTACTCCTATAATTCCGATCCGAACCAGATGTACAACAAAGTGTCCTTCATCTACTTGATCTTCTAACTCTTTGACTTTGTGTAGCCTAGTTCACAAAGTAGGCTAACATTTTTCCCCCTCAAAGGATGCTTCTATTGAAGACGAAGCGTGCTTTGATGTTGTCTGGCTATTAGTCTTTGAATTTGAATCGTTGAAAAGTCATTTCTATTGACTATATAGGGATATGCTGCTTCAGAATGTTGCATCCTTTGACGTCTATATATACATCACAAAGCATGTGGACTGCTTTCTTCATTTTTAAACAACTTTAAGAGCTCCTTTTAATGTCTAATGATTCTTCCAGGTAAATTTTTTTCTTTATTTTTCTTTGAATTCAACTTGCACGCCAAGTCATTGTGCTTAGTTCCATCCGGTTCGGACCCGAACTGAACTGGGTTTCCCTTTGCATTGCTTAACGCTGGTCCAATAGGCCAGAATGTGTTTGTGGGCTTTTATCCCGGTCCGAGCGGAGAAAAAGAGGGGGAATACGAGTGGTCACCGTAACTCTATATAAGTCCATCGCCTGTCTCTTTCTTCCTCTCTCTCTTTTATTATTTTCACCCAGTCGATTCCACATCGAAACCCTAGCCTTCAGGAACTCAAAAATTCTGAAATTATCTCATTAATCTTCAATTTAAACACCTCGGTAGGTTTTAAAATTTCAGTTATCTTCATAATAACTGGTTTCAGTTATGTTTTGTAGTCGATTTTGAATGATTTGGACATGGTTATTGCCTGGCTTCGACGCTGTGGCTTTCTCCTCCCTCGCCGTCGTCGTCGGTGGCTCTGCCATCGCCTCGAGGCGTTAGGAGGTGAGAGATGGCACTGGTTCATTTCTGACTTGAGTTTTGGAGACTAGATCAGGTTTGACTGTGGTTGAGGAGGAAGAAGAAGATGAAGAGCGTGGGGGATCGGTTCGGATGAGGAGGCGTGGAAGATGAAGGAGATGAAAAGGGAGAAGGTTCAGAAAGCCGGTTCGGGTCGGGGCAAAAGTTGAAGAGGGAAACAAAGCTTGCCTAACCGGATCGGGTCGGACAGTATTCTCCTAACTGGATCGGGCCGGAAAGTGAAATAAAGGAGGAAAGGGGCATGGTTGCTTAATCCGATCCGGACCATTCGAGAAGTCTACTTCCGAACCGATCTGACTTTGATTTCTGGGCTCCAATGTTTTTCCGAGTCCGAGGCAGGGCTGTGCCCCCGATCTGATCCCAATGAATGCATCCGAACCGACCCGAAGAACAGTCCAACTTAATGCATAAAAACTTGCTTAATTGGTCAAATCAACTCTTGGCAAAATCTTCAACTTAATGGACGGTTAGGATAGTGCCTCGCGAACATAAACAAACATCAAGAACTATTCCGAACTTCGCTGTTTCTTCAAAGCTTTGCATTACACCTTCAAGTGTTCACTTTACATCTTCTGCACACACCATACACACTTTAGTTCATACACATGCATAGGGGGGACACGAGCTAATTTACTCTAATTTCTGTTATTGCTTCTTCAATAGTTTATTGACCATGGGCGAGAGACGTTCATCTCGGTTAGCAGAAAAGAAAGAGGTCCCAAAGACATCCAAGAAAATCACTCTTGACGACATATCTTCTTCCTTAGGTCCAGAATGGGATGACGAGGACCCATATTATGAGATGGAAGCCCATGATAGTGATAATGTATCTTCTGAGGGTAATTTTTCTCTTGGCGATGAAGAAAGAGCAGGGGTAGGTGACAACCGAGCACCCGACGAACTTGAAGATGTCAAGATTCTGGAAGTTCCTAAGGATTCAGTTAAGTCTACAATCGATGACGACAGAATCCTTCGAATATGTCTAAAGCACGGGATTCTTAGGAAAGATACTTTAACACCTTCATCCACAGATCGTCCTTATAATCCACCGGAAGGATTTATGTCCATCACTCAACTCATGTGCATGGTTGGAGCAATTCCGCCGTTTCCGCCCTTTGTCGTCGATTTTCTAAGACAAATGCGGATTGCCCCCATGTAATTACACCCTATCTCTTATGCTCACCTGTATACTCTGTACATAGCTTACCAAGAGATTCTAGGAGAATAGCCTACTTTCTATGATATTCACTTCTTTTACAACTTCAAACATCGGACTCAAGAGACTCCCTCCTTCTCATATTTTGAGGCAGTTCCAAAAAGGAAAATTATACTTGTGCCTTTCAGCAGCAAGGCCGGCGACTCAAAACTCGAGTGGTTTTATATTAGACAACAGTCGGGTTGCTCCCGAAGTTGGACCAAATCAAGTAAAACACCGACTTCCAAATTCCGACTTCGTGTCTTTTTGCTAACTCGTAACTAAGCATCTTTTTATTCCTGTTTGCAGTTGATAATCCGAAGCAAATATCTGATCAGCTGTACTCCGATCGCTTGAACAGGTTACTCAATGGCGACCAAAACTTTTTAACAATTGACGAAGTTCTTAAAGACGAGTATCTTCATCACCATGGATTATTGTCCATTACTCGCAGCATAGGCCATGGATCAATTCCTTATGTTTACTTTCCCCCAGTTAATGTTATTCCCGATACAGGCGAAAGTTCAAAGGATCCACCGTTGCCAGCAAAATTTCCTTCTCCAAAATCCTCTTCAACTCGAGACGATGTTTTGGCGAACATACCAACCGGTGAGAGGGATAAATATATTGCTCCTGAAGATTCAGCAACTCCTGAGAGGCCGATCTCTCCAAAAGGTTTGCCAGCTGTTATCCCTCTAGGATATACTCCTATAGCGGATGATCCCACATTTCGGGGTTTGGGAGATCTTCCCTTGCCTGAAATTTTCTATTCTGATACAGACTTTCCAACTAATCCTCACGCATTTACTTCTGAAGAAGAGGTTACTCCCATAAAAGCCGGGGAGGCCACACATACTAATATCAATCCAGGCTCTGGTCTGTTTGGGGGGGAAATACCACTTAGGGTTCACATAACACTCCAGCATTGCACATCACAGCACTTGGGTTTTATGTTAGTGTCAAATCTAATATTCTTCCATTTCTTTTTTCTTTTTACAGGGAAAATGGGTAAACAACGCTATTTCATGAGAGAGGTCCGCAAGAGCATGCCTCCAATAGATCCCGAAGAGGCGTATAATCAGTATGAAAGCAGGGGCAGAGATGACAGGAGGGATCGATCTTCAAGATACCACCGATCTTCCCGTTTTAGATCTCCACGCTGCTGAGATTCAGACAAACATAAAGGTCAAACAATTACTCATGAGCGAGAAGGGATGCCCCCAAGCCTTCATCTGTGCCCAAAGACAAGACTCCACCGATTAAATCTCCAAAGAAAGCGCTTGCCCATAAACCCAATCGAGCAGAGACTGCTAAAGAAGCTGAGAAGGAAAATCTATCATGCCAAAGAGGCGTCGCAATATTGAAATCACTACTACAAGACCATTTGTGCTCGATGATGAAAACAGAGCCAAACTAGAAATTTTAAAGCAACAATTACCTGATCATCACTTCGGGCTCATGCACTTCGTTCCAAATCTCAAACTAGTTAATCCGAATTGGGCTGCTGATATTAAGGCTTCCGTGGACTTCATTGACGAACAGTATAGAGAAATGAAGAGGTACTAAGGACCCTTTCAAAAATCATAAGTGATCTGGAAGCAGATATAAAGGCTATGCAGGACGACGCCGAGAATGATATACGAGCTCTTGAGAATAGGGAGAAAGAACTTGATGATGCCCAGACTCAACTTGCTCTTGCGCAACGAGAAACAGGTAAATATAAACAACAATATGAAGAACTGCAAAAGCATTACCATTCCGAGCTCGAGTCGCGTAGCCAAGAGCAGATAGTCCTAAAGAAGCAAGCAGAGGATGCAAAGTCCGAGAGCACCCGCCTTGCCTTAGAGAACGCAGACTTAGTCAAAAAGAATGCTGAGCTTGAGGCCAAATTACGCGAGTCTGAGACAAGAGCAGTTCTCGCTGAAGGGAATGCAAATACGGCTCTACAACAGGTTGAGAAGGTCAATGAAGATCTTAGAGAGGCTCAAAAGGAAATTGACGAAGGCGGTGAAACCATGGTGGGATTCTTTGCTCAAGTGATTCGTCATCGCAATCTTGCTTGGCTTAGAGATTATCTGATTCCCCTCGTTTATGCCTGAGACCAACTGAATGACTGGGAAAAAGCAGAGCTTGGTGATGATTCAATTGACGAGGGCAAGCTGATGGAGACGTATCTTAAGGGTGATGAGGCGGCTCGCTTGGCAGAGGGGCGCCATCTTATAGCTGCCGCTGCCGCTATGGAAAAGGAGAAACTCCAGACTAAAGGAAAGAATATACTTGATGTTGGTTCCTCCTCTGGTGTTCCCGAAGCCACCGGGGTTGAGCCATATGATCCTGAGAACCCAAGGATTCCTAAAGCCCCTGTTTTGTCTCCCATTCTTGAGTCGGTGCCAGACGCTTCAGTGACCTAGTTGAAAAGTCATCTGAAGGTATCTCTGTCTTTTCTCCTCAATTTATCAAAGCTATCTCTACTTTTTGTCAAATCATAGGGCAGTCAGTTGAAAATCCCTCGTTCTCTCCTGAATTAATAACCGTTGCTTCTCGTTCCATAGGTACCAAGCCAGCTGATGAGGCTGCAGGGCAACACGAGACAACGGATAGCGAGAAGCCTAGCGAAAAGATTCAGGAGAAACGGGATGGAGCCACCCCTGCAGAGCCTGAGGAAGGAAGCAAAGACCAAATGAAAGAAACTGCCGACAAACCTCTAGTGCCCCATGTTACTGAGACTCCCCAAGATGAAGACATGATACCTGCTCTAAAAGGTGACGATGACGATGATAGACAGGAGGAGGACGATGATGTCATCATGACCGGGGATTCAGGGGATGCTGGTAACGAGACTTTGGCAGCGAGGAAGGCCAGGATGGATAAGCGCATGCAAGTGAAAGTTGAGGAAATAGATCCTGAAAGCCTCAAGCCTATTGCCATGATGCCTGCTGGATCAAGGGTAGTTGTCAAACTTTCAACTAGGTCCATTACCGAGGAACTTGCTAAAAAATCTTCTCTTGATCCCAGCGTTCCAATTTCTTGGAAGAAAACCACAGACGCTGATACTTCTATCGTGGACAAGAAGAAACACAAGCGCCTCATCTCCGATGCTGATAAGGAAGCCAAGAATACTCCTAAGGCATCTAAGAAGCCCAAGTCTACTCCGAGATCCAAATGACGATGCATTTTCCCTTTTATTTTGATATGCTACTGGTCCGCTGATGTTGTAGCGAGTGCGGCCCTCGCACCTTTTGCTTTGTTTTCTTGTACAACCCACGTATCTGTTAATAATAAAATTGTAATTTTCCTGCATTATAAGTTGTTTGTCAATTCAAAACTTAAATAAAGACACAGATAAACAATATATCATATAGCAGTACAGTATATTCATATGCCCCCAGTCAATTTTGAGTAAGAGTTTCCAAACAATACTTGGTCAAGATTGACTGGATTAGACTTAACGTTTAGTTGCCCTCGAAATTCTGGTGGGGCTGTCATTTTTTGTCATTGGCGCTTATTCTTTTAGCGCCTTTATACTCTCCTATCTTGTTATCAGGTTAGAGTTATCTTTGAGGCGGTCTCATATCGGGGTGCACCTTCACGCCTTAGAGGACATCGTCTTCCCGTCCTTTGAACTCTCTCTCTTTTCACGAGAGTTAGAGTTAGGAATGTTGTATTCCCATTCCTTTTGTCGAATTATTCAAACGGTCGTTTCGTTTGTTCCTGCATGTAAACTCAAGTTTCGTTTCAAAATTCAGCGCTTCATAATTGTGACAGGCAAGTCACATAAAACAATGCAGGAAAGTAAATTACATAGGATATTTTTATAGTGGTTCAACTAAGTCGTAGCCTACGTCCACTTTATAATCTTTTGTTTATATAAACAAACATTTCTAGGCAGGTCGTGCCTTTTACGATGTTCATAAAAACAAAAGAAAATACAGCATCCCAAATTCAAGTATCGCATCAAATGCTGGGCATTCCAAGCCCTAGGTACTTCTTCGCCATCCACAGTCGTTAGCTTGAAGGCTCCTGTCTCAAGTTTCCGTTGGACGACAAACGGTCCTTCCCACTTTGGACCAAGATGAGTAAGGGATGGAAAAACTCGCTTTAGCACCAAATCTTCTGGCTTAAATGTTCTAAAGCGAACTTTCTTGTCATAATAGCGTGCCATCTGACGTCAGTGCCTCGACGCACACAAATCTGCTTCGTCCCTTTTCTCTTCGACTTCATCAAGGGGCTCGAGGAGGAGTGCCCGATTCGTCATCGGGTCATAGTATGTCACCCTGTGGGAGGGAACTTTAAGCTCCACTGGGATTACTGCTTTTGAACCAAATGAGAGAGAGAAAGGAGTATGGCCGGTTGCTGTCTTAAATGTCGTCCGATAAGCCCACAAAGCCAGGGGCAATTCATCCACCCACTTTTCTTTTGCACGCTCTAACCGCTTCTTGAGAATGGATTTTATGACTTTGTTTATTGCTTATACCTGCCCATTCGACTGTGGATGGGCGACTGCAGTGTACCGCTTGTCAATCTTGTATTTTTGGCAGAAATTTCTGAATTCAATGCCATTGAACTGGGTTCCATTATCAGTTATGATGGTCCTTGGAATCCCAAATCGGCATATTATATTTCTAACCACGAAACTTATCGCCTTTCTTGCTGTGATTTTGGTTAAGGGCTCAGCATCCACCCACTTTGTAAAATAGTCCACGGCGACTATTGCATACTTCGCTCCTCCTTTGGCAATCGGTAGAACTCCAATGATGTCAATCCCCCACATGGCAAACGGCCACAGACTCACCATCGACTTAAGCTGGGTCGGTGGTGCCTTGGAGATTTTGGCGAACCTCTGGCATTTGTCGCAGCGTCGTGAGTAATCAGCTGCATCTTTGCTAATAGTGGGCCAGAAATACCCATACCGCAACACCTTCTTTGCTAAAGTCTGACCCCCCGTATGATCTCCACACTCACCTTCGTGTACGTCCCTTAGTACACGCTTGATGTCTTCGTGCGCTATGCACCGTAACAGGGGCATCGAGAATCCTTGCCGATAAAGGGTATTATCTTGAAGGGCGTATCTGGTAGCTTTACGAACCACGGCTCGCTTCTCGCTTTTCTTTGGCGGGAGTACTCCATTTCTAAGAAAATTCTTGATTGGGGTCATCCACGACTCCCTCTCCGGCTCTGCTTCGAAAGCTAGTTCAATTTCCATTAGTTCAAAGCTTAGTGATCCCAACGTCTCAATTGGAACCATTTCGGTTTCCTCCGGATTGTCGGAACTTTCTAGCTTCGCTAGCCGGTCTGCCTTCTGGTTTTCAGCCCTTCAGATAAGCGTTATGTCGTATCGTTCCTGGTTGTTCAACAGCTCCTTTACCTTTCCAAGATAGGTAATAAGTCGAGGTCCCCGGGACACAAACTCCTTTCGTACTTGGCAGATGACTATCTTGGAATCGCAGAATATATCTAATACCTTTATTCCGAATTCTTTAGCAAGTTTCAGCCCGGCAATCAGGGCTTCATACTCAGAGTCATTATTGGTCGCTGAGAACTCTAGTCGCAGAGCGTAATATAAAGACCGTCCTTCAGGAGTAACTAAGATGACTCCGGCTCCGGACCTCCGGTCGTTCTTAGCTCTGTTCGTGTATAATTTCCATGAATCTAGCTCTAATTCTTCTTCTGATTTGACCACCTTATCATTGATTGTCTCTTCCTCCGGAATTGTGAACTCTGTTATAAAGTCAGCCAAAGCTTGCCCCCTGATCGATCTCTGCGGCTGAAAGTTCAAATCAAACTGACTTAATTCAATATTCCACTTGATTAACTGCCCCGATGCTTCAGGTCTTTGTAACACCTGTCTCAGCGGCTGATCAATGTATATGGTTACTCGGTGAGCTTGAAAATAATGGCGAAGTTTTCGGGACGTGATCAGAAGGCTGTAAGCGAGCTTCTCAATCCTTGGGTAGTTACGCTCTACAGCTGCCAATTTCTTGCTTACATAATATACCGGCCTTTGCACCTTATCTTCTTCCCGGACCAAGGCGGTGCTAACAGCATGAGCCGATACTGCTAAATAAACAAACAACTCTTCATGATCCACTGGCTTCGACAAAATTGGTGGTCTCTCCAGTAAGTCCAATAGATTCTGAAAGGCCTCAACACATTCTGGAGTCCATTCAAAATTTTTCTTTCCCCCTTTTATTATGTCAAAAAACGCGACGCATTTGTCTGTTGCTTTGGAGATAAATCTACTCAACGCAGCCACTTTCCCTGCAAGACTTTGGACATATTTGATTCTTCGTGGTTCCTCAATGTTCCTTATCGCTGCTATTTGACTGGGATTAATTTCAATTCCTCGAGAGCTCACGATGAAACCCAGAAACTTTCCAAATGCCACCCCAAACGAGCACTTCAAAGGATTTAGCTTCATTCGATACTTTCGCAGGATACCGGACATCTCTGCCAAGTCTTGCATATGGCTAGAGGACTGTCTCGATTTGACAAGCATATCATCCACATAAACCTCCATAGTCTTCCCTATTTGGTTATAAAACATCCTGTTCACCAAGCTTTGGTAGGTAGCTCCAGCATTTTTCAATCCGAAAGGCATGACCACGTAGCAGTACAACCCCAAATTTGTAATGAAGCTCGTGTGCTCTTGATCGGGCACATGCATGGGAATCTGGTTGTACCCAGAATACGCATCCATAAAAGAAAGGAGTTCATGTCCCGCCATCGAATCCACAAGATGGTCTATTCTGGGGAGTGGGAAGCTATCTTTCGGGTAGGCTATGTTCAAGTCTGAAAAATCAATACACGTCCGCCACTTTCCGTTTGACTTCTTTACCAAAATAGGATTCGATATCCAGTCGGGATATGTCGAATCTCTAATAAATCCATTCTCTTTCAGCTTCTCCACTTCTTCCTTCAGGGCTGCCGACCTCTCTGGGCCCAGCATACGTCTCTTTTGCTTCACAGACAGGTGTTTCGGATTAATGCTCTGTGAATGACTCATGATGGATGGTGATATCCCATACATGTCAGCGTGGGTCCAGGCAAACACATCCAGGTTTGCCTTCAGAAAGTCAGCCAGTTCTTTGGCTCGTTGCGGATCCAATTGGGATCCAATCTTCAAAACTTTTGCTGGATCAGCTTCATCAATGGATATATCCACTGTCGTTTCGTTAGGAGTTGCCTTTCTATCCTCAGGTTCCTCATCCTCTCTGGGATCTAGGTCTTCGGGCATTCCTCTGGGCAACTCCTTCGGGGTTGATCCTTCTAATTGCTATGCTGAACCCTCCTTCGGAGGGGGTGAAGCACTTTTACTATCGATGTTGAGTCCCTTCATCAGCATCTTTAATTCAGCAATATAACAAGCTAGCCCGTAGACTTGGTGTCCCCTCATTACTCCTGTTCCGGCTTCAGTTGGGAATTTTATCAATAAGCACCATGGTGCGATGCAAGCTCTGAACTCTGCCAGGGCAGGCCTTCCCAAAAAAGCGTTGTAGGGCGAATCGATATCGAGTACTACAAACTGAAGCATTCTTACTCTTCGACGGTCCCCTTGACCCAATGTCACGGGTAGCTCTATATATCCTATTGGAGCCGTCGATGCGCCATTGAAGCCACGGATCCATCCTTCACAGGGCTTCAAATCTCAAGACTCAAGTCCCATCTGATCAAATGACTTCTTAAATAGAATGTTGACAGAGCTTCCATTGTCTACTAGTACCTTATGAACCAATGCTGGTCCAATAGTAGTGGTTATAACCAACGGGTCCTCGGTAGGTGATTGGATTCCAGTGTCGTCTCTGCTACGGAACACCACATCATCGAACATTGTCCTCTGCTGTTTCACAGGGGTGATATCTTCCAAATCATTACACTCATCCACATCTATGTGCTTAACTGCATTAACGTACTGGTCCATTGCCCTAAAACTGTGGATGGCTGGATGGGGCCCACCTACTATGGTGTTAATGACAATTCCTTTGCCTTTTTGCTGTGCTGTAGGCTTGGGCGCGGACTGATTCTGGTTTGGGCATGTCCCCCTTGCCCCCTGCCCCTTGGGGCAACCTTATACTCGTTCAACTTCCCTTCACGCAACAACTTCTCAACCACATCTCTCAAGTGTCGACATTCATTCATTGAATGCCCGTGGGTTCCGTGAAATAAACAAAACTTTCCGGTAGCAATTTCTTTCTCTGTCGAATCTCGTGGCGGTGGCTTTTTGTATTGCAAAACATTAAACGTGTCCAAATAAATGTTCTCCAATGTATCATTCAATGGCGAATAATTTTAAAAAGTCTGAAACCGGGGTCTTTTGTCAGAATTGCTTCCTCGGTTCCAGTTTCTCCTATTACCATTCCCATTACGGTTGCTGTTGCCCCCGTTTCCATTATTATTATTCCCATTCTTGTTTCCAACATTCACTTCGACCTTTCCAGAACTTTCTCCAGACTGCTTTATGGCAACATTACTCTGGACAGCTTCTTTTGAAGCCGCTTCGGACTTCCTCTTTCTATTTGCCCGTGCTTCCTCCCTTCTTAACCAAATATTGGCTTTCTCATAAAACAACTCTCTTGTGGGAGGTGGCTTCCCAGAAAGATAATCTCCAAACTCTGAATCGGGATCAACTCCTTCTATTATGGCCATTAAAATAGTGGGCTCATGAGGGTCTGTAACTTCAGTAACAGCCAGGTTGAAGCGATCTAAGTATGATTTCAAAGATTCACTTGAAGTCTGCTTGATTCTTGACAAATCTATAACGGTTTTGGACTTTCGGGCGTGAAGTCGAAATTGGTTCATAAAATGCTCGCTTAATTCTTTGAAGTTCGCTACCGACCGTGGAGGAAGTCGGGTAAACCATAATAGTGCTACATCTTCTAGGTAAATCGGAAAAGCTTTACACTTTATAGCGTCGGGAGTAGCAGCAGCATTCATAAACCATGCATATCGCATCAAATGTTGTCCAGGGTCAGTCCTCCCATTATATCTGTCCATCTGTGGCAAATTAAACCGTCGAGGGAACTGAAAGTCAAGAATGTCATCAGTAAAGGGAGTATGGCTTCGCTCAATACCATAATCTTCATTGGTGTAATTTCGACTCTCAGACATAATCTGACGCACCATAGCCCATACACCAGCATTGGTCAAGGCCCGTTCAGGCTCTCTGGCCCTGATATTTGGGTTTCCTCTGGGCTCTTGACCAGGGGACATCCTCGTTCTTCTAGCGGCTTCTGCTCTAGCCTACTCTCTACGCTCCCGGTCGATCTCGGGAGGAAGAGGCTGAAGCATCTGCTGCTATGTAGCATTGGTAACATTGGGATATCTAGGTAAGACGTGGGATCCACGCATGGGTAACAACATAGGTTGTTGAAGGCTCGGGTCATCAGGTCCTAACACACGAGCAGCGTCTTCTCGGGATCCCAGAGATCTGAAAGTCATCTGTTCAAGGTTTTGAGGTCGCTCGAGCGGCCTACTTTCGTGGGGTTGTTCTTCCTCTGAGGAAGATGATTGGTCCGTTGCAGTGTAGTGAACTAGGAAGGTATCCTCTGTCTGCGGAGCTCACTAATCTCCCTACTCATGGTCTTCATATTCTCTTGCATCACAAGATTGGTACGCTCATGGGCCCTCAAAGCCTCCCTAGTGCTCTCAAGCATGTTGAGAAAGCGCGAAAAATCTCCCTGTGTAACGGGTGCAGACGGATTGACCTGGTCATTGGTCCTGGTGGATGGAGTCGGAGCATTTGGAGGGGCTCGAGTAGAGGTTCCAACATCACCTAGAGTCGGGTCGGATCGGAGCAAAGTGACCTGGTCGGATTAGTTTGGATTGGGGGAGCGCACTTGTTCAACATCTTCTACTCGGGTCGGATCAGAGCTTTCCCTCTGCGATCGGTTCGGATTTCCTGAACCGGTCCGATCCGCTCCCGAGCTTTGCCTACGAGACCTCGTCACAACCACGTTTCGCTGATCTTCGCCAACTTCGTTCCTTCGACTGGTTTGAACTTCCTTGCCTTTTCCTTTGGCCATAATTCTTTAACAATCGACCAACAAGTACTTAAAAGCGTCGGAAATTGGGGATTAACTTTTTTGAACTCACCGGTCCAAAAAGTAGAACGAAAATCCAAAAGAAACAGAGAATTCAAATGATTCTCAGTGAAAGCACCAAAATGTTAGACCAAAAAGTGGTTCTAACACCCAAATTGATTGAGCTTACAATAAAATAAGAACAAAAACAGAAAAGAGACACAAGATTTATAGTGGTTCGGCATAAAAGAGCCTACGTCCACTTTATATCACTTTGTTTGATGATGTAGATGGAAGTACAACAAGATATTCACTCAATCTCACTTGCTTTTCATATATATATTCACTCAGTTATACTCAAAATACACTTAGAATGATGATTTGGATTGTTTGGGAGTGCTGGAATTCGGTTCTCAAAGATACTCAAACTCTCAGAGTGCCAAAAAGATCCATTCAAATGACCCTTGGGTTCTATTTATAGGCGGAAATCCTTCCAGATTCGGTTCGGATCGGAGCTACGTGGCCTTCTCCCCGCTACTCTCAGGATCGGACGAGTTCTGGTGTCGCCAGCACAACAAGTTAGTGGCTATCGTGGGTAAAAGGTGGGTGTAACTGCCCCGAATATCCAGGAGATCGTGGAGCGTAGTAGCAGGGTGCACTGGGTTCGGATCGGATAGGCTAGCAGATAGGATTCAGATCGGTCCTACTACCTCCGATCCAATCTGAATACTTTCCTTCCTCCTTTGTCTTGTTTATGTTCTCTACTCCTATAATTCCGATCCAAACCGGATGTACAGCAAAGTGTCCTTCATCTACTTGATCTTCTAACTCTTTGACTTTGTGTAGCCTGGTTCACAAAGTAGGCTAACAGTTGTATTGACCATCCGCTCTACAAATGGGCCAAACGTTCCAACTCTTGACCTGCTCCAAGTTGTAATATATGTACGAAGCCAATTGCGCAGAGACCGATTCGGGCTGCTGCACGGTTTAGAAAAAAATTAGTTGATTTAGTATGGAATTTTTAGGTAAATACAAAATGTAATTCTGAAGAAGCTACGGCTGTGAACAACGCATGACCACAAAACTGTGAACAACGCATAGCAATAGGCGTGAGCTTCTACCGTGTAATGGTAGAAGCATGTGTCGTGTAATGGTAGTATTATTAGCACTATTTTTTTTTTAAAAAGTTTAATGTTCATTAACTATTAAAAGCATGTGTCGTGTAATGGTTGGACTTGGGGGCATTTACCCTTGTTCTTGGCAACCTGGGTTCGAATACTTGCCTCTGTCATTTTTATTTGCATGCAATTTACTCCCATACTCGCCTCTATCATTTTTATTTGCATGCAATTTACTCCCATACTTGCCTCTGTCATTTTTATTTGCATGCAATTTATTTCCATGAAGAATACCCTTTTTGTAATAAATAAGAGATGAAACTACTCCATATTTTCTTCACTAGTAAAATTGACATGCATGATGCGTGAATCTCCATTGCATATTCTCGATGTTGTTTAGTAAACACTTATTTCAATTTGACAAAATGTATAATATACAATTTCAAAAAGAAAGGAAAATAAACCAAAGTTGATACATGCATGGATATTAAGAATAATATTCAGTGCCAAACGTTTTTAACTTGATACATTAAACAAAACTAGTCCTAAACAATAAACGGTTTTTGCAAAACGTAAAATGATATGACCGCGAACAATTCATAACCATAGGAACACCAACTGTGAAAGATGCATAGCAACGGCCGTATCATTTTATCGCAATTACAGATAATGACAAACTAGTAAAATAATAAATACTCGGGATACGTTGAATTACTGGCGATGTGGGACTTTAGTATTATTAGAAAAAGCAACGCTAACATATTGTTTTCCTAATTCAATGTTCATTCCTTACAAGAAGTGCGTGTTGTGCAGTGGTTGGGGCATTTGCCCTTGTTCTAGGCAAGTTGGGTTCGATTCCTAGCGAAAGAATTGAGCAGTGAGAAAGATTTTGTATCTTTCTTGTTATCTGCGAAAATTCGTGTTTGGATGGATGCAAGAAATGAAGGCATTTTCTTAACCTTTACTCAAAGTAATAGCAATCCTTCCTTCTCTTATGAAATTTAGACATTTCTTCTATCATAGCTTTCTTCCACTGAGGATGATTGAGGGGTTATCGCTGAAACGAATTAAAGGAAGTTTGATAGGACATTTTTGAATAGGGTGAGAAGTACAATATCTCTTTTCTTTCCTCAAGGCAATAGGTAAATACAGATCAGAAACAACAGAAGGAGGAACCTCAGCCATGCATGTTTTGCAACTTTTCGTTTTAACCTGTCAAATATAAAACCTTTTGAATATTTCAATTTGACAAGATACTTGCCTCTTGGCATCTGCATTGCATGCAAATCCATTCTTGATCTTGTTTATTCAACACTTATTTCGTTCAATTTGATAAGATGTACAATATACAAGTTCAAAAACAAAGGAAAATCAATAGCTATATAATTGAAATAAGTCATTAGAAAATAAAATATATACTTAAACAAGCATACAAAAAGTATGAACGTAATCAATAAAATAAAGTCACGTATTAGTTTCAATTGGCGTACATAGAAATGCAATATAAAAACTAAAGATATTCAAGAAAACATAAGTGAATCATAATTTCCTACATGAAGCTGAAAGTGATTTGCACAGAGACTGATTCGGGGTGCCACACGGTTTTTTGAAAAAAAATAAGTTGATTAATATGTATACTTTTAGGAAAAAAAATAAGTTGATTAATTTGTGTTTTGGGTTGGATGTTATATTGATGATGCATATGTCTTTCTTCTTTATCATTGTTTACAAATAATAACTTATATATAGACATCCAAGTTGCAGTTTAATAATTTCATGCCCGTTGTTTCCCATTTCACCTAACGATCCATGAACCGATTGACTTCAGCCATGCATAAACGCAAAATATCAGATAAAAACTATGTATACTTTTTATAATTTATCTTAAACAAAGGCTATTGTTGAAATTATTTCTTTGTTGGGTCGTAGTATATATGATTTCAAAATTAGTTTGCGAAATGCTCATATAAGCTTCACGTATACAGTGCATTTTGTGTATTTAAACCCAACAAAGTAGATGAAATTGTACACGAGGATGGGTTTCAAAGTTGTGCATGAATGTTGTATTGACAGCTAGCGAAATTGTACACGAGAATCGATGCTGATATCAACCATATGCTCTACAGCTAATTGCCCACATGAAGCCAAAAGCACAGAGACTGATTCCGGTTGCTGCACTGTTTTTGTAAAAAATAACTCGATATGGATTTGTCTTTTTGTAGAAAAAAACAAAACGTAATGCGGAGAAAGATAGGACTGCTAACTATGCATAGCCAATGAAAGATGCATAGCAACAGCCATATCTTTCTACCGTAATTACCAGTAGTGGACAACTAGTAAAAGAATAAATACAAAGGATACGTTGAATTACTGGCGATGTGGGACATTATACAAGTTATTCAACACTTATTTCAATTTGATAAGATGTACAATATACAAATTCAAGAACAAAGGAAAATCAATAGCAAAATTATTTAGACTGACTTATATAATTGAAATAAGTCATTAGAAAATAAAATATATAGTTAAACAAGCATACAAAAATGGAGAACGTAATCAATAAAATAAAATAATAATTAACAACAAAGTTTGACAACATCCTAGAGGTTAGGACTCACGTATTAGTTCCAATTGGCGTACATAGAAATGCAACATAAAAACTAAAGCTATTCAGGAAAACACAAGTGAACCATAGTAAATGTGTTATCCTCATTTGCAATAAATAAAGTGATAGTTTACAATTTGTTTCTCTTACCTTGATCTTGGACTACGGCTCTATGTCTTCAACGATCCTTCCTTTACGGCTTCATACATAAAATTAGTTCAAAACAGTTATAACAATGTTGAATAGAAAAACAATATGTTGACATATTAATAGAAGTTTAGGTAAAGGCTGCACAAAATAAGCATGAACCGTGGAAATAAGAAAATGCAAACAACTCACAAACCAGTTCGTATAGACAAGAATATGTAGCTACACCACATTCTTCATCAATGAAAAGCATCATAGAAAGGATCTAAAAATAGAGTAAATAGTATGTATGAATAATAAAAAATTGTTAATTAATTAATTAATCTTGAATAAGAAAAAACAAAGAAGTCATACTTACCATCATGAGAATCATGTTTTTTTTAACATCTTCAACTTATTCTTAAGTCATTATCTTTTTCATATCAAATATAACTTACTCAAATTTTCATATACTTCAACATCAACCCATGGTTATAAGAAGTGGGACAACTCTCTGTCTTAAACATGTGTGCTTTGTAAAGTTGCAGATGAAGCCTGAAACCACTTGTTTTCTGAATGCTTATTCTAAAATAAAAAACTTCACGTCACATAAGCTTTCAACATCAGTTTTATCCAACTCCCTAGATTATTATAGGTACTAGATATCTTAACTCGCAATAATGGGAGAGACAAACAATAACCGAACAGAATGCATGCATGTCTACTGGCGACTATGTGGAAATTAAGGCATGAACGGTGTAATTGTCTGTTTACAAGCTCGAGGCTACCCTTTCTAACTAGTTTTGAACTTGTTAAACAAGATGCTCTCACCCTTTTAAGAAAGTTTATGCATTTATACTCAGTGCCTTGTTTCAAAATCGAGAACCAATAACCTTTTCTCAGATTGATCGACTCTAGGATTAGTGATGATTACGTAGCTGCTATATGCAGTTTTCGTAATTTCTCTAGGTTTCAGATCTTAGTGGTTGATTTGAAGTTGATGCTTGTAGTTGAGCATCTACGATTCCCTTTTTGCCATTTTAGGCTTTTTTTCTTCACCGATATAATGACTTCGTGTTTCGTGCAAAAAGGTTACTTTATTGATTTACGATTGAATAGAAGGGGAAATGGTGAAGAGTGGAGGGTGATGAAATTTTAGGGTTAGGTTTTGAGACTGAAAAAGTAGCAGAAGGGGAGAAATGAAAGAAAGCACAATTTAAATAATTAAATATGAGGGCCATAAAATATTTTGGCCTAATTGAGAATGAGAATATGAAGCCAAAAGTAAAAAAATTGATAACTTTAATCTGGCAACAGATACTAAGGAAGAAATAATTGAAGAAAAACGTGGCCACGAAACAAGTACAATACTAAAAGAGAAATAAATTTTTTGATATGGAGTCGAAACCATTGTTTTTGTAATTCAATTAGAGAACAGATAAAATGTTGCCTAAATGACATGAATGATATCTCAGTAGAACAAAAAATTCATAGGCTATGGCAGACAATAGATAGTTTTTCTAAGTGTTGTGTGAAATAATGGTAAATATTAGGATAACAACAAATCAACCTTATGTTTGTGATGGATGTTGACTGATTCGAATTTTGGCATAGTGATACATGAAAATTTCGTCGCGACCCACAAAATGTTGGCTAGGCGATAAGGGGAAAAATGTTGGTGGCAAAAGATTAAAATGTAAGAAATAAATGTATGCTTCAGATCAAAACAACTCAGGAAATCTCATTTTCCCTAATTCTATTTTCCTTAAATCTATCTTAACTCTATCGATTTTCCTGCTCCTGGAGCAGATTGTCTCGAATTAATCCATCCACCATTCACGAATTGGTCCCAATATCCAAGAATCTGAACTGCACCATTCGGTTCTTTCTGTGAGCGCTTCACACTTTTGTAGATTAGGGAAGCTACTTTAAGATTAGATCGCGTCATTTTGTCAAAAACACTTGTCCATACCATGTTTTGAAAATTGAAATCACATAATAGAACCTTGCAACATCATTTGGTCGATCCTGTTTCTAATATAATCAACCATGAAAGAGGCCCAAATCTGGACTCTAAGTACATCTTTTATCTTTTCCCCATTCTGGTGATATTAGGCTCCAATCATACTTAATGGAAGCACATTTAAAGATTGGATTAGTTGTTGCTTTCTTTCTGCAGTTTTTCATAAAATGCATATTGGATAGATTTGCACTCATAGTGGATCGTCGGTTTGTAGTTCGTTTATTTATGGAGCATTATATCAATATAGCTACATTTTTAGATTTAATGTAGTTAGCTCCAAATCTGGTCACTAATACCTAAGTCAATTATGTTCACAGATAAAATAGATCCCAGCAGTCATAAATCATAGAATTATGCAAAAAAAAGTAAAGGACATAGCAAAATTATAGTGGTTCGGAAATCTAGCCTACGTCCACTTGTAGTAATTGATTGTTTACACAATAGGTTACAGTATAATTCTAACTTTAGTACAAGAAAGTATAAATGAAGAAGTTGAGGTTAGATAACGGGAAAGTACTTGCATAAAGAATACAAAAAGATCCCTTAAATGAGACAACAAGACCTCTGTATATGGCCAATAATAGGCTCGGATCGGCCTTGAGATCCAAGTGAAATAAGGGAATCCATGAAAGCTATACCTTCATGAAGTGAGTTAGATCATCCACTATATGTACTTCAGATTAGTACCTATTCGGGATTTGGATCGGTACTGATTGGAGTACTTCACCATGGGACCAACACGAATCACTCATACATCCTTGCTTATCCAAACTTTTCCAAGTCCCACCAAGTTGCATCCAAGTCCAGAGCCTCTCACAGTGATTAGGTGAAGTCATTTTGAAGCATAGCTTAATAACTGATCTATGTTATGACCAGTAACACCAATCCAACGTGTGGATGATCAAGTGGATCTGGGGTGTTGTGGTCCATCGGATCCAAAGTCGTTATTCTTGACTGATATGAGGAAACTCCTATGCCGATCCGAGTTTTATAGGTCCAAATTCCAAGTTATTTCTTATTTGATGCTTTCTCCAAGCATACCTAGGTTTTCGTGAATCTAACTAATTATTTGTACTTGTTCTCAAGCAATCCAATCATCTTATCGGTCCATAGACCTCGATGATCGAGCAATTCAACCAAATCACAAGTGCAACGGCTTTTTAAAAGGGGTTAACGCTTCCTGTCCAAAACATACTCTTCTGTGGAAGACGTGTTTTGTATAAATTCAATGCTTGCAATTCTTCGAATTGTTCGCGAGTTATATTGTAGTTCCAAACCAATAGAAAAGTCCATGATCTCATTGAAACAATTGTATACTTGACGGCTTCATCAACTAATACCAACGACTTTGTTGAGCCATCATTGTTTTCTGCAACCGCTCTGGGTTCGTCTTTGAGATTTGTGACTTCCGTGGGTCAATCAATGGCCTTTCCAGGCCCTTATCGAGCAGAATCCACATCATTTATCATTTCCTTTTCATTCCCAACGCCGTCAACACTTGGCAATGTTAGCCTCGTTGGGATCTTGTTGAACATTGCAGCATTCGACGATTCAAGTCACTTTGTACCAAGCGTAATCCCTTTTCGGCAATCCTAGCCTCATGGATCCTTTTCGTTGAGCATCATCATTGATTCATAATCTCGTTTGATTTTTGCCATGCATCAGCCATACATGATGATCCTTCTCCTCGTTGAAATCTAGTTGAAGCAAATCTAATTATCTTCCAACGAAAGGGGTACAATAACAAGTTAGTTGATCCTATTGCTGTCCAGCGAAACGACATTAATTCTTACACTCCAATTTCACATCCTGAAACTTACAGCAATGTCATGGCTCTTTCGAACCGATTAGGCCTCTTCATGCCCTAACTGAACCTAATCTGATCACTCTTCGATGAAAGGGGTTCAATGACAAATATGTCGATTATGTCGCTCTCTTTCAAAGCGACGTAACTTCCAGCACTTCGGTCCCAACACTCTGCTCAAGTACATATAGTGATATGTTTTCTTTCATGCCAAGCATCACCCACATCTGGCGATCCATATGAATGTTGACTTATTATTATGTTGGTTTTCAGTACTCAATGGCTCTAACTACCTGATCGAAAACTTTATTATTATTATTTTTACACGATTTCATGCAACCACTATCTGGTGAAATGAATTCATTTGTATGAATTCATCCAGTCGCTCTTCGATGAAGGAATCCATGGTTTACTTATTCGAATTCATCCGATCACTCTTCGATGAAAGAAATTCGCAGTTAATTCGTACAAACTCATCCAGTCGCTCTTCGGTGAAAGGAATTCATACCGTACATTTGTTACTTCATCTCCTTGGTTGAAGAAAACCGCAACTAATCTTTATTCATCGCCTATTGCGGAATAGAGCAAGTGCATGACAAAAAAAAGACAAAATGAAAAGGAAAACTAAGATGAGCCTCTCTGGGCTTCATGGCTCGATATCAACTGCTAGGGGAACAAATCTCGGTTCCATACAAGGTTTTCAAAATAAGATTCAAGTTGTAAATCATAAAATTCAAACTATGAATCTAAATGAGATTTAAATCGTAAATCGTGGATTCTAAAAACATACATTTTAAAATTTGCACACACTCTGAAATTAATTTTGATGTTTAAACTTCACATCTAAATCAAAAACATCATTTTCTCTCTTGTTACAAATTTTTTTTTAAAAAATGATTAAAATTAGAATTGTAGACCCAAATAAGTATATTGAATATATTAATTTTAATGATATTTCTGAAGTGTGGTATTAGCTTGGTTTAAATCGAAATATAAATCGAAGTGTAAAAGGAGAGATACGATTTAAAACAGGATTCCAATCGTAGGATTTTAAGATTTTTGACAACAATAGTTACATACATATATACAAAATTGAGTCGTTAAGTCAAAAGGTTATTATTGGTAATTTTGATCTTGTCATCCTCATTAAGAGATGACGATATGGCTCCCGACGCAAGGCTAGCTTGGGTTCTATGCTACTGACTATTGTCCATGTTCCGACAACGTCCCTTGGTTGTCAACATATTATTGTAGTCGCCCGTTTCTAGATGGATCCTTTATCGTATCTTTGAGGTGTCTTCACTCAACTGTTACAAGCCCATCTATCTCATGGAATATGAAATATTTCCCAGGACTTCTTTCTCTTTGTGTTGCCTCCCTCGTAGTCGATTTTCTATAGTTTATCTTTGCCCTAATATCGGAAAAGTTCTTACTATTGATTCGTTCACCTCTTATCACACGCTTGATCACTACAGCCAACCAATCATTCTCATCTATCGGTATCACTGTGTCCCCCTAGAATATAAGGGGACACTCTAGTACATATTGCTTGTGGTGTTGTCCAACATTCCTTTCCATCGCAGTATGTCCCGCGTCGGCAGCGGTTCTATCAGCATCTCTCAAGCAGCAAGATCATTACCAGTCCCACAATTGTCCTATCTGGAATCCAAGGGTATTCCCCTGTCCGATCCTGGTTGGTACCGATTTGGATCCCTTTACCGACCCAAGATTTTTCCCAGCGCCAGTCTTTCCAGTTTGATGGTCCCAACTCCACTATCCTGCATTAGATCTCCCAACCCTCTAAGTAACGAGAATATTTCATGCATCATTGTCACCTGACGTTCCAATCTAGCCTGTAGCTTATGCATTACTTCATCCATGTCCATTCTCATTAAGTAGATAGAGGGGTCTTCATCCGATAAAGCCTCTTGGCCTCCTTCATTCCTTTCATCCTGAGAAGCATCTATTTTCATCTTAGCCATAGTAAACCTATCTCCTAAACCTTCAAGTTTCAGAAGAAATCGTTCCCCTTAATTACCTGGCGCACCAAAATATTAGGTCCAAATCTATTCACTAACACCAAGTAAATTCAGTTCACAAATTGTTACAGATCGTAGAATTAATTATGCATGAAAGTGATCAAGGATGCAGCAGAATTATAGTGGTTTGACAATTTAGTTTACATCCGCTTGTATCGATTATTTATATTATGGGATTACAAGTACAGTTTTGATTTGAGTACAAAAAGTGGAGATGAAGAACTTAAGGCTGGATAATTGCAAAGTCCCGGCATAGAGAAGCCAAAAGGATCCACAAATGAGCTACCAAGGCCAATATTTATAGTTAAAAATAGGCTCGGATCGGCCTAGAAATCCATAGTGAAATCTCTACGAAGACGATATCTACACGAAGTGGGTCGGATCGTCCATTACATGTGCTTCGAACAGAGACCAACATGGAGTTTGAATCGGTATTGATCCAAGTGCTTCGTCACGGGACCAACTTGAACAACTCATCCATCCTTGCTTATCCAAAATTTGCCAAGTCCCATCAAGTTGCATCCAAGTCTAGGGCCTCGCATAGTGATTTAGATGAAGCCAACCAAAAGCACAACATCATAACTGATCTGAGTTGGTACGAGTAATACTGATCTAATATGTAGATGAACAAGCTGATCCAAGGAGTTGTGGCCCATCAGATCCGATTCAAGTTCATTATGCTTGACCGATGCGAGGCAAATCCTATGTCAATCTAAGTTTTATAGGTCCAAATTCCAAGTTATTTCTTATTTGATGCTTTGTCCGAGCATATCTATATTTCTATGACTTGGAGTAATCACCAGCACTCATTTATCGAGCTATTCAATCGTCCTACTAAGCTCTCTTCCTAAATGATAGAGTAATTCATGTACCCATAACGAAAGTGCAACAGCCTTGTAAAAAAGGCGGGTGGATAAATATGTTCCCTTTTGAACATAGATCAAGAGACTATTGGCTTATTATTATGTGTTTGGTTGATAATATTATGTGGTAATAATGCATGATATTATTGTGGCATATAATGAATGATTGAATCTTAGTGCAGGAATTTTGTGATAGGATTGGAAATAACTTACAACAAATTTATATTAAATGGATGCACTTTGTATTAAGCGAATGCACTTTGATTTTGGAAAGAGAAGATTATTTTTAGCTATTTTCCATGTATGGTAGAATTTAGTTTACCAGTTCTTACTTGTATACGTAGATGCTTGATCCAATGCTCAAATTTGATATTGAATTTTAATAGAATAAGAAAGACATTAATGCATAAGCTAACTGTTTGTATAACCAGTACATATCCATAATTACATTCAACTGTAACATGTATAGGCTTACTTAGATTTTTTTTTTTTGGAGGTATCCCTAATGGATTAAGAGATATATTTTGGTTGCCTAATATGCATTTGTCATGAAATGGTTTTACAAGTTAAATCCCAAACAATATTAGTAGGTTACTGCTGTTGGAATACTTGATTTATTATTGAATAATTTATGTGGATAAATACCTTCAAGCATGAGGGATATGCACTTTCTTGGTCATTTGAGTTTGTCAAACAATTTTTTTATTTAAGTTATGCCATTTAATAATCTGTTTTCTATGTTTAATTATTTGATCTATGTTGGCACCGATAATCTTTGTAGTTGACCTTTACCAAATTGTCATGCAGGTGAACATTTTGGAGAACCTGAAGAAACCTAACAGCATGATTATAAGGTAGCTCTCGCAGTGACTTATTTATGTGCTTCACTTGGTTTTGTATCAAGGATTTGGACTTATGAATGTGAGTACTTTTAATTATGTCCTCGCTAAGTATATTGTAAAATTACTTTTTATGAATTCAAAAAATATATATAGGAATATAAAAGTATAAAATAAAGTGGAGAACTCTCATCTATGCATAAATAAACGGTATTTCAAAACTCTCAACCGCCTTCAAATAAAAGCAAATGTCCTCTTATTCAAAACTTCAATTATGGCATGTCTCCTTTTCCTCTTTAGATATCGTTGTTATAAAAGAGAAGTACACTTTCACGTTTTCTTAATCCAAAACGAATTGACCGAGAAAAAGTTGTCTAATATAGTGAAAGAGAAGGGGGATGCTAGACATGAGTTTTTTCTTTTTGAAGATGATAACAATATAAATCTGGAATGTGGGGTGTCAAAATTGTTGTGCTATTGTATTACGACTGTAATCGTATGATAGCGATATCACCGTTAAGTTGCCGAATAGAGAATTGTTTGTGCAAAACTCGAACTATGTAATTGTATTTTCAATTTTCGTTTTTGCATTATGCTTTTTATGCACATTACATTTCAAATTCTTGTTTACTGTATCTAAGATGTGTTGGTAATCAACTCAAATTATTGTTTATTGCATTTCAAATTCAATTGATGAAAATATTGATTTAGTGTTAACTTCGAAATTGTAATCAACTCAAGGGATCACAAATCTATTCTAAGAATATATTGATAAAACAAGTAGAAGAAAAACAAAGATCTAATATGTAATTGATAAAATAAATAAATTAGAACATAGGTAGATGGCAAGATGACTTTTATACTTGTACGACTACGTTTTGTTTTTAAGTTTCTTTTGTCTAAACCGTTTTTACTAGACTTGATCTGATTACAGGCCAGACTTTATATTTTTAAATTTCTTTTGTCTAATCGTCCCAAGTACAAGAGATTAAATCATAAGTACAAAGATTGACTGTAGAATCATGATAACCCTTCTTGATGATGGCTGCGTAGGGGAAGAAAGTTTGGGAAGAGTTAAACAACGTTTCATTCAAGGTGTTTTTATGGGAGTATGAAAAAGTCTTTCATCATTAGAGAGCTTGCACATGCGCTCCAATACCATGCTAGAAGAACTAGGTCCATCTGAGCTATTTATACGAATTGGTGTCGAGTTTTGCCTATGAATAGACCGAGCCATAGGCTTAGCTTTTAGATAAGTGATTTCCCTTGCATTTACTTCATTTTGACGACACTTGTGTGATTTTATAACTTATTGACTTGTTTGGATTGTCTTTCGTACAGGAATTAGAACTCCAACTTAAATCATATGAGTCTTATGTACATGAGCTTGGATGCTTGGAATGCTACCGGACTTGGTGAGTAGGCTTAGAATGTGTAGTAGGTCATTAGGGAGGAAGTTAGATTGGCTCGTGACCTACCTATACCCATATCGCTTGGTATCGTGTAGTAGATGTGACTCGGTTTCTAGTCATATACTTAGAATATTTTCCCTTTATTTTTGTTTAATTCCTATTCTATTTTCTCTTGAGCGACATGATCAGGTTTAAAGTCATTTTGTCCTAATTTTAATGTTTCAACTTCTCTATATTCCTTGTTGGATAAAAATACGATTAACATTTACCCATAGGGTATTTGTTCATTTAAAATAAAGCTTGCTCTGAAATTAACTGTATTTAATTCTCTATCTTGGGATATTTTATTAGTTTGCTTTGAGGAATTGTCTTGACCTGTCAGCTAATTATAAGGTTTCCAACTCGAGTCGTTACTATCCATGAAAACAATATAATTTTTATTTCACAATTCCGAGAGTGCGTTAGAATGATGTGTAGATCATGCATGCAAATTTGGGGTATGATTGGGTTAAGGATTACGCGTCTGTACCGATTCATAGATATGTCCCGATATTGGATCATGTATATGATTCGGTACCCAGCCGGGTGTTTAGAGAAAGTTTAAGAAAAATTTCTGTACTTATTTTCTTTGGGCCTAACCTCTTTTGTTTACTTTCTTTCGCACTCTTTCTTCAACCATCCAAAATTTCAAATCCTAAGCTGATAAACGTCGTTTGACTTTCTTCCATTCAACCTCCGCCACTATAACATGTCATCGTCGCCTCCTAGAGCTATGATCGATGACCTGACCTAGTTCCATAACTCGAAGCATCAGCTATTTGAACCTAACTTGAATCTTCACTCAGCCTTATTTTTGAACTGCCCTGACTTGAATCTTAAGGTTTTGATGGGAGAATGATGTGGGAGGCGATGGAGGATTCGTGGTTTTTGAATTTAATGATTCTTGGACTTGTCCGAGTTTGAATTTGAATCAAAAAGGTTTTTTTTGAACTAATATTGGACATGCTAAGTTAGTATTGGACGTAGGTTCTGTCCCTATTAAGTATGTGTAATTATGAGAATAACTCGCAATCTTACACTCAATCATTCATTTCTACGAATTATGGCTAGTTCAAATTGTCTCATAGAACAAAACCAAACTTGAACTTATCGGAGATTCCGTCACCTTTCTTTATTGCTTTCACACGTTTGATGGTCCAAAACAAGCTTTGAGTCGTTTCAGACAAGGAGTCGTTATCAGCATTTCAATCGATCATGAGTTAATTACAAAAAGAGAACAGTAAAAAATGACAAAAACAATTCTACTATAAACGAGCTATCTGCACAAGATGGTCCATTTGAAGTGTTCAAGAGACGCTGGATGCTCATAGCATACCGCACTTGCCTCGGTGAACACTTAGAGTCCGATTAGCCAATATGCATCGGTTTCCATTGGATTCAGGCATTTATCATTCGTAAAATCACTTAAAAATAAAATGAACTTACCATGTCGAATACGAGTTTTATCATGTAGAATGTCCCGTCGCTCAACGTAACTCGAATCCAGTGGAGAAAGCACAACTCCATCCAAACTAGAATCACCAATAGTTATTCCCTCTGACACATTACTAGTTAGATCTATAACTCATGCCGCCGCTGTTAGAAATGGTGAGCTCATTCCGGTTGGTGACACTATTGATCAAATGCCTCTTGGTTGGGGACTTATATTTGATCCTCCGGAGAGAATCCCTAAATGGTGACCACCAAGACTCCCCAAAGTACTTGTTTATAATTTGGCATCTCGGATGATATATACTTCTACCTACAAGGGAGGAATTTGCCCATATGCCACCTTTTGAATTCATACCATGCTATTGTTACATGTGTCTGAATAGTGTTGTGCCCCGATAATTCGTTTTTGCCTACCATTGTTCAGAATTCTAGGATTAACCCACTTCAAGTCCATCGTGTTGGATATGATCTCCGAAATTGTTTATATATATCTTATTTATATAAATGCTCGAGAGCTTAGAGAAAGTAGAAAGTTTTGTTGGAACTTCACACCAAAATTCTAAGAGTTTAAGAGCCAATACGTCTTCGTCCAGTGTCCGATGTGATTCAATCGCCTTTGGACTATACGAGGTAAGGCTGTCCACATGAAACAAATCGAAGTGTTTCGAATATTCCAACCAAGAATAAAGACACAACACATGAGTCTGTCTTTAGCGATTTAAAGGTGATCTCTACCGACGAAGGTACGACCACGTTCCTTCTACCGATGAGACCCTTCATCAATATAGGTTATTGGATCATTAGAGGTATGTGGTCGATTGAAGCCTAGTCTCCTGCTCGTCCAAGAGTTTGAACTAGGTTTACTTCCACATTCGGTGAATGCAACAAGGATAGTCAACCAAAAGGGATGGCTCATTTGGGGAATTGCATGAAGAGGTTCGCAGCAGAACCAAGACTCGAACAGAAACTAATAACCAAATCAGGACGTTTCCAAAACCGGAGGAAGAGGAGGAGTTTGTTCATCAAGAGGGAAAAGCCATGATGGCCACTGAAAAGTAACAATGAGAGATAAGCGACGATTTTGATTTCCTTCCTAGTGAAGATAAAAGCGAATCAAGCTCTAGTGAGGATTATATTGAGTCTTATGATGAAACGCTAGGGTTGAGCCCTAATCACAAGGATATGCCATCCCATGAGGATATTACCACTGATGTCTTATTATTTCTAAGTAGCTTTAAAGTTCTTCACCATGAGATGTCCTCTTTTAGTTTGGAAATTTAAGTGGCATACATGCTTGAGCGAGTAAACTTCTGGTTGATGAATTTAATCCTGTGGAATTTGCCTTCTGCTCTGAATAAGTTGTTTATGAAGGCATTCAGTTTCCAACTATAATCTTATGCCAACATGGTTCGTGAAGCTCTTAAGTGCCAATAACACATCACACACGCCACTAGGGTGAAGTGCACTTGTAGTTGCACCAGTTTACTGCTTAAATTTTCATTTTCTGAAGTTGACTTCATTCCTTGTTTCAGGTACCATGGGTCGCGGCCCCTGCGTGAATTTGTGTCGAGTTTGAATACTTTTAAATCTTGTTATGATTTTGAAACAAGTTTGATATGGTTTTGAATCCGTTATGCCTAAAACCCAAAAAAACATCTTGACATAAGTTAATAATCTCAGTCTCATTCCATTATTCATTCTCTTTCTTCATTCGAGTAAGAATTCGCCAGTACAACTACTTCATTCTAGAACATCCTCGATATATATAGTTGAAAAGGTGGTGCCAATATTGAGAGAATGCATGCCAGTACCTAGTCCCGATCTTTTTAACAACCAATCATAATTTTACACACCTTGATCAGTTATGTTTAAATAAAATTTCACATTCCAAGTCATGAATAAATTCGGTTCAATTTTCGATTTTCATTACCATATTTCAAAACGGTTCAACTTTAGATTCAAATTCAAATTTCATAATTCCATATCGCAAATCGGTTCATTATAAAAATTCAAATTGAAGTGTTCGAGAGACGTTGGACGCGACTATATTGATAGCATACCGCACTTGCTTCGGTGAATACTTAGAATCTGATTAGTTAATACACATAGGTTTCCTTTGGATCCCAGGCGTTCACCATTTGTAAAATCACTTGAAAATAAAATGAACTTACTATGTTGAACAAGAGTTTAATTGTGTAGAATGTCCCATCGCTTAAGGCGACTCGAGTCCAGTGGAGAAAGAACAACTCCAATCGAAGAAGAATCATCAATAGTTATTCCCTGTACTACATTTTTGGTTAGATATATCACTCATACTACCCTTGCACAAAATGGTGAGTTATTCTTGGTGACTCTATCAATCAAATGCCTCCTGGTTGGGGACCTATATTTGATCGTTCGGAGAGTATACCTAAATGGTGACAACCAGGACTCTCCAAAGTACTTGTACAAAATTTGGCATCTCGGATGGTATATACTTCTACCTACAAGGGAGGAACTTGCCTATATATCTCCTTTTGAATTCATACCACGATATTGTTACATGTGTTGGAATGGTGTTATTCCCCGTTAATCCCTTTTTTGCTTACCATTGTTTAGAATTCTAGGATTACCCCACTATAAGTCCATTCCTTTGATATGATATCCGAAATTGTTTGTATGTCTTATTCATAGGGATGCTCAAGACCTTAGAGAAACTAGAAAGTTGTATTGGAGCTTCAGACCAAAACTCTCAACGTTTGAGAACCAATACGTCATCGTCCATTGTCTGATTAGATTCAATCGCCTTTGGACTAAATGAGACAAGGTTGTCCACTTGAATCTAATCGAAGAATTTCAAAATTTTGACTCGTTTTATTCTTCTTATATCTATTCCAACCTAGAATAAAGACACGTCACATGGGGCTATTTTTAGCGATTTAAAGGTGATCCCTACCTACGAAAGTACAGTCAAGTTCCTACTAACCGATGAGATCCTTCATCGATATGGGCTATTGGATCCTTAGAGGTCTGTGGTCGAATGAAGCCTGAACTCTTGCTCCTCCATGAGTTTGAACTAGGTCTACTTCCACATTCAGTGACTATGACATGGATAATCAACCTGTGGGGATGGCTCGTTTGGAGAATTGCATGAAGAGGTTCATATATACTAACCCAATCTGAACGATCTGCATTTTTTAAATTCAATATGTTGTTCCTTTCAATTTCAAATTCTCATTTAAATCACTTATGTTAGTTGATACAAGTTCAAATATATGTAGTTAATGTCCCGCTATTACCCCGCCATATCCCCTCTATATCGCATAGCGGATTTCCACCGCTACGCTATTTCCAAAAAGCCTTTGAAATAGCATTTTCACTTTAAGCTCTGCTATATTCCGATATTCCCGATATATCCCATTATTTTAGCTATATTCCGCTATATCTTCTTTAAAAGAAATTTGAAAATGACATTAGTATATTATAGAATTTATAAAATTAGTTTTGTATTATTGTTTTTTAACTATATTTTTTAGAATAGAAAATACTATAATATTCAATTAAATTGAATCAATCTAGATAAAATTTTACATTTATTTACATATGCTTTTATTTAAAATTAACAATGTACTAATTATAATCAAGTAGAATGTTAATTTTACATTTTTTTGAAAACAAAAATGTGTGATCTTCTGAAGAGAAGAGAAGAGAGCACACATACATACATACACACACACACACACACACACACACATATATATATATATATATATATATATATATATATATATATATATATATACAAAGTCAAAGGTACAGAGTCCATCTATAGAACATAAGAACACAAGATAAACCCTAACACAACTCTAGGGATGCAAGGATCGTAGATAGATGAGCTCCGGATAAACCGCCGCCCATCTACTCCAATATCGAATTCCGGCAAGGCCACCACCCGATATTGAAGTATATCTACTCCAATACAATAACCCCTACTCTCTATGTAATAACATAAAACAATGAGATATGACATCAAAAAACTCTATAACAATAAGCCCAAATGTAATACGAATCATCAATCCAAACAACAATCCTCAAAGATACATAACTGCTACCAGACCATCCAGTTATCCACTAAGCACTTCATCTAAATCAACAACCTGAATCTGCAAACATCTCAACAAACTATTAGTAATTTAAAACACATATATATATGGAAATATATGTGTCAATATATGTATATATATTATATATATAAGCACATATATATATATATATTCATACATATTTATTTACCATACATATATGTGTATTATATAAAAAAAAAACAATGCCAAACCAATGAAAGAAATTAACAACCAATGCGATCTCTATTACGAAAAAACTATTGATTCTAATTAATAGGTACAAATTCAATCTAACCTTAGTCAATAAATTCACAAAACCCGATTTCCCAAATAACTTGTAATGTGAATTAGACATCCAATTCAAACAAAAGAAAACTATTCTAATGATTAGATCATCCGTAGAAACAGAATTAAAATGGAAAGATCTTTGATTTCTTTCGGACTAAATGAACCAACAAACGATGGTGACTAAAGAATCTAAAATGTATCGTTCACTAGCGTTATAAAAAAATCTATAAGAATCCCAATAATTAGCACAACAATTGACAGGATAATGACAATCAAAAACAAATATCCTTAAAACCATACTAAATATATAATTTGTAATATTGCATGAGAAAAATAAATGATCAACATCCTCATTCATTATATTACAAAAATAACACTTAACATCAAAAATGATATTCTTCCTCTTAAGAAACTCAATCGTATTAAGTTTCTTATGAGTGATTAACCACATTAAAAATTTAGCTTTAGGAGGAGAATTAGATTTCCAAATAAACTTAAAAGACCGCAATGAGATTCCCGAAAAATTTATAAATTTATACATAGAATTAACCGAATAAACTTGACTTTTATCCATACCCCTGCTAATAGAGTCCTTACACTCATCAATATGATATAATGATAACTTAGCACAAAGTAAAGCCAATTGTTTTAAACTTTCCCCTTCTAATATATTATCAAAAGAAAACTCCCATGGGGGATCCAAATCTCTTCTAAAGATATCTTTTATCAATGCATTTTTAAAGCTACAACTATTAAAGAGCTCTCTAAATTCAATTTTAAGTGGTAAACGATAAATCCACCTATCATGCCAAAAGTAAGTCATATTACCAGAATGGACATTCACCTTATAACCTAAGTTAAAAAAGTCAAAGCATTTTAAAACAGACTTCCAAAAGTAAGATAGTTTATTATACCAACTACCACTAGGTCCAACAATGAATTCTCCTTGTGAATAGTAAAATTTAGAAATAATAACTTTCCATGTTGTAGATACTACAGGAGACCTAAATTTCCACAACCATTTTGCTAATAAGGAAGAGTTAAAATTAATTAAATTAATTATTCCTAGTCCCCCATCTTTCTTAGACTTACAACACACTTCCCAATTTACCAAACATTTGAATCCCCTACAAATAGGATCTCTACCCCCATCCCATAGAAAATTACGTCTTATTCAATCAATCTTGTCGATAACCCATTGAGGAAATCTATGTACTGACATCCAATACGTAGAGATGGCCGATAGTACTGAATTAACCAAAACTAATCTACCTGCTCTAGACAAGAATCTATTATTCCAACTTGATAGTTTACTATTAATCTTATCAATTATGACTAACCAATCGTCCCTCTTTAATTTTGACGGACGAATCTTAAAACCTAAATAATCAAAAGGGAATTTCATGACCGAACAGTTTAAGGTCTTAGCAACCATAACCTCAACATTATCAATATCATTAATAACCATAACAGAACTCTTGTCAAAATTAATTCTAAGCCCCGATATCATCTCAAAACAATAAAGTATAAATTTAAGAGCAATAATATGTTTTGGTAGATGAGAAGAAAATAATAAAGTATCATCCGCAAATTGAAGAACAGATAATTCATTGTTAAAATCATCATTACCAACATAACCTAAAACACCTAATCTCCCAGCTCGCTTAATGATTCTTGAAAAAACGTCAACCGCTAAATTAAATAGTAGAGGTGACAGGGGGTCCCCCTGTCTAGGACCCCTCTTAGACTGGATCTTCTTCCCCACAACCCCATTTACGACAATATTAGAACTACCTGACCTGAGTAAAAGCATTATCCAGTTAATCCACCTAACACTAAAGCCTCTAGCTAGACATACTTCACATATATAATCCCAGTCAATAGAATCAAATGCTTTCTCAAAATCTAATTTCAAAATAGCACATGGAAAATTATTTTTAACACACACATTAATGTACTCCTGTACCGCTGCCACTCCATCTACTATTTGCCTGCCTTTAATAAAGGCAGTTTGTGAATAATCTATTAGATCATTCATCTTCCCACTTAGCCTATTAGCAAGAACTTTAGAAATGATCTTAACAGATACATTTATCAAAGAGATAGGTCTAAAATCCTTTAAAAGTTTTGCACCCTCTCTCTTCTTAATAAGTTTGACATTTGCAAAATTAAAGTTACCTAGACATAAATCCCCGCTATAAAAATCATTAAATAAATTCACTACATCAGATTTCAAGACCTCCCAAAACTGTTTATAAAACAGAACAGAAAAACCATCAGGCCCCGGAGCTTTGTCACTAGGCATGTCACAAATGGCCTTCCAAATCTCCTGCTAAGAAAATGGTTTATCTAAATCTGATAACTCTCCCCTAACATTATTAGAGTAAATGTCCTTCCAATTAACATTAATTCTTCTCTTAATCCTAGTCCCAAAAATTTGTTTGTAATAATTGGTGAAAGCTTCATTTAAATCACGCTGAACTATCAATTCCTCATTATTTAAGAAAATAGAATGGATCAAATTATCGCGTCTCCTTTTGTTAGCCATACTATGAAAAAATTTCGTGTTATTATCTCCTTCCTTAATCCATTGAACACGTGATCTTTGTTTCCACATTATTTCTTCCTTTTCCAATATCAGTTTAAAGTCATTTCTAAGATTACTTAGTCTATCTCTCTCGACTAGGTTAAGCATTCTAGATTCACCCAACTTATCTAAATCTAACATCTCACATAAAATCTTATCTTTCTTAACTTGAACACTTCTAAAAATATATTTATTCCATCTCTTAAGAAAAAATCTTAATTTCCCAAGTTTAGCAACAAAAATCTTTGTTGAATTTCCCTTGTACAAGTTATTAAAATAGAGTAACGAATTCCATTTAACAGTAACTAGTTTAATAAAACTGGTATCTAAAAGCCACATCTTTTCAAACTTAAAATTATTACTTATTAAAATGCTAATTTTACATTTATTTATCATTTATATATTTGTATAAGTATTAGATATGAGTTTTATATGCGAGTCATCCGCTATACCCCGTTATTTACTTGCTTTATCCCTGGTATAATTTTTTACAATTCTACCGCAATGGATCTGCTAAGCGCTTTAATTGCACAGGTTCAAATTACATTTCAAAATCATCACTTTGCTTCGGTTAATAACTTGAATTCTAGGTCCATTTCAATATATTATATTTCAAAATAACTTTGAAGTTTAATTGTTAATTTTTTCTTTTAAATCACATTTCTTTTTATTTCAAACTTCTATTTAAAAATTAAATTTTTATGTCTATTTTAAAACTTTATGAAAATCAACTCTTACCATTTACTTAATTTAAACGACTTAAATCTTAACATCGAATTCTTCTTTAGACTAAATTTATTGAAGTAAATACATTTAATTGTTACCTCATAATAAATTAAATTATTCTTTTTATACCATATCTTTAAACCGAAATATTCCTTTCCATTTAGATAAGACATTTTAATTTTACTTCATAATAAATTAAGTTAAATTTCCCAAGTCAGGTATTTTAAACTAAAATCCATCACGTTAACTTAAAACCATTTTAAAATTAACTATTGTGTAAACTTACATTATATTGCTCAACTCCAGTTACATTTTAAATTTTAGTTAAATTTAATCTTAACTTTGACAAACTATTTTACCAACTCCAATTACATTATAAAATCTAGTTAAATTTAATCTTAACTTTACATATTAACTTTGACAAACTATTTTAAAAACACTGTGTCAATAAATCAAATTTTACTTAACTTTGTATATTCAAGATAAATTCAAGTTAAATTTATTTCAAGCATTAATTCAAATTCAAAACTAAAATTCCATTTCAAAATTTGATTTATTAAATCCGACACATACTTGTAACAATATAGAAAATAGTTTTTACTGACCATGACGTCCGTATATAATTTTTTATCTTATGTCCAAGCGGATTGGGTATATATCATTTCAATCCGTTTAATTAATCTCCAGGTATATATCATTTCACCTCAAATCCCAATTCAATTCAGTATATTTTTCCTAAATCCATATAGTCATTCGAATATGTATCATTTCAATCCATAGTGATATTTCTAAATCCACAAGGAACATGCAATGTAAGAGAACATAAAACATCACACAACAATTCCTTGCATCCATATCATATCATACATCGATAGTATGCGTGTCACATGCGTACAAACAAATAATTTTAAATTTTCTAGAGTAATCCTGACATTTTAAATATTTAATTCACTTAATGATAAGTTACCCGTGAGTGAGGGGAAACTCACATTTCTTGGTACACGCTACAAAAAAAGACGATATTTAAGACAAAAGTTAGATACGAAGTAAAATTTTGTCTCTAGTATGAACGAGTTAAAGACAAAATTACATTGTATCAAATGGTAAAACTAGAGACCTGGACCGAATCTCGACTCGATATCAATTTATCTTTCAATCCGTATTTTTAAAGGGACTTAACCTTAATCGTCCATTCATGGAGATGTACTCAGCGGTTACCGATAATTCAGTTCCACTTTCACAACCATTCCACAATGGCCGCTTAGCTGAAGCCAATAAATTATATATTTGTTTGGCTTTCGTGTTTGGTTCTTCTTCAATATTGACGTCATCGTCGTCAACTTGACCGATGGGGAACATTGACCATGCTGCATCTTCCACCATATCTTCTATTAGATTCGTCATAACTAATTCGAACTACGGTAAATGTAATAATCGAACATTTTTCCTGATTCAAAAATATATGTCAGTGATTTCGATAACACATACATATATTATTATAAAGCCTTTTGGAACTAAAGCCTTTACGCACCATACTGTCATATGTCGACAGTGCATCACTTCCTTTCTGCGCACCCCTTTTGTATATGCAGCACCACACTTCTCTTCTCGAAATAATTCAAAACTACCGCACCGCGATTTTTAAAGAAATTTGATTTTGACATAATTCAAAATCTAATTTATGAAATCTAAAATTTTCTTTTCCATTACGGAACTACAATCCAACAGATCCATAAGAATTTTATTTCGTAGATTTTCGACCTATATTTTATCATATACACTCATTCAAAGTTCAAACTATAAAATTACGAACTACCACTGCGTGTTTCATTCGTTTTAATTATATTCAATTTAAAATGTATTTAATTTATAACATAGACATCAATAGTGATTTAATTTCCAATACGGTATAAATTAGCACAACACAATATAAATTTATCATGGTATAAATTGTTAACTTCAAACTATATTTTTTCTAATAATTCCTATTTCATTTTCTTAAAATAATTCATTATAGTTAAAAACTAACACACCGCGATTTTTAAAGAAATTTTATTTTGACACGACTCAAATTCTACTTGATGAAATCAAAAAAAAAAAAAAAAAAAAAATTACAAAACCATAATTCAGCAGATTCAGAAGATTCCTGTTTCGAAGAATTTCGACCTATATTTTATCATATATACTCATTCAAAGTTCAAACTGTAAAATATGAGAAGTGATTCCATAGTAGACGTAGGTCTAAATTGACTGAACCATTCTAAAAATTCCTTGTTCTTTAATTTTTGCTCTTTATTTTGTGTTTGTGGCTCTGTAACTTCAAATTGTACCATTTGGTGAAGTGCTCGAAGTGCACTTTTGGTGTTGTGGCCATTTTTTGGTTTCAACACTTGGCGCCCACCATGGGGACACGTTCACATTTCTCTCAAATTTAAGAGCCTCCCATTAAAGTTCTAAGCCTGCTTCTATTATAGATTCTCTAAGTCTAAGATCCAGGAAAATTGACGAACTCTCTTCAAACTTCAAAGCCTTGTCCGAGATAATGGCCAAATCTAAGAAAACTGCAAGTAAAACCGTTGGAGAAACCGACAATGTTGCTAATGAGACTATGCTACTAGCTAACCGCTTTGAAGTTGGCGAAAACTCGATAGGTGGAGCCGATGTGACTGGGAATGAGTTGGACGTCGCTATCGCCAATTTAAACCAACGAATGGATAGTTCTACCAAGGCTTTGATGGACAAGTTAGATGCAGTTCTCAATGCTCGACCAAATCCACCTCCTCAAAAGGTTCATGTTGATATTGAATAAAATGACAATTTGTCCGCTTCTGATTATAACCGCAACGACAACATGGAAGACGATAATGAATGGTTGAGCGACAAAGACGAAGCTAACGTCGAAGAATTGAAGCCAAAAGCTAAGAATCATTCCGAGGGAAATACTCGAAGGGTTACTAGTCTTGCCAAGGGGCACCTCCTCGCCGGGAAGGTAAAGGACCTAAGTTTTCTAATCAAGACCCCTTGCCTAGAAGAACATTTGGTAATGAACTTAGCCTCACAGAGTGGCATAACACTGAAGAATACATCTCGAATATGATAGGAAAAAGAATCAAGCTTGCATTGACGATGAAAGGGAATGGGATTTCTCCCCCGATACCGTTTACCAATAGAATCCGAGAAACAGAGTGTCGAAGAAGTTCACTCCTCCCACTTTGCCTTCGTACAACGACCTTGTTGATCCTAACTACTTTCTGTTCAAGTACGAGTGGCATATGAGTGCGGCAAAGGCAGCAGACGAGATGAGATGCTTATACTTTCCTCTCTACTTAGAAGGAGCTGTGTCATTATTGTTCACAAAGATGCCACCTAAGTCTGCAGATCAATTCTCTGACTTAATCAAAGAGTTCAAGGAGAAGTTCCTCTTGTATGCTACCAAAGCCAAAGATGCTATAACACTTTCAGCAATGAAGCAGAATCTGGGAGAATCTGTGAAATCTTTTCTCAGTCGGTTCAATGTTGTCTTGTCCAAAGTGAGGAATCCAGAGCCTCGCATAATCCTTATTGCTTTACTCGACGCTATAGACAAGAGAAGTGAATTTAGGAGATGGATAAAGATGGAGGAACCAAATACGCTTGACAAGTTCTATAAAAAAGCGGATGAGTACAAGACTGTGGACAATGATCCTCCTCCTATTGGCACAAACAACATTGTCGAAGATAAAAAGAGTGTTAATGCTCAAGCTAATCAACAGAGAACTCAAGGGCAGAAGCAAGCCAATGACGGGAATGACAACAACGCTCATAAGAAGTTTCGCCTTCGTGTTTTGTAACAACCTGAAATTTCGGGCAGTAAATATTTAAATATTGAGGTTATTTAAATATTTAAATGTTGGATTTAATATTATAAAAATGGTTTTATAACCTTTATTAAATCCCTTTATAAACAATAATTAGTGAGGAGAAAACATGTTGTTGAAATTTTGTTTACCAAGATAAGTAGATCGAAGAAATATCAATAATGTGACCGGAAGTCATTTATCAAATTGACGACCTTTCATCAATTTAAACTTACCAGAATGGTCATAACGTTCTCGTGCATGCTAACACACATTATATATTAAGTTAGCATGGTTGTATGTATTCATGTGAGGGAAAATAAATTTAATATGAAGGGGCTTATTACGTAAGCTAAGAGGTATAAAATTAAAATGCGAAGCTTATCATGTAAGCTAAGAGAAATAAATTTAAAATAAGAAGCTTATCATGTAAGCTAAAAGAAAAAGATAAGAAAAAAGAAAGAGATAAGGACACATAACCCTCTTACGTGTCCATGTGTAGAAACATCTTAGGGCACCTAAGTAGGCATGTGTCATCATCTTATGGTTTGCATGAATGATGAAGGACAAGTGTCCAAAACTAAATTACCAAACTAGACTTGGAAAATACTATATACAGGGTGAAAATGTTCACTTCTTTCCATAGCATTTCAGAAACGTTGTCTTTCTCTAAATTATTTATAAAGAATTTTAGCGAGCCCATAGGTTTTCACAACGTTCCAGAAATGCTGTAATATCTGTTTTGATTCTTATGAACTACCCAGAACTTTACATAGCACGACAGGAACGCTGTAATAACTGTTTTTAGTATACGCATGGAATAACTAATATAAGAATGTATTAGGAAGTAAATTAATAAGCATTTGACTTGACATTTGATTTGACATGTCATAATAATAAAAGTTTGATGTGACATTTGATTTGACATGTCATAGTAATAAAGGTTTGATGTGACATTTGATTTGACATCTCATGATGATATTGTGACACATATGCGGCTTAGGTGTAAACTTCTAGTATACCTTAATGGACAACTAAGAGGGTATGTGTTATCATCCTAAGGTATGCATGGTAGATGAAGAGCAGGCATCTTAAGAAAGAAAAAGATAGGAGTTTAGTGGCTTCTCTTAGAAGATAAATTCTTAGTGGCTTCTACTAGAAGCCTAAGTGTTGGTGGCTTGTCATATTCTTAGTGGCTTCTATTGAAAGCCAATTATCTGTTGCTTCTCTTGGAAGCCTTGTGTAATCTTAGTGGCTTTTCTTGCAAGCCAATTCTTGGTGACTTCTCAAAGAAGATAAAGAGGATAATATGTGTAAGAAGACAATTTGGTTTTTTCTTCCTTAAGCTTATGGCTTCTTAAGGAAGCTTTATCACATGTATACTTACATGTTAAGTAATAGTAGGAACATGAAATTTTTCCCTAAGTTAATGACCTAAATGCCCCTTAAACATGGCTATATAAAGGCACCTACTCTTATCATATTCATTCCATCCTTACAAGCCTAAGTATTAGTGACTTCTGTTAGAAGTCTAGTCAACCTTAGTGGCTTCTCTTAGAAGCTTAAGTATTAGTGGCTTCTCCCATAAGCTTATTCTTAGTGGCATCTCAAAGAAGCTTCGCTTCACTTATATATATGGAGTTCATTTGCAAAGAGAGGGAGCAAACTTCTTATGTATTAAGAAGATCCTCCTACTTAGTTCGGTCATATCTTCAAACTGATATGCTAATTCGATGTGAAAGAGGGTCAAAATATGTTAAATCCGAGAACAATTATTAAGTTGATGTAAGCTTTGTGATGATTTGAGGAAGAAGTTTGCATGCGGAGGTATTGGTAAGAATTATATTTATGTTCTATGAGGCATTGGCATGAAGTTAGCACGAAGTATTGTGAGTATGCTCATTATCTAAACGATTATTAATTTCTTATGCTTGTGTTTTAATTTAATGTTGCATATGACTTCATCATACTATATTAGTTGTGACTTTGCTTGGCAAGAAACCAACATGTACGACTGATGATCGAGGACAAGTATGATTAGTAAGAGCTTGTTAGAATAATATAATGGTGGTTTGAGATTTGTTTATGAAGAAGTTTTTGCATAAAGAAGATGCGTAGTATTTAAAATAAAAGATGTTTATCTTTTAAAAGGAAGTTTTACAAGGGATATATAGATGTCTTTCAAAATGAGTATTTATAAAAGTATTTTACCCCTATTTGATGTAAAGAGTATTTTGGAAGTAAATATTAATTTTAAACGTTTTGAGTAAAGAAGAACTACGTTGGCTTGATCCTTTATCTAATTGCTTACCCAATTAGATATAGGTACGTAGGCAATCACAAAGGGGTAGTGATGCAGTTGCTTTATTAAATAAAATAATTTTTGTTTATTATTTAATATTTCGTCATATGTTGGTGCATTTTCATGTTTATTATTTAGGTCATGCTAACGTGTTTATCAAGTGTGCAGGAATGAATATCGATGTCCATCTCATTAGAGTTGCACAATGGTAGATTTACGGTAATTGTGTTTAATTCATATTTAAGCACAAATGAATACTTTGATAAGTGGCAGTTATTTAAATTTTATCCAGAGCATTTAGTGATATTGTATATTTATCAAATAAAATGGTAACGGTCATTGTTGGTTTTTGGAACGCATGGGATTTTCGGCAATTTTGACTGGTTGGAAATTCCGGGGCGTTTCATGTTTCTTCAGAACTAACTCCTCTGAATGACACTTCTGAAAACATCTACCTTACCACAAAGGATGCAGAGGATTACCCGGAGCCTTAGCCAACAAAGATGAGTGACCATCTAACCAAATCTGGGAAATTCTGCTGGTTTCACAATCATGCAAGCCACAATACCAATGAATGTAGGCATCTGAAATCATTGATCGAACAACTGATTAGGAAGAATCGTCTGCAACAATATGTGAAGGATCCTAAGCTGCAAATCCTTTTGCAAATCCCCAGGGCCATCAAACGACTTGTCCGGTCCAAACAATGGAGCTTTTGCTCAAGCCAGTGCAAGGCTGATCATCAAGTGATAACCGTTGGTGTTGTTCTAATATTAATGGCTTAGAATAAGCGACCTTCTTTGCCTTTACTTTGCTTTTGGCTATGTTTAAATTTCCTGTAAAAGTCTGTAATGTTTTACATGCATTGTACCAAACAATAGCTTTACGAATGAAGTCTTATCTGCCTGTATAAACCTCTTACTTGTAAAATATACAGAATTTGCTAAAGACGGTTTTCTCATTGCAGGCTACCCCACAGGCGTTTGCTTCCTTAAAGTTCGGGCAAGTGAGACAACCCCGATAACACCGAGTCAAACGAAAAAGAGAGTAGCAAACAACCATGGATCCAAAACACCAAAAGGTCGCGGGAGTTCGTTGTGCGAAACAAAGCGCAGGAGCTCGCTACGTGAGACGGTGCGTGGAATTCGTTACGCGAAGCGATGCTACCTCACCCAAAGGGAGCAGGAATTTGTATGCGAAACGAAGAGCAGGAGCTCGCTATGCGAGACGATGCGCGGGAGTTCGTTATGCGAAGCAATACGACCTCACCCAAAGGGAGTGGGAATTCATTGTGCGAAACGAAGCGCAGGAGCTCGCTATGCTAGACGATGCGCCAGAGTTCGTTACGCGAAGCGATGCAACCTCACCCAAAGGGAGCAGGAATTTGTTATGCGAAACGAAGCGCGGAAGCTCGCTATGTGAGACGATGCGCTGGAGTTCGTTACGTGAAGCGATGCGACCTCACCCAAAACAAGCGGGAATTCGTTGTACGAAAAAAGCGCAGGAGCTCGCTATACGAGATGATGCGTGGGATTTCGTTATGCGAAGCGATGCGACCTCACCCAAAAGGAGCGGGAATTCGTTATGCAAAACGAAGTGCGGGAGCTCTCTATGTGAGACGAAGCATGGGAGTTCGTTACGCGAAACGATGCGACCTCACCCAAAGGGAGCGGGAATTCATTGTGTGAAACGAAGGGCGAGAGCTCACTATGCGAGATGATCCGCGGGCGTTCGTTACATGAAGCGATGCGACCTCACCCAAAGGGAGAAGGAATTCGTTGTGCGAAACGAAGCGCTGGGTGTCGCAATGCGAGGCGAGGCGTGGGAGTTCGTTACGTGAAGCGATGCGACCTCACCCAAACGTCGCGGGAGTTCGCTCTGCGAAACAATACGGAAATCAGAAATCCTTTCCATAGAGAAACCAAACTCTCCACAGCAGAGGTCAACGATGTTCAATGAGATCTATAATGTCGATTCAGTCGCCAGGAGAAGACGAACGTTGGGTAATAATCGACCTCTCCATAGTAGGGGCATCCAATGGAATCTCCGATGTAAGAACTGATCGACAAAGCAGACAAACATTGGGCCGTAAAAGTCTTTCCCAAAAGCAAAGACTGATAACGACCTCCTAGGCGGGGGCACGAATATCAAGAGCTTCTCCAAGAAGAAGCAGAAAATAAATCACAAATACGTATTTACCAAATGTGAAATGTTGTACACCATCATATAAGTCGTTAAAACAATGATGCTTGAAATCCACAGTCGGGTTTCGTCGATTAGTGATCTTAAGCGTTAACGTGAATGTGAATTAAAATATTATGTTTGTGTAGATAATATTCAAAAAATTATAAACTGTTGAATAAGAAATTTTTGTATAGACACATCATTCAATTCAAAATAAAATTTGCCATAATTCAAAAATTTTAACTGACTAATCTGTTGTCGATATGGGCAATCGATAGAAAAATAATCGCCCGAAAATGCAATGTTTTTCTGTTACTATAGAACGGGGCATAGCACTAAAAAGCATATTTGAGTTCAAATTACCGCCAAAAAACTCTTAAGTGCTCGATATTCAAAATTTGGCAAGTTAGGGAATCAAAGAATCCAACAAGGCAAGATTAAAAGCATGCAAAGTTCTCTTAGAGAGTTTCAATCCAAAGATGCAACAAACTAAGGCGTCAAAGATTGTGTGCAAATTAACGGGAATAACTAGATGCGTTCAAAAAAATAAAGCTCCACAAAGTTTGGAACCAGATGCAGATACATTAAGTAATCAAATCTTGAACAGAGTTTGTCTCCAATAATATATATTCAAGCAAGAAGCATTAAAATCGGTCATTTCGAAGCTTGCATTTTTCACGAGTAAAAATGCAAGCTTCGAGGGGAAAATGTTAACACTGTTATTCAAACGCGGTTCAAGAATCAAGCTAAACACGAAAGCTTGGACCGGAAACAATTATAAGTTTGACCAGACACATTGTGTTAACCAGAGTGCTTCATTCAGTATATGAGTCCAGGCAACAATAATAACATCAAGTCGTTAACACATATTAATGGTCTAACAATATTCCAATGCAACAATCTGATATACATTTCCCATGACAAATTGCAATAGCCGTTGCCGTCGCAATACATGAATGGACCTCAACTAATGATAAAAGCGGTTACATGAAATGTGATCTATGCCAATGATCAACTCAGCGCAATTTACAATAAATATGGATACAACTTACAATGCAAATGTATATGTAATACGATTAAGACGTTCTGCATGCAAGTGTATACTTATAACATGCAATACAATGCCACATGGCATAACATGGGTTAGTCATGGTATATTAAGAAACATTGCATATATCATTTTATAACATATGGCTTTGATGCGCAGTTCAAGCTCAACAGGTTATATGGAATAATTGCATATATACAAAGTAATGGCAGGTATGTGAATAGAAGAGTCGCTCATCGTCAACTGGTCGCTCGCTCACAAGTAGATGGACATTCGTTCATTCCAGCCCTGATCGTTCACTTCAGCACTCAGGTGATCATTCAGCAGCATCGAGCATCACTGGTCGTACACTTGATTCACCAGCATCGTTGTTCGAGCTGTGCCCCAGGGTCGACCAGCCTCCGTCTGAACGGGTCGAGCATGCCACATCAGTCTCGAGTCGAGCAGCATCACCCATGAAGTGAACTGTTTGAGCAACACCCCTCCACCTCGTCGGTCGAGCTTCTGTTGTGGTCGAGCATCACTGAGGAGAGGTCGAGCATCTATAAATTCGAGCTGCTTATACTCTGGTAATGCATGTGCAGCAGGTGGCCACGTGGACTGAGAGCAAAATAATATAAGGACTGGGCTTCAGAAGTTAGTAATGGAATCGGCACTTTAAGATATGGAGCAATTATGGAATAAAAATGGTCAGCACAACAGGTTATATTACAAAAGGTACACACGTGGCGAATGTTTGAACAACATACGTCAGAAGTGGATCGCTCACTACACAGCAAGAAGGGTTGCTCACACATTAAATTAAGTGGGTCGGTCACGTAAATATGTTGGGTCGCTCACTAATGAATTTTTGGGTCGGTCGCACGTACATTTTTGGTCGTGCAACATATTTGGGTCGGATATACAACTGGCTCCAACTGTCTAGTGGCATTTTCGTAAATACATGTACGAACGACCCAAACCCTGCACACCATAATCACAACACTGCCATTAACCACAAATGACACCTATAAATACCCCACTTCTCAACCATTCAAAGTACCGATTTTTCCACCCCGAAGGGCTACCTAAATCATCTCTCCACCACTCTCAAGCGCTCCAAGCTCCATTAATGGCTTCTCAAGCTCACCCCATCTTCCTCCAACAGCAAATGGATCAAATCTTCTCCAAACTCCATTAGAAATTGCTCAAGTCCAATTCAAGCTTATATAATCTCTATCAATCCTATCTAAAGCCTAGATCTAACACAAAACCATCATGGAATCAGGGAAAATCACTCAAAGTTCAAGTGTTGAAGATATTCATCATTCACCACCATATTTAGAGAGATCAAACCATTCCTTTGGTATATTCAAGTGAAATCTAGATCAAAGAGAGAGAAAAGAGAGAAATACCATAAAATGAGTGAAATGTATAAAGCGATGTATTTTGTAAACTCAAGTATGATAATGAGAATTGATTCCATAGTGGACGTAGGTCTAAATTGACCGAACCACTCTAAATATTCCTTGTTCTTTACTTTTTGCTCTTTATTTTGTGTTTGTGGCTCCGTAACTCAAATCATACCGTTTGGTGAAGTGCTCTGAGAGCACCTTTGGTGTTATGGTCATTTTTTGGTCTCAACAAAAACCAACGTTTATAGAAATAGATATGGATGCAAATAAGAATTCATTTGCATTCGAAAATTTCTAATATGGTTTCCATCAAAGCTACAGATTATATTATATGCATTTTAATATAACAAAATATGGGTACTTATTATTTTACAACATGAGGAGTCATCATAACATATATTTTGTTCATATTAACTAGTCAATTCATTATTTGTTTTTTCTTTTTCTTTTTTGACATTTATGTTTGGTAGGATTGGTAAAAGAAATCTATTGACGTTAAAGATCTCTTAAATTACCACTTGTTAACAAGGAAGACATAATTATTTCATATTCATTTGTATTCGCGGATGATATATAAATACGGATATGAAACTATTTGATTTTGAAAGTACATAATTAGATGTCTATGGAAGTTGATTTTGTACAAGCATTTGTTGTACCAATTAGGTTCGAAGTCAAAAATACATGCATCCGTATTAATCTGTTTCTTATTTAGAACATGGATTTAATGAAAAAAACTTATGCCAATCCGTATGAATTATTCAATACTTTCAATTTTCTATACATCCCCAATATATTTTCTTGCTCATAATAATTTATTTAGTAATTTATTTTTGGTCACATTTCAATGAACATATAAACCCAATTTAATAATAATTGTAACTATTGTTTGGCATATTATTGAAAACTCATAATCTTATTTTCACGCTCATCTTCATGTTTTGTTCTTAGAATATTCAGACTTCAACTCAACTTTTGAAGTTAGAAAAATCAATATGTCCTAATTTAACAATTGTATTATATTGTTTTTTGTATTCTACCAAATTATTAATATTATTACTACAGCCTGGGGTGGTGCCAAATCCTGGTTCCATCCATGCTCCCCGATAATCTCTGTATAAAAATTGATGTAGTGTGCCAGGTATTCCCGAGCTGAGAAACAAGCAAAGGAACAGCAGGAAATCATGTCGCTAGCATTCATGATAATCAGTATGTATTGCATATACCGCGATGCTCATAGGTTAAAGTTTCGGAAGTCCCCTAGTTATTGTTACTTTTTGTGACGGTCCGCCCCGGACCAGCAACCATTTCCCTAAAATGCGTTGTACCGATGTCCAACTAGCACGGGACGGTCGCCAAGGAAAAAGGGTTTAAAGCTAAACTACCAAAGGAACCTGTAGTATATCTCACAACGCATGGAACAAAATATAATAATAACATAACTTTGACATAAAACAGGCGAGACAATGCATAAGCTGAAAACTAAACCATCATAACCAACATAACAGCGGAATCCAAAAATAAAGCTTATGATCCAACATCACCATTATTACAACTTCAAAATATTGTCTCTAAAGCAAAAGAAAGGAAAGGTGCACTACTAATGCCCAAAGCAGTGACCATCAATAACAAAGAGAGAATATATGTAGATAATACGTGGAAGCCTCCTGCTCGTCTTCGGATCAGCTACTCGTGCATAACCAGCTAACATGTCCTTAGTCTGCTCATTTAGGAACACCCAGAGTAATAAGAAGAGACATAAAACTCTAGGTCAGACAAAATTCTGGTATGAGCGATAAGCAGCAGAACAGAACAACAACAGGTACAACTAAACCATACCTGAACCTGGACCTGCAACCAAAGAGTCAGCACAACAAGATGTACAGTACTCTAAGGTGACACTAACACAAAGTGTAAAGATACGGGGAAGGGGGTGTGCATGTCATAGTGATGGCAAACAATCAAGAATAGGAACCATCCTCACATCTCTCACTCAGTGCGTAAAGCATACGATATCCACCGCTTTGATCACCCAAATCCTTTGCTATGATCACTCTGTCCCATGAAGTCATGACGACTCCACTGCACTAATCCATAGCCACTAGTCCTTCGCTATGTCAATTCTTCCCCATGAAGTCAAGACGACTTCACTGCACTGGCTCATAGCCATGCTACGATCACTCTGCCCTATGAAGTAATGACAACCCCACTGCACTGATCCGTAGCCTAACATCCGTCTCGGCGGTGAATCAAAGTTATGGACGTCGACAACTCCTTAGCACGCGTCCCGCAGCAAAGATCAATCATGAAGTTAACTCATTGGTTCCCAACTGGATCCTGAGTACAAACTTCCCATTTGGACTACCATTGCATCTCGGGTTTGGTCGAATTGGAGTTGGTCTTCAAAGAAGAGTCATCGTGTAGGAGGAATGGCTGGTTCTGTTCGGTCTTATGGTGTTCAAGACCTCTGGTTCGGTTCGGCTCAATGGTCTTCCAGTTTGGCCATACGGTTCGGTACATGGGATCCAAGTCCCTCTCTTTGGTTTGGTTCAGTCCTCCATGTCACACCGGTTCGATGAGGTGTTTGTAGCGTTGGTCCGGTTCGGTTCGTCTCCCCTTGTCCTCCAGCTCTGGATTTGGTCCTCCGATCCGATCACCACGCCCCATTCCAATTCGATCTGATCTGAGCCTTCCTTATTGCCCTTGCATCCTCTTGTGCCAAGTTTCGGTCCGGTTCGTATCCCCTTGCTTGGTCCACTGTTCCGACCCGAGCCCTATAAACCAACCGGATCCGAAATCCTGCACAATTTCCAGCGAGCATATATCGTCCATATTCGCCATACGACGACGTTTCCAACTATTCTAACTTTCCTACAAGATTACTTAGCATTCCAAACAGTCATAGTAACACATAACATCAACCATAAACATCAAAATGATGAATAATCATGTCAATATGGATCAAACATACCAAAAATCCCACGTTTCCCCTTAATCATGTTTAACCATTACTAATGATAGGATTAGCAAAACATATCCAAATTAACCCAAATTTCTAACAGAGGCTTAAAATAATATTTAAGAATTTCTAAACATTTTTCCAGAATTTAATCATGTACAATTTCTCTAATTAACACAAATCATCTCTAATTAGCCATAATTAGTGAAAAACAATGTAAATCACTCACCTTAGCCACAAATTAAGATATAAGATCTAAAATTCTACTGTTTGGTTGAATTTCTAAGCAGCACAGCAGCTCCAACTCAGATTTGGTGTTGATTTGCTTTGATTTAATGTAGATTATCTTAATCCTTGACTCAACGGTGATTAGAAGATGATTCTAGAAGGCGGAGGCCATTGGTAGGGTTGAGAGGATGTTAGTGGCGGCTGAAAAATGACAAAGCAAAGGTTTCTCTAACCCTAATCAGCCCTTATATAGCTCTAATCCCGAAATCCCCAATGGGCCTAGCTGCTAATTACCCTATTAAGCCCATTTAAGCTGTTTTTCACCTTCCAAACATTAATTCAGTCATATCTCCCAAACGGAGGCCGATTGGCTAATGTGACCACTCAACGGAAAGAGAAACCATCATCTGAAGCCAATGGAAGTGGTTTTAGGTCAAAACTTGTAACACCCCGTAATTCTGTGACATTAAGATTCTCAAATTAAAGTATAATTAATTTTTAAAATAAAAATTAAAAGAAAAAGATCCATGCAGTTGTTTAATTTAAGTATTGTAACTAACATGAAAAAGAGAAGTAAGGAGAGAACAATCATTATTATTGTTCTAAGACTTATTAACAAAAGCCTCTGTAGCTCAGTTGGTTAAGGCATTGGATTTGTAGCATGGAGGTCGGGGGTTCGAGCCCCGACGGCGGCATAATTTTTTATCTTTGTTTTAGAGAGGGCCAACTGAACATGCAAATATATGTACGTATACAAATTCAAAATTTGAAAGGATAAGAACGTACATATAAGGAAATAAAGAAAATATATATATATACATATGAGAATATAAATATATATATATGCAAAAATATATGTATACGAAAGATAAAATTCAAGATAATGCTACAGTCAATGAAATATGGCAACATCATTTGAATTTTGAAAATAAAATGAAAGTTGTGCGTATATATATACGCGTAAAATGGTCGTTAGAGGAATTGTATACATATAAGAATATTTCATGTGAATAAAACAGTTAAATTCAAAAGTTCGAAAATCAAACTTCTACGCCAAAACAATTCATTCGAAATTCAAATTTCTACGCCAAAATAGCTTGTGGGACCCAATGCTGACTCAGCACTGCGTGTATGATAATGTTTGGCTAGATTCATCTACGTACCTGGACTATTTTCTTAACTGGGTTCAATGCTGACTCAGCGCTGCGTGTACGATAAGGTCTTGAGCAGCTATATAAACAGCGCTAGTCTTCATTCTCTTTGCACCAATTCTCTTCTATCCTTATGCTGCTAAGATTCATGGCTTCTTCCCCTCCTCTAAATTTTCTTAAATAATTAAAATAAAATATAAATTCAAGACATGGAGATGCTGCTCAAATCTGTTCAAGAGAAGATTCAAATCAAAATGAAGAATTCAAAGGCTAAATCAACAAACCTCGAGCAACGACATACGAATCTTAGCATCGCCGTTCTTCTATTCTAGATCTAATTTATGTAAGTTGGTTATTTCTAGACTTGAACGTTTTATTTTTATTTGTGACATGAAATTAAAAGGATATAAGAAAAATGCCTAATCTCTTCACTTGGATCTGTATTTATTTAAGTTTTTGGATCTAATTCTTGACTATGGCCCAGAACATACTATGACTTTGATTGACGGCCTATGACTATTGAACAAAGAGGATATGCCTATGCCTATGATCATGATTATGAGAACTATGACCATGAACCTATTGCCTTTGAATTACGAACATGAACCTTGATTTGGGACATACAACATATGACTATGACATTGCCTATGACAATGACTTATGACTATGGGAATTATTTTCCCTTTTGGACTATGAACATTGCCTATAACTATGAACTTTGCCTATGATTCATAATTAGGAAAATTGTTTCTTAAGTTTTGTGGCTATGAAATTGGGTCTAAACCCGATTATCTATTTTATCTGTTCCTTGTTTTTCTTTGGTTTTAGACTGTGGGAATTTACCTATTCAGTTAGGTCTACCCATGTTCTTGAACCTATTCTATCTATTGGTTTTAGACCGTGGGAATTTACCTATTAAGTTAGGTCTACCCATATTCTTGAACCTACGTCGTTATCCAAACCTTTTATGCCAGTTATTATCCCTTTTCATAGCATCTTTGGTTCATTCCCTATTTTCTACAAATCTAGATTTATTTACAATCTAGGTTAAATCACGATTATACGAACGGTGGGAATGCAATTTGGGGAAAATATGAAAATGAACATAAATGTAGTTATAAGCTTGGAAATTGGCATAAATTGGGAATATGTATTATGGCATGTTCATAGGAATGCAAATTGGATAAGTTTGACATATTAAATTTAGTATTAGCAAGTAAGCTAAATTTTAGGCATGAAATGTAAACTAGAATAATAACTCTAGTCTTACCATAAACTGTGAATTAGGAATGTTAAATCAAAATTGTGTTAATTAAAGATTTGGAATAAGTATATTAGCACAATTTTGAATTTAGCCATAATTGTGAGAAATTGTCATGTTTAGAATAAATTATGGTTAGTAACACTAAATTTGGTATAATTTACATACCAAAAAGTATAAATATGATAAATAAGGGGGAACGGGCCATAATAATAAATGTGACAATGTACATTAAAAGTGTAATAATGAAATAAGTAAATTAGGAGTAAATTTACTTATAGAATTTGTCATAAATGATAAATTGTTCATTTACCACAAAATATGTAACTTGCATGTAGGTAAAGTTTTGGCCATAAATTATAAACTAGGATATTTAATCTAGTTTTGGCAATGAAATAGGAAATGGCCTGAACTGCAAGTTGGGTTAGGACTTGGGCCTAGAATATAAGTATACTAGTGGGCAGGACAAAATGAAAATGCTATAGGCCAAGTTTATTTAAAAAGGGAAAATGGACTTTTAAGATAAATTGTTGACAATTTATATATGGACAAAAGAAAGGTTTTCTCTTTGAATAACAAATACACCTGAAAGTTCTAGGGTGACAGAGAGGATAGTGTCTAGGTTTGGGTTTGGAAAATACAAGTTTCCTGCCCTCCCTGGCTATCCCTAACTGATCCGAAGGACGGGATGGTTGTTTTCAAAACCAGATTTGGAAATTAATCAAAAACCCTTTGAACTTAGAAAACATGAATATGCCTAACCCGAGGTTAGACTGAGTTGCGGTATAAACCTGCCCGGAACCGACCGGCACATCCAGTAACCGCAGCAATATCTGTCTAATGTGAGAGGTTGCGGCTTTAATTTATTAATTAAAGCTAGAACAAGAATGGGAGAGTTAAGTCCATAGAAACACTTAACCAATTTAACACAGTTAAGCAAGAATGGGTGGGTTAAGTCCATAGAAACACTTAACCAACTTAACACAGTTAAGCTAGAATGGGAAGGTTAAGTCCATAGGAACACTTCACCAACTTAACACAGTTAAGCTAGAATGGGAAGGTTAAGGAACACTTAACCAACTTAGCACAGTTAAAGCTAGAATGGGAGGGTTAAGTCCATGGGAATACTTAGCCAAATTAACATGTTGACTAGACTAGAAGGTGGGGTTAAGTAAAGTTAATACACTTAGCCAATTTAACATGTTAATTAGACTAGAGGTTGGGGTTAAGTAATACACTTAGCCAATTTAATATGTTAGCTGGACTAGACCATAGGGTTAAGTAAACTTGAACGCTTAACCATCAGAATATGATAAATGAATAGGGTTAAGTAAAAAGCATAAAGGGATAACACTTAACCAGTTTATCAGGATAAGGGAAGAGGGTTAAGATAGCTTGAATCGACTAAAGACACTTAACCAATCCAACCCGGCGAGAAAGAAAACTAAGTAGTAAACCTTAGTTGAAAAGGGGACTAAGTAGTAAAACTTAGTTAAGAAAACAAGGAATTTGGAAACTAAGTGGTAAACCTTAGTTAGTAGAACTAAGTAGTAATTCTTAGTATAACACGAAGGAGCGGACATCCATCTGGTTTTAAGAAGGCTCCAACGAATTGGGTTACGAAGCCCGAGGCTTCGAGGGGACGTGAGGGTACTCTTGGTATCCCTCTGTGAGGCTGCAGATGATCCGCCTGGGCCCACAGAGGTTAAGGTCCGCACAGAAGAACCAGGGGTATGCCTTGGTTGCAATACATGGCAACCTAAAGACTAGGATGGACCGGCGTGATTCGGCGAGCAAACAGTAGCCCTGTGATAGCGACTCGTCGTCTACCATCCATCTTGAGTCAATCGAGATACGTGAAGCGGAAAGGCGGAGAACTCCAAAAGACCATATACTTGCTATCTAGTTATGGGTGAGGATGGCCATAGGATAGTGGGGCACCAGGGGCCGACGTATAGTTCTCATTTTACAAGGTGTGCCTTTCATTAGTTGAGGGAGGGGTCAAGTGGGACCATAGCCACTGGAATAAAAACAGACCTTAGCATCTGCATCGGCAGATATCTGAAAGCTCCCGACCGAGTTCTGTATTCCTTGATTTGCCCTGTCACAGGACTCGGACCGCACATTACAGGACATGTGCATCTAGACAAGCGATAACGGTTCGCGATACATGCGTGGGGAAGTATAGGAACATATACCACTCTAGGTAGTGTGTCCTAGACTTGGGGGCATCGATTGGACTAGGGGCATAAACCCTGAATCCGAGAAGCGTTCAGCAGACAGCGTAAACTCTAGTTGAATCTAGAAGGCACTTGGTAGAAAACCCTAGATTAAATCTAGGTAACAAATAAATAAATGGATGCCTGAAGGCGATAGAAAATACAGGGATTGGGATCACGTTATCGTTACTAGTTGGGACACTAGTTAGGTGGTGCAGAGATATAGAAACCAGTATAACAAGGAAATAGCGAAGCGGCGAAAGTATCAGAGCACATCCAGTTTATCTTAGCTTAGCATATCTTGTGTTAGTCTTGTCGAATCTTGCCAACCCTATCATCATGGTGTTATCTTGTATTCAGTTAATTCATGTCGTTCTGTTTTTCCATGTTCACATGCTAGAAGTTACTGAACTTACTCAGGCTTTATGTCTGACTCTGTTTTTCTTTCGCTTCTTTTCTTCCGTTCCCCCCCCAGGTTGTTGAGGAGGGAATAGTATAACTCAGGATTAGATTGGACCGTTGCTCTTTCCCTAGCTTGAAGATTTGACGAAGTCGTCCTTGGATTCTCTTTCAGATGCTATGGCTGGCTCTTGCTACATTGGGGAATATAAAATGTTATTTTATGCTTCTTTATTTTGTAAAGACAGATGATACTCTGATATTGTAAAAGAATCTTGTACAAGCTATTTTATCAATAAAGCAAAGTTTTATTTTCCGCTGTTTAATTTCTGTCTGTCTTGTAATTTATCTGCATCTTTTACCCTAAATGCTCCACAGAACTTAGTGCATTCCCTTTGTGAGTGACACTAAAGGATGTGGGGTGTTACACGTGGTATCAGAGCTGAAGGTTACCGGATCAGATAAAAGATTTGAAAAATTATTTTCAAAAGGTTTTTAAAGAAGCATTTTTAAAAGAAAGGATTTGTTTTAAAGGCATATTCCCCAAAGCCATACGCATTGTCTCCTCTTCCTCTGTTTGAATTCTTGTCTCCTTCTTTCTTGAGTCTCTGGGGCTCCTGGCTTTCTGGGAGGTAACCTCATCGAAGGGCGAAGTAGTGCCCGACTTCCATCTATAGCCGTAGTTGTTTCACTTACGGCCAGTCTTCTTTCAAGGTTATAGGGTTTTCCGTGCGATGGAGGCGGCTTTCGAGAGATTTGCCAATGTGGTTACACACGGAAAAGGATGAGGAGTTTGGCAAAAGAGCACAACCCAAGGATGAGGAAAATCATGGATGTAGACTTGGCTCACAAAGGTGGAAGGGATTATAAAACCTAAGACAAGAGGAAGTATCTTTACTCGGGTATGATAGGGCATATAATTAAGGACAAAGGACAAGATTTTCAGAAGGGAAAGTACATGCTGAGCGTACCTAGGAGATAGGTGGTAAAAGTTTCTGTTGGAAGAATCTAGTTTTTCTGTTCGGATTTAGCACTTCGCATTTGTTCATATCCACTTCCATAGTTGGGTCTCTGCACCATAGTACTTGTATAGTAGAAAGATCCCACTAGAGTCTCAAATCCAATTGGTGGCCCAACCAGTCTATTTTTTTAGTAGGGATTTGAGAATAGCTATCGAGTTTTCTTACATCATCTCACGTAGATCGTCTAAATTCGGGGGAGATATTCCTTGGGTGCTTGTCTGATATTGGTTTAGGCCTTTGGGGCTTGTACTTGAGGAATGTCGAGTTCGGTTTGGATGGTTTGCGGGAGAGATGAATAGTTGTGGTAGGCACTCCAAAGAGCACGTAGTGACCTTTCGACTCTTATAGTTATGGCATGACAGATAAGAGGGAAACCTCTAATCATCTTAGTACGTATACTTGGTACCGTGATTGACATCTGTTTATTTTGGAATTGGAGGTCGGAAACTTCACAATCGTGAAGTTAAATTGGTTAAGATACAGTGGAGTAAAGCTCAAGAAGGCTAGATACTAGCAACATGCCCTTTTTCCTTAAGGGTGCATCCTTGATTTCTCTGTTTAGGAGCTTTACGCGTAGTTGTTTCTCTCTTTCCAAGGTATATCCTCTAGGTCGTATCTGCGATCCTTAGGTAGAAGCCAATGGATGTAAACATGTATTTGAAACATGTTATGGTTGAATGGTTGCAAGTGGGTGCAAATGGTTGCTCGTGGATGCATATGCATACGTATTAGGCACTAGATCAAGTTCGGACGCTCTCATATTGCATTTACATATATGCATTTGTTTATAAGTTGAACTTGATATGATATCATATGGACGTTGCATATGGATGAATGGTTGTGCACGCATGTAGTATTTACATGACTAGGGATGTTTGCATGCATGATTGGACGCATGGCACTAACATGATTTGCATTAAGGAGGTCAACTGAATCAGTAGACCGCCTGATTTTGCATTAGATAGAGACATATACACACACTATGCATATGAACATGAAAGCATTAGAAATCTTTTAAGGACAATGAATGCCTGTGATTGAATGGTTGAGTAGATGGGTGATTGGATGGTAGGACACATTCTTCCTGACTTGAAGATTTCGGGGACGAAATGCTTTTAAGTGGGGGAGAATGTAACACCCCGTAATTCTGTGACATTAAGATTCTCAAATTAAAGTATAATTAATTTTTAAAATAAAAATTAAAAGAAAAAGATCCATGCAGTTGTTTAATTTAAGTATTGTAACTAACATGAAAAAGAGAAGTAAAGAGAGAACAATCATTATTATTGTTCTAAGACTTATTAACAAAAGCCTCTGTAGCTCAGTTGGTTAAGGCATTGGATTTGTAGCATGGAGGTCGGGGGTTCGAACCCCGGCGGCGGCATAATTTTTTATCTTTGTTTTAGAGAGGGCCAACTGAACATGCAAATATATGTACGTATACAAATTCAAAATTTGAAAGGATAAGAACGTACATATAAGGAAATAAAGAAAAAATATATATACATATGAGAATATAAATATATATATATATGCAAAAATATATGTATACGAAAGATAAAATTCAAGATAAGGCTACAGTCAATGAAATATGGCAACATCATTTGAATTTTGAAAATAAAATGAAAGTTGTGCGTATATATATACGCGTAAAATGGTCGTTAGAGGAATTGTATACATATAAGAATATTTCATGTGAATAAAACAGTTAAATTCAAAAGTTCGAAAATCAAACTTCTACGCCAAAACAATTCATTCGAAATTCAAATTTCTACGCCAAAATAGCTTGTGGGACCCAATGCTGACTCAGCACTGCGTGTATGATAATGTTTGGCTAGATTCATCTACGTACCTGGACTATTTTCTTAACTGGGTTCAATGCTGACTCAGCGCTGCGTGTACGATAAGGTCTTGAGCAGCTATATAAACAGCCCTAGTCTTCATTCTCTTTGCACCAATTCTCTTCTATCCTTATGCTGCTAAGATTCATGGCTTCTTCCCCTCCTCTAAATTTTCTTAAATAATTAAAATAAAATATAAATTCAAGACATGGAGATGCTGCTCAAATCTGTTCAAGAGAAGATTCAAATCAAAATGAAGAATTCAAAGGCTAAATCAACAAACCTCGAGCAACAACATACGAATCTTAGCATCGCCGTTCTTCTATTCTAGATCTAATTTATGTAAGTTGGTTATTTCTAGACTTGAACGTTTTATTTTTATTTGTGACATGAAATTAAAAGGATATAAGAAAAATGCCTAATCTCTTCACTTGGATCTGTATTTATTTAAGTTTTTGGATCTAATTCTTGACTATGGCCCAGAACATACTATGACTTTGATTGACGGCCTATGACTATTGAACAAAGAGGATATGTGTAACAACCCGTATTTTCAATAAACTGTTATAACATAAATCGAGGCAGAATTTAATTTATAAATCAGAATCAAGGGAAACGGGCTATGCCATTGCGTTCGTCTCGGAAAAATACGCGAAATAGAGTCCGAGTTTTCGAAAATCGGAGTCCGTATGACCCGGTTAAGGCCCATTGAAGTTTTCAGAAATTTCTATGCTTAAGACAGATTTAAATTTCAAATTAAATCAAGGATTAGGGCTAATCAGGGTTAGGCGGGAAAATTCCCGCCAGGGGGGCCCATGTCGACAGGCATGTCGACAGGGCACCCAGGGTGTCGACTGCCCTGTCGACAGCCCTGTCGACAGGGGGTGCCCAGGCAGTTCAGCCTGGTGCACCATTTCTGTTTTGGGTTGGGTCATGTGGCTTGGTTCTGGAGAATTCTAAGATCTGACGGGCCAAACCTAATCTAGGGTTAATCCTAGGGCCTAAAACACTCTAATTCTCTATAAATATACCCCTAATCCTACCCTAAAGCCTCATTAATCAATCTTGCAACTAAACTATGCCAAATTGAATCCTCAAATGGCCTCCATCTAAAATCCCTAGCCTCCACCTTCCTCAAAGTTAAATCCTATGAAGATATGATGATCATACAACCTTTTCTATGTTGTATGAATGCTTAATAACTTGCATACTTCATTAAGTAGCAAGTTTGATTTGCTAAGTTTGTGTTTTTGGGATCTTGCAAAAGGGTTTTCTTATTTGAGGCTTTGTTTTGAGTTTTTGAAAGGGGCTTCTTCATCTTATTTGGTGGATTTGTGGCTTGTTTATATTAGTAAGCCCTCTTACCTTCACTTTACAAACTCTAAAGTTAATGTTTGGTAAAAGTTGAGATTTATGTGAGTTTAGTTGATTATGCATGCTTATGCGAACTCACTATGTCATGTTTTATATGATTCATAAGTTATGCATGCTTATGCGAACTCATTATACCATGTTTTACATGTTTCATAAGTTATGCATGCATATGCGAGATTACTATGCCATGTTTTATATGTTTCACAAGTTATGCATGCTTATGCGAGTTTATTATGTCATGTTCTACATGTTCCATGGGTTATGCATGTTCATGCAAGTTCATCTTACCATGTTATGCAAGTTTAATGGATTATGCATGCTCAAACAAGTTCACCTTACCATGTTATGCAAGTTTAATGGATTATGCATGTTCACTTTACCATGTTATGCACATTTAATAAGCTATGCATGTTTATGCGAATTCACCATGACATGATTTGCAAGTTTAACATGTATGCATGTTTATTATGACATGTGAAGTTCACCATGTATGTTATGCTAAGTTACCTTTTATACCCTTATACGTTATGACGAATATGTAAGCGAGATAATGACGTTGGGAGGGTTTGGGTAAACTTAAAAATACATGAAACTAAAAGATTGGGAATTTACCTATTAAGTTAGGTCTACCCCTTGGGAATTTACCTATTAAGTTAGGTCTACCCAAGTATATGTTAACTTGTAAATATGTTTTGATGTGGACATGACAATAGATAACATGATATGGCCAACTCGAGGTTAGACCTAGTTGTGGTGTAAATCTTCCCAGGTAACCACAATGTAGGGTCTAATGTGGGTAGTTGGTCATGTTGCACCATAAGACCCGAGGTTAGACCTAGACGTGGTGTAAATCTTCCCAGGTAACCACGGAGGTCTAATGTGAGAGGTTGGGTGCGTTAATTAATTAATGCCTCATGATTAGGGTTAAGTCATGGCCCACTAATACTTAACCAATAATGGGGATGCGAGGATTAGATGGGGTTAAGTGAGTACACTTAACTAATTTAATCCATGATTAGTGAGGGGTTAAAACCACACTTAACCCTCTTAGAAACCCTAGCAACGTGGTCTGTTCCAGCAGTAATCCCAGTTTGGTATCACCACAACCCTACAGCTAGGTTAGGGCGGGGCACGATTACTGGACTGATGTAAGCGACCAAAGCGACGGCTGAGTGGTACAGCGGTGCGGGTCCGGCGGGCTACGGACGTGCACGTAGTCCGATGTTGGACAAACTCGAGGCACGGGTACCAGTAGGCTTAGACTGTGCATTATTGCTTAGGTGTCTGGGGTTGACACCTTAGGGCTTGATACACCCGAAGGTGGACCCAGCACAGTCTGACTACATCCATGTGGGCCGTATGGACACCAACACTCGACGTGTTAGGTTTATAGGGAGCCGATCGACTAGACCGTTGGGCTGGGCCTTATACTAAGGTCACTTCATGTTATTGGGCCAAAGTTTGGGCTAAGGGATCAAGATCTGTTTTGTGGGTTTGCTAGTACACCGTGATGCAAAGTTTAATCTCGTCTATGTGATGTCACCTTTATCTATTGCCAGTATGTTCATCTCAGTTTCCATCATACTGTTAACTTTATTAGTTTATAGATTGATCGTAGTAGGGCTTACCAGTCTTTTTGACTGACCTGTTTTCTTTCGCTTCCTTTCTTCCGTTTCCCCCCCCCACAGGTTCTCAGGGAGGGACTACATCTGCTTAGTGGATCTTTGACTTGCTTGTTGGATAGCTCATGTATGGATCTGAGCTAGCTGTGGCTTATCTTTTATTTCTGGGGATTAGTACTGATGTTTTACCATGTATTTTGTTACACGTATCTAGACTTATGTTGTATTTTGGATTATGACATTTTGATAGTATGTACTTGACTATGTTGGTTTTCTGAGATGATGATGATGGGTTTTTATCTGCTACCGCTGCTTTACTTATATTTGTTTTTATATATTCTGTCTTGCGATATCTGTGTGCATGTTTACCTTCACAATAACGCCCCTCCAAAGCTAGTACATTCTAAGGAGTGATCCTAGCGGAGGTGGGGTGTTACATTTGGTATCAGAGCACAAGGTTAACAAGATTGAACAAAACTTTTGAAAAAAAAAAAAAAAAACCCTTTTTGAAAAACTATTTTCAAAAAACCTACTAAGTATTTTCCAAAATAAAGTCTAGATTATTTTAAGGCTAATCCCCAAAAGCCATCAGCATTATCCTTCGTTCCCTTGACCTAATCTTATCTTATCTCTTGTTTCAGTATGGCTGAGAATCTTGACATCCCAGATGGAGTGAACGTACCACTTTGGTATAGGAGACTCCTAGAAGCTAGGGCGGCAGCTGGTCCCGCCAACCCTACTCCCACTCCTCCTCCTGTAGTTGAGAATCCTATCCCTAATATCCCTCCTCCGGTGATTCCTGCTCCCCCTCCTCCGGCAGTTAATATTCCTCCTCCCGTTGCTAATGTTCCTCCCCCTCCTGTTGCTGAGGCTCCTCTTCCTCCTCCTCCCCCTCAGCATCCTCAGATTGAGTTTACAAAGGTGTGCAAAGACTTCAAGGCAATGGGGGGCAAGAATTTCCTAGGCACGGAATCTTTCGTTGAAGCTAGGAATTGGCTGAAGGACACGGAGGACTTGTTTGCTATCTTTGGGATTGATGACGAGAGGAAAATATTATTGACCGTATGGCTTTTGAAGGATGAGGCGGCCTATTGGTGGGAGGTCACCAATGGGACGAGGCCCATTGAGACTTGGGCCGATTTGAGGGCTAGATTTGTGACCAAGTTTCTATCTTCAGCCGAGGCGAATTTACAGATGGAGAAGTTCATTGCATTAAAGCAAGGTGATATGTCCGTCAAGGAGTATGTAAACAAGTTTAATCAGCTGGCCCGTTTTGGTTTGGATATGGTTAACACCCCGGAGAAGAAAGCTCTTCGATTTGCCAGAGGATTGAATGAGCCGCTACAGGGCTTGGCGATGTCACATATTCCGCATGGAGCCACTTTCGAGAGTTTGGTCAATATGGCTCTACTTCAGGGAGAGGGAAAGAAGGAAGTCAAGTCGGGCGATACTCAAGCAAAGAAGGCTGATTCTCAAGGCAAAGGCAACCAAGGTCAAAGCAGTCAAGGAAATCAGAATAAGAACAAGAAGGGCAACAACAAAGGCAAGGGGAAGTGCAATTACTGTGGCATAGCTGGGCATTTTGCTAAGGATTGCAGGAAGAAGAAAAGGAAGCTTAGTGGTGGATGCTTTTCTTGTGGAGAGACTGGGCACTTCAGCAAAGAGTGCCCATAGAAGAAAGGACAGGCTGGATCTTCTGGAGGGCAAGTTCATGCTCTCAATGCCGCTTCAGTTCCCGAGAGAGGTAGTGTTTCTGTTGAGAACCTTGTTTATATCTCTGATCTTCCAGTACGTACCTTGTTTGATTCCGGTGCATCACATAGCTTTATTTCATCTGATCTTATTGATAGCTTGCACCTCAGTACTAGCTTAGTGGATGATCCCGTTTGTGTTTCTAATCCCATTGGGGGTTCTGCTCATCTATCTATGATATGTGAGGATCTAAGGATCTCTATACTCAGCGTTGAGTTCTTGTGTAGTGCGTATGTTCTAGGTTTCAGGGGATACGGATTGATCTTGGGCATGGATTGGCTGTCTAGATATGGAGCCATTCTGGATTGTGAGCATAGGGTTGTAAGGCTTGTGACTCGCCTGGGCAACACCTTAGAGATTTCATGCAATCCGAAGAATCCCGTCATGTTATGCTATCTAGAATCTCTCGACTCATCAGAGGAGGCCCTTCAGTCTGTAAGGGTGGTCCGGGATTATCCAGATGTTTTTGAAGAAGTTAAGGGGTTGCCCCCTAAACGAGAGATTGACTTTCGCATCTATCTGGTAGATAATGCTAAACCTGTTTCTTTGCCCGTTCGGCATATGGCTCCGCGTGAGAGACGGGAGCTGAGCAAGCAAGTGAAAGAATTGCTTGAGAAGGGCTTCATCAGAAGGAGTATATCCGAATGGGGAGCGCCTGTGGTGTTTGCAACTAAGGCAGATGGCTCTCTTCGACTCTGTGTGGATTATAGAGAATTGAATAAGCTGACTAAGAAGAACCGACACCCGTTACCAAGGATCGATGATCTCTTTGATCAACTTGTTGGTGCTTCTGTTTTCTCTCAGCTTGACCTTGCTACGGGTTTTCATCAGCTCAGAGTGGCTGAAGACAGCATAGACAAGACTGCATTCAGAACTCCAGACGGATTCTTTGAATGGCTTGTTATGCCGTTCGGTTTGACGAATGCACCCGCGTATTTCGTGGATTTGATGAGTAGGGTGTTTCGGGAGTTCTTGAATAAGTTTGTCGTGGTCTTTGTTGATGATATTCTGGTCTTCTCCAAGGATGAAGAAGAGCATGCGAGGCACCTAGTAGAGGTGATGGATACGCTCAGAGCACACCAGTTAAAGGCCAAGTTCTCCAAGTGCCACTTTTGGAGAAGGGAAGTCAGATTTCTTGGGCATATCGTATCCAAGCAAGGCTTAGCGGTGGATCCCGCTAAGGTGGTTGCAGTTCAGGATTGGAAGACTCCAAGGAATGCAACCGAGGTGAGAAGCTTTCTGGGTCTTGCGGGTTTCTATCGGAAGTTCATCAAGGACTTCGCAAAGATATCCGCTCCTCTTACTAAGTTGACGAAGAAGAACTTAGTCTTTGCTTGGGATATGGATTATGAGCTTGCTTTTCAGAGACTCAAAAGAGCCCTTACCTCCGCACCAGTTCTAGCCTTACCTGATGGTAGTAAGATATTTACCGTGTACACTGATGCTTGTGGCACGGGATTGGGTGCCGTTCTGATGCAAGAGGGCAGAGTTATATGTTTTGGTGGGAGGCAACTTAAGGTGCATGAGAGGAATTATCCCACTCATGATCTAGAGCTAGCAGCGATTGTATATGCGCTCAAAGCATGGCGTCATTATCTTCTGGGAGAGAGATTTGAGTTATATACTGATCATAAGTCTTTGAAGTATCTCTTTTCGCAGAAAGATCTGAACTTAAGACAGCAGAGGTGGATGGAATTTTTGGCTTCCTATGACTTTGAGATATCCTATACCCCTGGCAAGGGGAATGCTGTAGCGGATGCGTTGAGTAGGAAAAGGTTGACACTAAGTCCTCTGTTTGTTGAGATGAAGAATTTAGAGTTCTTAGCGACCTTTGATTTCTCTTTGGCAATGGAGTCGGTGACCGGTTCCTTGGCATCTTTAGAGCTCAGGCCTACCCTCCTAGATCAAGTTGGGGCTTCGCAAAAAGAAGACCCTCAGATAATTGAGATCTTGGATAAGCTGGTTCGAGGGGAGACATCTTGTCACCTTGCTCGATATTCTATAGACAATAGGGGTTGGCTGAGGAGAGATGAAAGGCTTTGTGTCCCGATGGTAGAAGACTTGGTGAGGAAAGTTCTCGAGGAAGCACATCGCTCCAAGATGACCATACATCCAGGGGGTGATAAGATGTATAAGGACATGAAGCGCGTTTTCTTCTGGCCCGGAATGAAAAAGGATGTGGCGGAGTTTGTCTCGAGATGTGTTATTTGTCAAAGAGTAAAAGCTGAGTCGAAGAAGCCCGGTGGGCTATTACATCCGCTAGAGGTCCCGCTATGGAAGTGGGAGAGCATTTCTATGGACTTTATTGATCGGCTTCCAAGGTCCAGGAAGGGGAATACGAGCATATGGGTCATTGTGGATAGGCTCACGAAGAGTGCTCATTTTATCCCAGTAAAGAGCAAAAGGACCGCATCTGGACTAGCATCAGTATATCTTCGTGAGATAGTGCGACTACATGGAGTCCCTTCCAGCATAGTCAGTGACCGAGACCCCATCTTTACTAGTCAGTTCTGGAACAGCTTGCAGGAGGCTATGGGCACAAGGTTGAATATGAGTACAGCTTATCACCCACAGACGGATGGCCAGACCGAAAGGGTGAATCGAGTGCTTGAGGACTTGTTGAGACTTTGCATCTTGGATTTTGGTGGTGCTTGGGAAGACCATCTTCCTCTTGTAGAATTTGCTTATAATAACAGTTATCAGGCAAGCATTGGTATAGCACCGTTTGAGGCTTTATATGGGAGGCCGTGCAAGTCACCTACATGTTGGTGGGAATCCACGGATAAGCTTATACTTGGACCCGACATGATTAGGGATACATCCGAGAAGGTTGAGTTGATTAGAAGACGGATGAAAGCGGCCCAAGACCGGCAGAAATCCTATGCTGACAGGCGAAGGTCCGAATTGGAGTTTGAGGTTGGGGACAAGGTTTTCGTGAAGGTTTCACCTTTGCGAAATGTGGTCCGATTTGGAGCTGTTGGGAAGCTAGCACCGAGATTTGTTGGACCCTTTCCCATCATTGAGAGAATTGGGAAGATGGCTTATAGAGTGCAATTGCCCGAGAAGTTGTCCGGAGTGCATAATGTCTTTCATGTCTCGCATCTCCGAAAATGCCTGCATGAGTCCGCTGAGGTGGTTGAGCCTAGCATGCTTGAAGACGTGGAGGTAGAGAAAGAAGCAACTTTAAGGAAAGCTCCGATTCGTATCTTGGGGGCAGAGACCAAGAAGCTAAGGAATCGTGAGGTCAGATTGGTGAAAGTTCAATGGGGTGAAGCCGAAGAGGACGCAACTTGGGAAACCGAGGGGAAGATGCGTGGGCTTTATCCATTCCTGTTTGAGGGTACACTCTCAATCTCTTCCCTTTGCTAGTATATCTTTCTCTTTGCTAATCCATGTTTATCTAGTTATCGAGCTAAGCTTGTCATGAGAGCCATAGGTAGAAACCCTTTGGATGAAACATGTGTTTGAAGCATGTTATGGTTGATGGTTGCAAGTGGTTGCAAGTGTTTGCAAGTGGTCACTCGTGGATGCATGATACACATTAGGCACTAGATCGGCTCACACACTCCTCATATTGCATGTGCATGAGTGTTTATGCTTATTCTTGGATGAGATTTGTATGCAATCACATGGATGTTGCATATGGATGTATGATTGAGCACGCATGTAGAGATTATACATTATGTTAGGGATTTGCATACATATGGATACATTTCACTAACATATTTTGCATTGATCTTCGCATTAGATAAGTACATATACACACACTTTTGCATATGTTCATACAGCATTTAGAATCCTTTAAGGACAATGGTTGCTCGTGGATGATGTTTTGAGTAGATGGATGTTGGATGGTAGGATATGTTCTTCCTAACTTGAAGATTTCGGGGACGAAATCCTTTAAGGAGGGGAGAATGTAACAACCCGTATTTTCAATAAACTGTTATAACATAAATCGAGGCAGAATTTAATTTATAAATCAGAATCAAGGGAAACGGGCTATGCCATTGCGTTCGTCTCGGAAAAATACGCGAAATAGAGTCCGAGTTTTCGAAAATCGGAGTCCGTATGACCCGGTTAAGGCCCATTGAAGTTTTCAGAAATTTCTATGCTTAAGACAGATTTAAATTTCAAATTAAATCAAGGATTAGGGCTAATCAGGGTTAGGCGGGAAAATTCCCGCCAGGGGGGCCCATGTCGACAGGCATGTCGACAGGGCACCCAGGGTGTCGACTGCCCTGTCGACAGCCCTGTCGACAGGGGGTGCCCAGGCAGTTCAGCCTGGTGCACCATTTCTGTTTTGGGTTGGGTCATGTGGCTTGGTTCTGGAGAATTCTAAGATCTGACGGGCCAAACCTAATCTAGGGTTAATCCTAGGGCCTAAAACACTCTAATTCTCTATAAATATACCCCTAATCCTACCCTAAAGCCTCATTAATCAATCTTGCAACTAAACTATGCCAAATTGAATCCTCAAATGGCCTCCATCTAAAATCCCTAGCCTCCACCTTCCTCAAAGTTAAATCCTATGAAGATATGATGATCATACAACCTTTTCTATGTTGTATGAATGCTTAATAACTTGCATACTTCATTAAGTAGCAAGTTTGATTTGCTAAGTTTGTGTTTTTGGGATCTTGCAAAAGGGTTTTCTTATTTGAGGCTTTGTTTTGAGTTTTTGAAAGGGGCTTCTTCATCTTATTTGGTGGATTTGTGGCTTGTTTATATTAGTAAGCCCTCTTACCTTCACTTTACAAACTCTAAAGTTAATGTTTGGTAAAAGTTGAGATTTATGTGAGTTTAGTTGATTATGCATGCTTATGCGAACTCACTATGTCATGTTTTATATGATTCATAAGTTATGCATGCTTATGCGAACTCATTATACCATGTTTTACATGTTTCATAAGTTATGCATGCATATGCGAGATTACTATGCCATGTTTTATATGTTTCACAAGTTATGCATGCTTATGCGAGTTTATTATGTCATGTTCTACATGTTCCATGGGTTATGCATGTTCATGCAAGTTCATCTTACCATGTTATGCAAGTTTAATGGATTATGCATGCTCAAACAAGTTCACCTTACCATGTTATGCAAGTTTAATGGATTATGCATGTTCACTTTACCATGTTATGCACATTTAATAAGCTATGCATGTTTATGCGAATTCACCATGACATGATTTGCAAGTTTAACATGTATGCATGTTTATTATGACATGTGAAGTTCACCATGTATGTTATGCTAAGTTACCTTTTATACCCTTATACGTTATGACGAATATGTAAGCGAGATAATGACGTTGGGAGGGTTTGGGTAAACTTAAAAATACATGAAACTAAAAGATTGGGAATTTACCTATTAAGTTAGGTCTACCCCTTGGGAATTTACCTATTAAGTTAGGTCTACCCAAGTATATGTTAACTTGTAAATATGTTTTGATGTGGACATGACAATAGATAACATGATATGGCCAACTCGAGGTTAGACCTAGTTGTGGTGTAAATCTTCCCAGGTAACCACAATGTAGGGTCTAATGTGGGTAGTTGGTCATGTTGCACCATAAGACCCGAGGTTAGACCTAGACGTGGTGTAAATCTTCCCAGGTAACCACGGAGGTCTAATGTGAGAGGTTGGGTGCGTTAATTAATTAATGCCTCATGATTAGGGTTAAGTCATGGCCCACTAATACTTAACCAATAATGGGGATGCGAGGATTAGATGGGGTTAAGTGAGTACACTTAACTAATTTAATCCATGATTAGTGAGGGGTTAAAACCACACTTAACCCTCTTAGAAACCCTAGCAACGTGGTCTGTTCCAGCAGTAATCCCAGTTTGGTATCACCACAACCCTACAGCTAGGTTAGGGCGGGGCACGATTACTGGACTGATGTAAGCGACCAAAGCGACGGCTGAGTGGTACAGCGGTGCGGGTCCGGCGGGCTACGGACGTGCACGTAGTCCGATGTTGGACAAACTCGAGGCACGGGTACCAGTAGGCTTAGACTGTGCATTATTGCTTAGGTGTCTGGGGTTGACACCTTAGGGCTTGATACACCCGAAGGTGGACCCAGCACAGTCTGACTACATCCATGTGGGCCGTATGGACACCAACACTCGACATGTTAGGTTTATAGGGAGCCGATCGACTAGACCGTTGGGCTGGGCCTTATACTAAGGTCACTTCATGTTATTGGGCCAAAGTTTGGGCTAAGGGATCAAGATCTGTTTTGTGGGTTTGCTAGTACACCGTGATGCAAAGTTTAATCTCGTCTATGTGATGTCACCTTTATCTATTGCCAGTATGTTCATCTCAGTTTCCATCATACTGTTAACTTTATTAGTTTATAGATTGATCGTAGTAGGGCTTACCAGTCTTTTTGACTGACCTGTTTTCTTTCGCTTCCTTTCTTCCGTTTTCCCCCCCCACAGGTTCTCAGGGAGGGACTACATCTGCTTAGTGGATCTTTGACTTGCTTGTTGGATAGCTCATGTATGGATCTGAGCTAGCTGTGGCTTATCTTTTATTTCTGGGGATTAGTACTGATGTTTTACCATGTATTTTGTTATCACGTATCTAGACTTATGTTGTATTTTGGATTATGACATTTTGATAGTATGTACTTGACTATGTTGGTTTTCTGAGATGATGATGATGGGTTTTTATCTGCTACCGCTGCTTTACTTATATTTGTTTTTATATATTCTGTCTTGCGATATCTGTGTGCATGTTTACCTTCACAATAACGCCCCTCCAAAGCTAGTACATTCTAAGGAGTGATCCTAGCGGAGGTGGGGTGTTACAATATGCCTATGCCTATGATCATGATTATGAGAACTATGACCATGAACCTATTGCCTTTGAATTACGAACATGAACCTTGATTTGGGACATACAACATATGACTATGACATTGCCTATGACAATGACTTATGACTATGGGAATTATTTTCCCTTTTGGACTATGAACATTGCCTATAACTATGAACTTTGCCTATGATTCATAATTAGGAAAATTGTTTCTTAAGTTTTGTGGCTATGAAATTGGGTCTAAACCCGATTATCTATTTTATCTGTTCCTTGTTTTTCTTTGGTTTTAGACTGTGGGAATTTACCTATTCAGTTAGGTCTACCCATGTTCTTGAACCTATTCTATCTATTGGTTTTAGACCGTGGGAATTTACCTATTAAGTTAGGTCTACCCATATTCTTGAACCTACGTCGTTATCCAAACCTTTTATGCCAGTTATTATCCCTTTTCATAGCATCTTTGGTTCATTCCCTATTTTCTACAAATCTAGATTTATTTACAATCTAGGTTAAATCACGATTATACGAACGGTGGGAATGCAATTTGGGGAAAATATGAAAATGAACATAAATGTAGTTATAAGCTTGGAAATTGGCATAAATTGGGAATATGTATTATGGCATGTTCATAGGAATGCAAATTGGATAAGTTTGACATATTAAATTTAGTATTAGCAAGTAAACTAAATTTTAGGCATGAAATGTAAACTAGAATAATAACTCTAGTCTTACCATAAACTGTGAATTAGGAATGTTAAATCAAAATTGTGTTAATTAAAGATTTGGAATAAGTATATTAGCACAATTTTGAATTTAGCCATAATTGTGAGAAATTGTCATGTTTAGAATAAATTATGGTTAGTAACACTTAATTTGGTATAATTTACATACCAAAAAGTATAAATATGATAAATAAGAGGGAACGGGCCATAATAATAAATGTGACAATGTACATTAAAAGTGTAATAATGAAATAAGTAAATTAGGAGCAAATTTACTTATAGAATTTGTCATAAATGATAAATTGTTCATTTACCACAAAATATGTAACTTGCATGTAGGTAAAGTTTTGGCCATAAATTATAAACTAGGATATTTAATCTAGTTTTGGCAATGAAATAGGAAATGGCCTGAACTGCAAGTTGGGTTAGGACTTGGGCCTAGAATATAAGTATACTAGTGGGCAGGACAAAATGAAAATGGTATAGGCCAAGTTTATTTAAAAAGGGAAAATGGACTTTGAAGATAAATTGTTGACAATTTATATATGGACAAAAGAAAGGTTTTCTCTTTGAATAACACATACACCTGGAAGTTCTAGGGTGACAGAGAGGATAGTGTCTAGGCTTGGGTTTGGAAAATACAAGTTTCCTGCCCTCCCTGGCTATCCCTAACTGATCCGAAGGACGGGATGGTTGTTTTCAAAACCAGATTTGGAAATTAATCAAAAACCCTTTGAACTTAGAAAACATGAATATGCCTAACCCGAGGTTAGACTGAGTTGCGGTATAAACCTGCCCGAAACCGACCGGCACGTCCAGTAACCGCAGCAATATCTGTCTAATGTGAGAGGTTGCGGCTTTAATTTATTAATTAAAGCTAGAACAAGAATGGGAGAGTTAAGTCCATAGAAACACTTAACCAATTTAACACAGTTAAGCAAGAATGGGTGGGTTAAGTCCATAGAAACACTTAACCAACTTAACACAGTTAAGCTAGAATGGGAAGGTTAAGTCCATAGGAACACTTCACCAACTTAACACAGTTAAGCTAGAATGGGAAGGTTAAGGAACACTTAACCAACTTAGCACAGTTAAAGCTAGAATGGGAGGGTTAAGTCCATGGGAATACTTAGCCAAATTAACATGTTGACTAGACTAGAAGGTGGGGTTAAGTAAAGTTAATACACTTAGCCAATTTAACATGTTAATTAGACTAGAGGTTGGGGTTAAGTAATACACTTAGCCAATTTAATATGTTAGCTGGACTAGACCATAGGGTTAAGTAAACTTGAACGCTTAACCATCAGAATATGATAAATGAATAGGGTTAAGTAAAAAGCATAAAGGGATAACACTTAACCAGTTTATCAGGATAAGGGAAGAGGGTTAAGATAGCTTGAATCGACTAAAGACACTTAACCAATCCAACCCGGCGAGAAAGAAAACTAAGTAGTAAACCTTAGTTGAAAAGGGGACTAAGTAGTAAAACTTAGTTAAGAAAACAAGGAATTTGGAAACTAAGTGGTAAACCTTAGTTAGTAGAACTAAGTAGTAATTCTTAGTATAACACGAAGGAGCGGACATCCATCTGGTTTTAAGAAGGCTCCAACGAATTGGGTTACGAAGCCCGAGGCTTCGAGGGGACGTGAGGGTACTCTTGGTATCCCTCTGTGAGGCTGCAAATGATCCGCCTGGGCCCACAGAGGTTAAGGTCCGCACAGAAGAACCAGGGGTATGCCTTGGTTGCAATACATGGCAACCTAAAGACTAGGATGGACCGGCGTTGTAACACCCCACACCCGCTATGGTCACTCTCTAAGGGAATGCCATAACATCGGCGGAGTATTTTAGTGAATATAGAACAGAGAAATTACAGCAAGACAGATATAAGTAATACTTGAAAATTTAAAACAACATTTCAATGCAGCGGAAAGTACAACATGTCTGGTTACATCACAAAACCATAATAAGAGTTAAGTACAAATATCCATTCTTGCTAAATAAAAATACATAATCCCAATACATGAACTGATAGCCATAAAAGAAAAGGGTAAGCTGAGCTCTACATCTAGGGTCCAAGCTCCAAGAGATAGATAAAGCAAATTGATCAAGGCCCACTAGCACTAGGCCCAACCTGAGGACCTGAGGGGAAAAAGATAAAAACAACGGGGTCAGACATAAGCCTGAGTGAGCCCTATAACCTTAACAATACAATTATTAAAGTAATTAGGGTATGATATGAACTCGGTACGGTACCTTTGGGGATAATGACTACACTAAGTAGCCAACAAACATAGGATGAACTAAGATAACCGTAAAGACGCATCTACCCACCCAAGGATAATTACTAACTGCACCCCACCAGTCATTCCTACTCAAAGGTTGATCCCACCCAAGGATTTAAAAGAAAGATATAACTAGTAGTTTCATGTACCCCTAGCTGACCACATAGGTGCTGTCTGCCCCTATCTCCACTAGGTGTACCCCACTACTCCCCAAGCGATCAGCTCCCTAACGTAGATACCCGTGCTGGTCCCACAGTGGGGTGTATCACTCCCCTAAAGTGGCAACCCAATACTATCAACGGTGCACGGCTTATACCTACACGATGCAACAACGGCTTATCTACTAGCCCGGGCCCACACACGCATATGAAACCCGTTGGACTTGCGTTGCCACCGCTAACCCGTTTTGGCCTCTTATAATCAAGCCCAGTACGCGTGTCCCGTCCTCGACATGGGTCGAGCCCAATAAGATACATATGGGTTACTGGTTGAAATGGGCCCCCACAAGCTACCCACCTAAGCTTGTCACTTATCTAGTGTATCTCACTTAACCCTTTAATCATGTTTAATTACATGTTTCCACTTGGTTAAGTATTCTAATCGTATTTTCTATTGCCACCCAAGGCAACCCACTAGATTTCCACATGCCACCCAAGGCACCCACTTAACCCCTCATGTCCTTCTACATGCTAATATGGTTAAGTGTTTCTTAATTAATTAATTAAGATCATGACCTCATAAAGACCTCTCACATTAGACCGTCTTTTATGACTGCTGGATATGCCGGTTGGTTCCGGGCAGACTTCTGTCATCAAAAGGGTCTAACCTCGTGTCTTTACTTTAATCACGTATTTAATTTATGACTAAGACCTCCCACATTGGGCCAATCATTAGTAGCCGCTGGATGGCCGGTCGGTTCCGGGCAGACTTCCGCTACAAAAGGGTCCAACCTCGTGTCTTAGTTGATTAATTACACCTAATTAATCACCCCCATAATTAATTATCCCTAATTAATTACACATTTTTTCATAACATGGGTAGACCTAACTCAATAGGTAAATTCCCATGGGGTAGACCTAACTCAATAGGTAAATTCCCACTTATGTTAATTTATTTTTATGGTATGCTTAATCATACCCAATCATACTTTTTATTAACATATTTATTAACCCCATCGTTCCCCACGTAAATCGTTGTCATTTCATGGCATAATAAAGGGAAGATCCATCACAAATATCATGGGTTTAACCAAATCTTAGCATATAACTTTGTCATGGGTTAAGAGGATGTCAACTTGCATATATGAGCATATATTAACCCAACTACATTTAACCCAAACTTGCATATTATCATACAAATGACTTGCATAACATGTTGCATATGAACTTGCATTTTATCATACATATGACTTGCATAACATGTTGCATATGAACTTGCATATTATCATACACATATCTTGCATAACATGTTGAACTTGCATATAAGCATTCTCATAACTTGCATAACATGTTAAACATGCATTTAAGCATACACATAACTTGCATAAGCATTCACATTCTTGCATAAGCATTCACATACTTGCATAAGCATTCACATACTTGCATAAGCATGCATAACTTGCATATCATGTTAAACTTGCATATAAGCATATACATAACTTGCATAAGCATTCACATAACTTGCATAAGCATGCATACTTGCATAACATATAGCATAATAGATCAATGTTCAACTTAGTGTTTTGCATCATAAGCATCATGAAACATAGCACCAAACTTGCATAAAGATGTCATGAACACATACACTAAACTTGCATGAACACATTAATCCACAAACATAACCATACATCCTCATATCCTATCTTAATCAATTTAACAATTGATTATTAAGGGGATAGAAGCTCACCCAAAATCAAAATTAGCAAACTAATGAAGAAGATTAAGAGGCTAGAAGTTGATTTGGAATGCTATCCCTTCTCTAATTTTGATGGAGGCTCCTTCAAGTTTCAAAGTGGTGGCATAATGGCCTTAGATCTATTTTTAGTGAGGATTAGGGGGTATTAGGGTGTATATATAGTTAGGTGTTTTAGGACCATAGGATTAGCCCTAAATTAGATTAGGACCATCAGATTTCGGAAATCTCTAGAACACAGCCCAAGACTCAACCAAAAACCAGATCTGGTGCACCCAGATCAACAGGGCCGACACCCTGTGTCGACACCCCTGTCGACAGGGCTGTCGACACCCCTGTCGACATGCCTGTCGACACGGGGCTAGGCGGGAGCTTTCCCACCCTTTCCACTTTTGGCTCCAAACTTGTTTTAGAACTGAATTTTAAATCTGTTTTTAACTTTGAATTTTCTGAAAACTTCTTTGGGCCATAACCGGGCCATACGGACTCCGATTCTCGAAAACTCGGACTCTATTTCGCGTATTTTTCCGAGACGAACGCAATGACGCAGCCCGTTACACCCAATTCCCTCATCTGAGATTATTTATCCTGTAATTAGTGAATTTTAGTATTAACTAAAATTCGGGGTGTTACAGGCGTGATTCGGCGAGCAAACAGTAGCCCTGTGATAGCGACTCGTCGTCTACCATCCATCTTGAGTCAATTGAGATACGTGAAGCGGAAAGGCGGAGAACTCCAAAAGACCATATACTTGCTATCTAGTTATGGGTGAGGATGGCCATAGGATAGTGGGGCACCAGGGGCCGACGTATAGTTCTCATTTTACAAGGTGTGCCTTTCATTAGTTGAGGGAGGGGTCAAGTGGGACCATAGCCACTGGAATAAAAACAGACCTTAGCATCTGCATCGGCAGATATCTGAAAGCTCCTGACCGAGTTCTGTATTCCTTGATTTGCCCTGTCACAGGACTCGGACCGCACATTACAGGACATGTGCATCTAGACAAGCGATAACGGTTCGCGATACATGCGTGGGGAAGTATAGGAACATATACCACTCTAGGTAGTGTGTCCTAGACTTGGGGGCATCGATTGGACTAGGGGCATAAACCCTGAATCCGAGAAGCGTTCAGCAGACAGCGTAAACTCTAGTTGAATCTAGAAGGCACTTGGTAGAAAACCCTAGATTAAATCTAGGTAACAAATAAATAAATGGATGCCTGAAGGCGATGGAAAATACAGGGATTGGGATCACGTTATCGTTACTAGTTGGGACACTAGTTAGGTGGTGCAGAGATATAGAAACCAGTATAACAAGGAAATAGCGAAGCGGCGAAAGTATCAGAGCACATCCAGTTTATCTTAGCTTAGCATATCTTGTGTTAGTCTTGTCGAATCTTGCCAACCCTATCATCATGGTGTTATCTTGTATTCAGTTAATTCATGTCGTTCTGTTTTTCCATGTTCACATGCTAGAAGTTACTGAACTTACTCAGGCTTTATGTCCGACTCTGTTTTTCTTTCGCTTCTTTTCTTCCGTTCCCCCCCCCCAGGTTGTTGAGGAGGGAATAGTATAACTCAGGATTAGATTGGACCGTTGCTCTTTCCCCAGCTTGAAGATTTGACGAAGTCGTCCTTGGATTCTCTTTCAGATGCTATGGCTGGCTCTTGCTACATTGGGGAATATAAAATGTTATTTTATGCTTCTTTATTTTGTAAAGACAGATGATACTCTGATATTGTAAAAGAATCTTGTACAAGCTATTTTATCAATAAAGCAAAGTTTTATTTTCCGCTGTTTAATTTCTGTCTGTCTTGTAATTTATCTGCATCTTTTACCCTAAATGCTCCACAGAACTTAGTGCATTCCCTTTGTGAGTGACACTAAAGGATGTGGGGTGTTACAAAACTCCTTACCAATCAAAAGTTATAGGCGAAACAATATTCGCCAGGGATAAAATGGTCATTTAAAAATCGGCAAAAATCATAAACATGGGAAATAACCCCAATAGTCGTCCCCCAAGGTTACATGACTATACGACTTCACAAGAAAAAGAAATAAATATTCTATGATCCTCCGATGCATAGAATGCGGGTCGTTACATTCTCCCCCCTTAAGAAATTTCGCCCCCGAAATTCCTTAACTAAGAAACAACAAAGGGTCCTGCATGCCTATCAATCATTTGCTACAATCAAACATACAAAACAAACATAACAAGCCTATCCTAGCATGCGGTTTACCAATAAGGGGATAACTATCACGATTGAAACCTTACCAGGCAAAGAGTTCTGGACACGTCTTCCTTATACTCTCCTCTGTCTCCCAAGCACAGTCATCCTCATTTTCGCCCCACTGAACCTTGACTAGTTTCACCGCCTTCTTTCGAAGCTGCTTCGTATCGTGCTCGACAATACGAATCGGTCTGCGGTTCACAACCGCCTTGGGTCCTGTCTCGATATCATCCAACTGATCTGGTGAAATAGTCACATTGGGGTCATGTACGAACTTCCTTAATTGGGAAACATGAAATACGTTCTGAACTCCTGCCATCTTGTCTGGTAATCCAACTTATGCTAAACTTCCAACTTGTTCGAGAACTTGGAATGGACCAACAAATCTTGGTGTCAACTTTCCTCTTCTACCAAATCGAATCACACTCTTCAACGAAGAAATCTTGATGAATACCAAGTCGCCAACCGAGAATCTCATAACTCTTTTGCCTATCTTGGGCAACCTTTATTCGTTGTTGAATAACCTTTATCTTATCTGACGTTTCTCTTATTACATCTGGTCCAAGCACAAACTTCTCATCGGTTTCCAACCTACATGATGGTGAGTTGCACGGTCTCCCATACAAAGCTTCAAATGAAGCCATACCGATACTAGACTGATAACTATTATTATATGCGAACTCAATCAAATGCAAATGGTCATCCCATGATCCTCCAAAATCCAATATACAAGCTCGTAAAAGATCCTCTAACACTCGATTCACCCTCTCTGTTTGACCGTCGGTTTGAGGATGGTATGCAGTACTGAGATGTTACTCTGATCCTAAAGCCTCTTGTAAGCTCTTCCAAAACCCACTAGTAAATAATGGATCTCGGTCACTCACAATGCCTTTGGTACTCCATGAAATCTCACTACCCACTTCATATACAGTTCCGCAAACTTAACTGCCGTTCTATTTGATTTAACCGGTATAAACCTTGCACTCTTGGTCAACCGATCTACAACAACCCAGATACTATCATGACCAGATCTAGTTCTTGGTAAACCATCAACGAAATCCATTGAGATTTTCTCCCATTTCAATTCGGGAACTTCCAACGGTTGTAACAACCCACTAGGCTTCTTTTGCTCAGCTTTAACTAACTGACAATTCATGCATTTGGAGATGAACTTCCCAATGTCTCTTCATCCCTTCCCAATAGTAGGTCTGCTTCATGTCTCGATACATCTTCTTACCACCGGGATGTATAGTCAGTTTCGAGTGATGACATTCTCTAAGCACTTCATCCCTCAATCCATTAACGTTGGGTATAACTAGTCTCCCATTCTTTCGAAGCCATGTTTCTCTATCAAGTCCATACTTGTTCATCTCCTCACTGTCGATGTCCATCTCTAACTTGGAGATGATTTTCAATAGGTTAGGATCGTCCCTCTAACTGGAACCAATCCGTTCAATCAAAGTCGGTCTGATCGTCAAACTTGCTAACATCTGTGGATCCAACTCGCACTTAGGTCTGAAATCATATCCCGTGATTTATTCCAATTGCTTCCACTCTAAGAACATAACCCCTAAACTAGCATGTCTCCTACTCAATGCATCAGCTACCGCATTGCCCTTCCCAGGAGTGTATGCAATATCAAAATCATATGAAGCCAAAAACTCTAGCCATCTTTGCTAACGAAGATTTAAATCTTTTTGAGAGAAAAGATACTTTAACGACTTACGATCAGTGAACAACTCAAATCTTTCTCCCAAGAGATAATGTCTCCACATCTTCAATGCGAATACGATCTCTGCTAATTCCAAATCATGGGTAGGATATCTCTTCTCGTGCGGTTTCAGTTGTCGACTAGCATAAGCTACAACCCTACCTCCTTGAATCAAAACAACACCTAGTCCGGTACCACATGCATCTGTGTATACCGTCTTCTCTTCATTCCCCTTAGGAATGACTAACACTGGTGCACACTTAACTTCTCCTTTAGGTTCTTAAATTCATGCTCGCACCTTTCGTCCCAAACAAAAGCTTGATTCTTCTTGGTTAACTGAGTCAATGGTGCTGCTATTTTGGAGAAGTCTTGGATAAACTTACGATAATATCCAGCTAACCCCAAGAAACTTCTTACATCTGTCGCGTTCTTGGGCATAGACCAATCTTGTACCGTAGCCACCTTCGTAGGATCCACGACAATACCATTTTCTGAAACAACATGGCCCAAGAACCTCACTTCCCTCCTCCAGAAGTGACACTTAGAAAACTTTGCTTTCAATTGGTGTTTCCTCAACACCTCCATTACTATCCTCAAATGTTCCTTGTGTTCCTCCCCTGTCCTCGAGTAAACCAAGATATCATCCACGAACACAAGAACAAACTTGTTCAACTGATCCCTGAATACTCTATTCATAACATCCACAAAATACGCTGGTGCATTGGTCAACCCGAATGGCATGACCAATCACTCATAGAATCCAGACGGCGTCCGAAATGCCGTTTTAGCTATACTCTCAGTTGCTACTCGAAGCTGATGAAAACCTGTCGCGAGATCCAACTGGGAGAACACTCTTGCTCCACTCAACTAATCAAACAAATCATCTATCCTTGGAAGAGGATACTTATTCTTCCCCGTCACCTTGTTTAACTCGCGGTAGTCTACACACAATCGAAGGGAACCATCTGCCTTCGTAGCAAACACAACTGGAGCTCCCCACTCGGAAACACTTCTTCGGATAAATCCCTTCTTCAAAAGATCGCTTACTTGCACCCCGAGCTCTCGCAGCTCCCTTGGCGCCATACGACGAAGTGGCATCACTATAGGCCTAGCATCTTTCACTAAATCAATACGGAATTCAATCTCTCGGTGTGGTGGAAGTTCGGTCACTTCCTCGAAGACGTCTGGATACTGGCCAGCAACAGGCACATCTAACAACTCATCATGCAGGATGTCGAGGGAATATAGAAAACTAGCCACCACCCCATCACTAGTTAGGCTACCAAGCAGTACCTTCCGCCCATCATCCACTCTAACTGTCACCAAAAAGCCCTCACAGTCTACCACCACCCCGTATCTTTGGAGCCAATCAACTCCCAAAATAATGCCAAACCCAGTAAAACCCAAAACAAAGCAATCACAAGCAAACATACATCCATGAGTCGTTAAGACCACATTACGACAAATCATACTAGGCTAGTCGAACCACCGACCGGGTTCGTCACTACTAAAGGTCTATCGATAAGCTCGGGTTCCAATTCCAACCTATCTACCAGGTCATTAGATATGAAGAAATGGGAAGCCCGGTATCAAACAAAACTCTAACAGGAACATCATAAACAGAAATCATACCTTGAATAACGACATTCTTTCCCTTCTCCGTCGCAGTTGGGGCACTCGACGAAGAAGGAACAACACTGATAGCATATGCTTTCATGATCTGCTTCTCTCTAAGAGGTTGTGGACATTTATCCTTGTGATGTCCCGCTAGGCCGCAACTGAAGCACTTCCGATCCGCTGGCTTGGCCCGACACTCTTTGGCATAATGACCCTTCTTGCCACAGCTGAAGCACTCAACATCTTTCTTATCCCTCTTTTTCTGACCGTCCTTGGTTTGATTATGATTCCTCTTATTCTGAGAATTACTCTTGCCTCCACCGCTTGCTTGCGGTTTTGGCTCCCCTGTAGATACAATAGCAACCTCTATCGTTGGCTTATGGTAAAGACTCTCCGATCTCAATGCTTTCCCAACAATCGATTCAAAAGTCTCATCAATATGGTTTATAAGCCTTTCCCCCAAGTACTGATCTAAGCTTGTTATGAACTTCTCGTTCTTCTTCTCGGCAGTGTCGATAAGAGATAATCCATATTTCGATAAAGTATCGAACTCAGCAATATACTCCGAGACTGCCCTACCATTCTTCTTAAGCTCCAGAAATTTCCTAAGCAATTCTGACTTCTGAGCAGCTGGAATAAACTTATCACTAAAGCGAGTCTTGAACTGATTCCAAGTAACTTGGTCTTCTGGAGTAGTTGCCTTAATAGCATTCCACCAATTCATTGCCCGTCCTTGTAGCTGACGGGATGCTAACTTTCTCTTCATTGCGTCCTCGATCCCCAAATCCTCGAAGATACGCTCACAACTATCAAGCCAATCTTGAACTTCCGTAGCCGATTCCGTCCCGTGGAACAACTTCCCGCCAAGACTGGTATAATCCTTGCAGAGCTTGGTGAAATCGGCCCTAGGCGCCTGCACTACTGCACCACCACCATCAGCAGCATTAGGAGCTGCTCCCTGAACGTCCCTTAGCATCTCTCTCATGAAGGTAGTAAACATTTCCCTTATGTCACGGGCATTCCTATCGTTAGACCCTAACCCTGTACTTCTCGTATCTCGACTCATTGTCTAATATGTCAAGAGAAAATTATTAACCATCTAAATGTGGTGCCAGTGCAGTGCGACTTCATCCTTATGTACTAATAGTATACGTATATAACTTTTGAAAATCAAAATATCACAAATACGCACTCTCATATACGTATACTATCTCTCCTTGATGTCTTTCCCAAGGTTAACTACGCAACCTAGAGCTCTGATACCAAATGTGACGGCCCGCCCCGGACCATCCGACATTTCCTTGAAATGCGTTGTACCGATGTCCAACTAGCACGGGACGGTCACCAAGGAAAAAGGGTTTGAAGCTATACTACCAAAGGAACCTGTAGTATATCTCATAGCGCATGGAATAAAATATAATAATAACAAACTTTGACATAAAACAGGCGAGACAGTGCATAAGCTGAAAACTAAATCATCATAACCAACATAGCAGCGGAATCCAAAAATATAGCTTATGATCCAACATCATCATTATTACAACTTCAAAATACTGTCTCTAAAGCAAAAGAAAGGAAAGGTGCACTACTAATGCCCAAAGCAGTGACCATCAACAACACAGGGAGAATATATGTAGGTAATACGTGGAAGCCTCCTGCTCGTCTCCGGGTCAGCTACTCGTTCATAACCAGCTAACCTGTCTCTAGTCTGCTCGTTTAGGAGCACCCAAAGTAATAAGAAGAGACATAAAACTCTGGGTCAGACAAAAGTTTGGTATGAGCGATAAGCAACAAAACAGAACAACAACTGGTACAACTAAACCATACCCGAACCTGGACCTGCAACCAAAGAGTCAGCACAAAAAGATGTACAATACTCTAAGGTGACACTAACACAAAGTGTAAAGATACGGGGAAGGGGGTGTGCATGTCATAGTGATGGCAAACAATCAAGCATAGCAACCATTCTTACATCTCTCACTCAGTGCGTAAAGCATACGATATTCACCGCTTTGATCACCCAAATCCTTTGCTATGATCACTCTGCCCCATGAAGTCATGATGAATCCACTGCACTGATCCATAGCCACTAGTCCTTCGCTATGTCCACTCTGCCCCATGAAGTCATGACGACTTCACTGCACTGGCTCATAGCCATGCTATGATCACTCTGCCCCATGGAGTAATGACTACCCCACTGCACTGATACATAGCCTAACATCCGTCTCGGTGGTGAATCAAAGTTATGGACGTCGACAACTCCGTAGCACGCGTCCCGCAGCAAATACCAATCATGAAGTTATCTCGTTGGTTCCCAACTGGATCCTGAGTACAAACTTCCCATTTGGACTACCTTAGCATCTCGGGTTTGGTCGAATTGAAGTTGGTCTTCAAAGAAGAGTCATCTTGTAGGAGGAATGACAGGTTCAATTTGGTCTTATAGTGTTCAAGCCCTCCGGTTCGGTTCGGCTCAATGGTTTCCAGTTCGGCCATACGATTCGGTACATGGGATCCAAATCCCTCTCTTTGGTTTGGTTCAGTCCTCCATGTCACACCGGTTTGGTTCGGTGTTTGTAGCCTTGGTCCGGTTCGGTTCGTCGCCCCTTGTCCTCCAGCTCCTGATTTGGTCCTCCGATCCGATCCCCACGCCTCATTCCAATTCGATCCGATCCGGGCCTTCCTTATTTCCCTTGCATCCCCTTGTGCCAAGTTCCGGTCCGGTTCGTATCCCCTTGCTTGGTCCACTGTTCCGACCCGAGCCCTATAAACCAACAGGATCTGAAATCCTGCACAATTTCCGGTGATCATATATCGTCCATATTCGCCATACGACGGCGTTTCCAACCATTCTAACTTTCCTACAATATTACTTAGCATTTCAAACAGTCATAGTAACACATAACATCAACCATAAACATCAAAATGATGAATAACCATGTCAATATGGATCAAACATACCCAAAAACCCACGTTTTCCCCTTAATCATGTTTAACCATTACTAATGATAGGATTAGCAAAACATATCCAAATTAACCCAAATTTCTAACAGAGGCTTAAAATAATATTTAAGAATTTCTAAACATTTTTCCAGAATTTAATCATGTACAATTTCGCTAATTAACACTAATCATCCCTAATTAGTTGTAATTAGTGAAAAACAATGCAAATCACTCACCTTAGCCATAAATTAAGATATAAGATATGAAACTCTATTGTTTGGGTCGACTTCCTAAGCAACACAGCAGCTCCAACTCTGATTTAGTGTTGATTTGCCTTGATTTAATGTAGATTATCTTAATCCTTGACTCAGCGGTGATTAGAAGATGATTCTAGAAGGTAGAGGCCATTGCAAGGGTTGAGAGGATGTTAGTGGCTGCTGAAAAGTGACAAAGAAAAGGTTTCTCTAACCTTAATCTGCCCTTATATAGCTCTAATCCCGAAATCCCTAATGGGCCCAGCAGCTAATTACACTATTAAGCCCATTTAAGCTGTTTTTCACCTTCCAAACCTTAATTCAGCCATATCTCCCAAACGGTAAGTCCGTTTGGCTAATGTGACCACTCTACGGAAAGAGAAATCATCATTCGAAGCCAATGGAAGTGGTTTTAGGTGAAAACTCCTTACCAATCAAAAGTTATAGGCGAAACAAGATTCGCTAGGGGTAAAACGGTCATTTAAAAATCAGCAAAAATCATGAACATGGGAAATGAACCCAATAGTCGTCCCCCAAGGTTACATGACTATAAGACTTCACAAGAAAACGAAATAAATATTCTACGATCCTCTGATGCGTAGAATTCGGGTCGTTACACTTTTGGTTATTTCAAGCCACTAGCAGTTTACTGAAGGATTTGCTCAGGAAAATAGTGTTTGTAATGGTATTTTTTATGATGATTGAACCAAAATGCTAATGTCAGATACTAAATTTGTTATTTTATGGTTTATTCAACTATTGTAGTGTGAATATTTTAAAAAATTATATGTAATTAGAAATATATTTTGTGAATAGGAATTTACCAAATCAGTTTTGAATGTCACCTTTGAATTTTTTTTGATTAAATTGTTATATTGGAAAATGTGAGGTGAGGGGGTAACCAGACTTTATTAATTTTTGCAAGATGTGTCAATGGCTAACTAATATTGGATGGAAAATCAGGTGGTTGAAGGTACTTTGAGTGAAGTGTCTATGCAAACCAAGTTTGAGTGTATCCAGCTCCATCACAAAGTTTTCAAATTACACATTGACGCAATTCCTAAATTTTACTTCCGAAAATGCTCTCAAGCACCCTTCTCATACACCATTAACTGTCAATGAAACCAATAATGTTGTTGTTCTCATCATTGGCATCCCAACTATCATAAATCCGAGTTACCATCTAAATCCTGGATTTATTAATGAAAGCATTTTACACTTCGTGTATGTGTTTATTCATATCCATAATCATTTTGAATAATGTATTCATGAATACTGAAATGTTATCCATTATTTTTAGTTGATAAATATACTGAAAATTGGGTTTTAAAATAAAATCAATTAATTTTTTAATGAAAATCATTATATAGGTAAAAAGATAAGTTGCATTTCATTAAAATCATTATTTTGCATTGTTTAAATATAACCTTGTGTATAATCAAAATGAAAAAATGAAAAGAAAAAAACCTCTAAAAGGTCAAGGAAGAAAAAAAAATCTACATGCATGAAAAAGACTAAAATTATAGACATATGTTAGTTGTATCATAAGCGTGAGGCGATATCAAAGATAAGGCCTACATGACAAGATGTAATAACCATGGGATAAAAATACTTGTAATGGAAGGCACAAACCTTGGAAAAAAACTGAAGCAATATATTCTCCTTTCCGTTATTTCCAATTACAATATTTTCTAGTTCTTTTCTATTTCGATTGTGTATTTATTTGGATTTTTATTAGTTTTAGGGTTTGATTAAGATTTATATCAATTGTTGTTCCTTTTTATTCTTTAGTCTTGCTTTATCATTTTAGTTCTTTTACCTTTGTGTCTTTATTTTATATCTGTTAGATCAAAATTTGGACCTAACACCCAAATTGTTCTGAATCTTATAGAGTTTCAACTGAAGAATGAGGAAAAAGAAAATAACACACAGAATTTATAGTGGTTCGGCGTTAACGAGCCTACGTCCACTTTATATATTATTGATTATACTTTGAATGTCGGTGCAATCAAGGATTTCTCTCAAGCTCCCTTTTACAATTGTTATTTCTCTCAGTAATCAAGTAGTTTGACAATAATGGCGGATTCAGTACTCAGTATTGCCAAAAGGATCCCAAAAAATGCCAAGCTCCGGGCTATTTATAGCTGATTTTGTCAGGCGGGTCGTGGTAACACGTGGCACGAATCCCGAGAGCATCGGATCGCATCGCCACCGTTGAAGAAATAGCCAAATTAGCCGTTGTGGACAGGTGTCGCGATCTGCTTGAAAATCGGATCGTGCAGATGGGGGAGAATCGGTCAAAATGACGGTTAGGTACACGTGTCGCTAGATCCGTGCGTCTCGGATCGCTGAAGACTAGCTCACGCTTGAACGGGTCAGAGGGTTCGCCATGCATCAGGGGATCGGATCGGTCTAATCTGGGCAACAATATAGGTTCGGATCGAGCCGCATAGAGGTTTCGTTCCGCTGATGGAATGGGGGCGATCCGTCGAGACGCGATCCGATGGTTGGCGAGTCAATAGTGTGCGATCCGACATCGGGCGATCCGATGATGCGATCCATTCCTTCATGTTCTTAGAGAACGTGGTTTCATGCTTTCTTCTTATGAATGATCCTAGGTGGCTTGGTCAAAAAGCTAGCCAACATTTTGCCCCCTCGAAGTATGTTTTATCGATGATGGAACATGCTTCGAAGCTATAGAATCGTCTTTTCACAGCGAGTCGCGAATCAGTGAACAATTCTCTTTCTGGGATTTTTCAGAGTCTTTATTACTGAATTTATCGATTCGGATCGCGGGCTTGAGTCGTGGTCCGTTAGCAAGACATTCGTTTCGTTCTTTGGTGTGCATTTGGGTCTCGGAACGAAACGGGCTCCTCCTCGAGTTGTGGTGGGCTTTTGGTTCGCGGCCCGCCGATTTTCGTGGATCGAATAGGACAAAGAAGGGGAGACAAACGGTCGCCCTTTTGCCTATATAAGCCGACCCTCCCCTCTTCACTTTCTTCCTTCTTTTTTCTGTCGTATCGTTTCGCCTGCATTGTTGAGGAACGAACCCTAGTTTTTCAAACCTTCAAAAATCCGATCACTTTCCCAATTTTTAGAAAGGTAATTCCACCGAAAGCACCCTTATTCGTAAACGCTGTTGTTTTATGAATTTTTTCGACTGGTTTGAGGGAGGAACTATGGAACTTTGCGTTTTTCTGGGGGAACAAGCGAGGCGCCATGGCTGATGGGCGTAGAGGTTGGAGTTCGGAAATGAGAAGGAGAGGAGGAAGACGAAGGAGGAAGGAGAAGAAGGAAGGCCGGTTCGGATCGTGGGCAAGGAGAGGAAAGGAAGAAGATGAAGGCGAGTGGCGAGACGGAGGGTCGTGGTGACAGCAGAGGCGCGTATCGTGGGGGGCTGCAACGATTCGGCAAAGACCCCGATCACTTAATTTCACGATCTGTGAAGGGGCGATCCCTTTGCCCTACGATTCGAAGGGGGCGATCCCTCTACCCTGCGATCCGAAGGAGGGCGATCCCTCTACATGGCGATCCGACTCATAGTTCACGATCCAAAGACATTTCAAACTTTAAACGATGCCTTGTCACCATAAAATTCTGAACAGTTAGGCTAGGGCCTTGATGTTGGACTTTCTGGACTAAATGACCACATAATTTGACTGCATATGACGACTAATATTTTGATGATCTTGATAGCTTTCACGCTTTATTTTTAATGCACACACAAGCACACACACCGGCACTTGCACACACGGGGGACGGGTAGTATTAATCTCATTGTTCATGTTTTTTCGTCCTAGCAGTAATGTCGAATAATCAATCTTCTTCAAGATCCGCAACAGAAGCGGAATCCGAGGTTCCTGAGCAATACAACCCCGAGATTCCTCCAATTAATCCAGGAGGTGAAGATTCTGGATCTGAGTACGAGGCCACGGAATCAGATCCGTCCGAAAGTACTTCATCTAGCGACGATTCTGAGATAGATGGGCGAGCTCCCGACGAGATTCCTGGCGTGCTCGGAATAGATAAATTTTCTGATTCTTTAGCATCTAAGCTCGACGATATAAAGCTTAAAAGAATCTGCTTGAGACACGGGATTCCTTGGGATGATGTCTTGACGCCCGGAAGCAAAGATAGACCCCACCTAGCTCCGGAAGGATATATGGCAATCAGTCGAACCATGTGCTTGGTAGGAGCTATTCCTCCGTTTCCTCCGATCGCCATCGAAACTTTAAGACGACTAGGTATTGCTCCGATGCAGCTTTATCCTAACGCCTACGCATCTCTATACACCCTATATGTTGCATACGCGGAGATCCTACACGCCGAACTTAAATTCAGAGATCTGACATTCTTCTTTCTTTTCAAGCACCGTTCTTCGGCAACTCCAAATTTCTCTTTCTTTGAATCGGTGGCGAATAGGAAGGTTCTGTACGATGGATATAGCAACATAGGGGATCCTAAGTCTGATTGGTTTTATATAAGGAAACAGGCCGGATGCTCACGAAGATGGCTCAAATCAAGTAAACTTTAAGCTTCTAATCGAATATCTTGTTCAAGAAGTCTAGGCGTTAACATTCTCCCCCCTTTTTCTTTGTCTTAAACAGGTCACGTCTTCCCGAAAACGGAGGGTCCACTATACAACAATCGATTGTCCATTCTTCTACAAAGCAGATCCGACTTTCTAAGGATCAAAAAATGCATTACTGATGACAATCTTCATAAGCATCGTCTTCTGGATAGAAGATTTGGACTTGGCACTGGCGGCAGACCTTATAAGTATGTGCCCCCAACGGAAGGAGAGGGAACTTCGCAAGCGGTAGGAACAACTAAGTTTCGCAAGAGTCCTTCTCCGATAGTCATCCAAGACGATGAGGACCTGAACATATACAGAGGGGATGAGGTCCGCGGTGACGTATCCAAGGAAATCCCGATTTCTACTCCAATCGAGACCGCTGCTCCCGGTGATTTGACAGAAGAGCAGTTATTTGACGAGCTGAATAAAATTCCTCTACCCGATGATGTATATACAGAGAAGGACTTTGAAGGGGGGCCTTTCTTCCCTGCTTCTGAAGAGACCATCGCTCCAACTAGAGGACAAGAAACTGGTCAGATGAGCCTGTCTTCAGGCCCGGGTCTGTTAGGGGGAATTATATGGGATGCACAAATCACACACACTATCTGACCCTGCACTCTTATATCGTCAGTATTCAAGATTTTAACATGCTCTTTTCTTTTTTGCAGGAAAGATGTCCCGCAGGAAATCTTACTCTTATCGTTCTCTTCGTGAGGGCACACCCAGTCTTCATCCAGGTGCTGAGCGTTCTCGTGGCCCTTCTTACAAGCCGACTTCCTCGCAACCTCGGTCTCCACCAAAGTCGATCTCTACCAAACCTTCCAGTTATCCGGCAGCTCCTGCAGGGGGAAAGAAACTTCCTAAAGAGTTAACTCCTCCAAAGAGTGCACCTTCCAACAGCCGGTCGTCAAAAAGACATCACGAATCTAAAGATAAGGGCAAGGATCCATCCAAAGAGTCTGAAAAGGAGAGGAGTGACATCGTCCCTTCCAGCCAGCCAGAGTTGGCTGCCCCCGGGTCACGGGATTACGTCCATGGTCCCGAGATCCAAGGTAGGCTGGAAGAGCTGCGGGAACAATTCCCAGACATATTCTTCGACAGGATGATGTTTGTTCCAGCCTTGGAACCGGTCCCTAAAAACTGGGATAATGAAGTTGTCGGGCACATCCGCCACGTAGCCAGGCAATATGAGATGATGAAAAAACACGCAGTTAACCTTTCGGAAGTCATCCGAACGCTCGAAATAGAAGCACATAGATCTAAGGCGAAGCTTGAAAACAATGAGAGGGCCAGGACAAAGATGGAGAAGGACCTGGAAGATGCTCAATCCCAACTCGCTTTAGCGCGGAGGGACGCTGAAAATTATAAGATTGAATTAGAGAATGCTAAGCAGCGCTTTCATTCGGAACTTGACTCCAATAGCCAAGAGAAAATGGCCTTAAAGAAGGAGGTTGAAGATCTCAAAATGGCCAACATCGAGTTGAAAACAGCACAAGGCCATTTTGAAGCTGAGAGGGCTGCTTGGGAGGCAGAAAAAGCGAGTTTAAAAGAAAGTTTGGCTTTGGCTAAAGCGGAAAAGGTAATTTTAAATGATCAGGTCGCGGACGCGGAGAGACGGGCAGCTCTCGCCGAAAAGAATGTCGAAAGTGCCATCGAATTGGCCACTGCTTCTAACAACAAGCTCCTCGAAAGAGAGAAGGAGATCGAGGGGTTTGAAGAGATGATTTTCGACTTCCTTGGCCAGGTTCTCAAAACTCGCAACATCTCGTGGATCCCGGATTACCACGTTACTTTAGCCAATTTATGGGATGCCATTGTTGAGGGTGAAAAGCATAGATTAGGGGTCGAAGAAATTGATGAGGATGAGTTGATGAAGAGCATCTTAAGGGATAATGAGCCTGAGGACCTGGCAGAGGGTCGTCGTCTGATTCTAGCGGAGATGGAAAAGGAGAGGGCCTTGGCTAAGGGTAAAGGCAAAGCTGATGAAGGTTCAAGTTCTGCCGTGGGGCCCAAAACCTCCGGGGTTGAGGAGTACCATCCTGATGATCCACTAATCCCTTTGGGTCTAACTCCCGTAGTTGTTGGATCTTCTGCAACTATTCAAGAAGGAGGATCTGCAGAAGGTATCTCCTTTTTTTCTCCACAATTCGTCAAAGCAATTGTGAATTGTCGTCGTCTGGTAGAAAAACCAATTGAATTAGTAACGTGTGTTCCTCATAATACAGGTGGCGAGCCCATCGACAAGGGTGCTGAAAAAGAAAAAGAGGCGGAGAAGGAGGCTGTCTCGCAAGGTGCCGGTATTGATATATCAAAACAGGCTGAGGTCACAACAACAGAGAAAAGCATCCCGGTACCTAGTACTGATGTTCCCAAGGATGCTGAGACCATCGAGGCCTTGAAAGACATGGATGGGCGCCATGTAGAGGATGAGGAAGAGATTACCGGCGCCAAAAAAGCCGATGATGATGACGACGAAACTTTGGCCAGCCGAAAGGCTAGGCAGGAGAAAGAGACGGCCTCGAAAAAGATGGGAGACGAGGCTTTGGACGTAGTCCCTCTTGCAGAATTCGATCCCAAAACTGGGATGATTGTGAAAATCCATCCCAAATCCATCAGCCGACAGCTTCATTTTGCAAACCCCGATGACTTCCCGGCTTCCCTTTCTGATAGAAGGAAGAGAAAAGAGGTGGAAGAGGAATCTTCAGAAGAGTCGGATGTTCCTCTCATAGACAAAAGGAAGAGGAAGAAAGGGGATCAGGCGGATGCCGACAAGGCGAAGCTGGAGAGACAGAAGCAAGAGAAGAGGCCAAAGCGTCAATAGGATATTGTTGCTTGTTGATATTTTTATCTCTAGGTTTTCTACTGGCCAGGAAGTGTAATTGTGAGACTGGCCCTCACTTTCCTTTCTAGGTTGTTTTCCACTTTGTTGGTTCGCAGTATATAAATGAAAGTTTATCTCTTTTTGCATTATTGTGTACCTGTATTCAAATAAACTCTCCATGGTTAGTTATAGACCATCTAGTTATAACTACAAGTCAATCAAATAACAGAGAAAACTTTCATGCGGCATTAAAATTCATGTGTATATGCATATGGGCCATAATCAGTCATTGGCGTAACGCTTAACTAGGGCTTATTAAAAATCGATTATCATTATTCGCACGTTGCCCCCTATTTCTGAATATGGGGGACTTAGAAAATTTCATAAGATAACTGTTCTTATGGTACTGAACTTCTGACACCTTTCTCAGTGCCTAATGATAGACTCCTTTATACTCTCCTGGCGGTTGCCAGAGTTAGAGTTCAAACTCAATAATTCAGTTGGTCCCTGTTCCTTCAACAGGGAAGGAGCTCTAGCTTGCTTCATGATATGCTCAGCGATCCTTCAGCGGAGCAGGAATTATGGGGGTGCTGAGTCTCCAGCACCTTTCTCAGCGCTTAATCATAGACGCTTTTATACTCTCTCTCTCTGGAGAGTTAGAGTTTGAGCTCAGCTGTTCTGTCGCTCCCCGATCCTTCAGCGGGGAAGGAGCTCTTTCTCAGCGCTCAATCAGAGACGCTTTTATACTCTCTCTCTCTCTCTGGAGAGTTAGAGTTTCGTCGAAGCGGTTCCGATCATGGTTCACCGCCATGACTTATGGAAATCGACTTCGTGTCTGTTATGTTCCCTCTCTGCTCTGGAGAGTTAGAGCGCTATCAACGATATAATTTACTTTGTTGTATCCTCAGAATTTTGACTTGTGATTACATTCCATTCTGATGGAAGGCATTCATGATTATATGCTTCTGGGATTGTTGGATTATTCACAACGATTTTTATAACAAATAAACAGGCAGATAAATAAGGGTGCAATAAAGGTAAATGACACAAAATATTTTTATAGTGGTTCGGTCGAATCATGACCTACGTCCACTTTATAATCTTTTGCTTTAAGGAATCAGACTATTCTAGGCAAGTCATGCCTTGTACATGGTTTTTAACAAAGCAAAAGAATAAATTTGAAACTTTCATGTTAAATATGGCCGTAAATGTTGGGCATTCCACACTCTGGGGATTTCCTTTCCATCTACGGTTGCCAGCTTGAAGGTTCCATTATCAAGCTTGCTCAGAATGGAGTACGGTCCTTCCCACTTCGCTCCCATATGAGTTGGGGGTGGAAAGACACGTTTCAGAACCAAGTCTCCGGGTTCCCAAGTTCGGGCTCGAACCTTTTTGTTGTAATATCGGGCGACCTGTTGTTTGCATCTCAGGGCACGCAGATCTGCTTCATCCCTCTTTTCTTCGATCATATCCAGGGACTCAAGGAGCAATTCATTATTGGTCATTGGATCATAATAAGTCACCCGGTGAGAAGGTACCTTTATCTCAACCGGGATGACTGCTTCCGTTCCAAAAGCAAGGGAGAATGGGGTATGTCCTGTTGCCGATTTATATGTTGTCCTGTAGGCCCATAGAGCCAAGGGCAATTCATCATCCCACATGTCTCTAGCCCGCTTCATTCTTCTTTTCAGAATGGACTTAATTACTTTATTTGCCGCTTCGACTTGTCCGTTCGATTGCGGGTGCGCCACAGAGGTGTACCGATTCTCAATGTGGTATTTTTGGTAGAAATTTCTGAATTCGGCGCTATCGAACTGAGTTCCGTTATCCGTTATTACAATCTTTGGAATCCCGAATCGACAGATGATGTTTCTCACGATAAAGTTGATTACTCGTTTGGTTGTGATCGTGGTTAGTGGCTCAGCCTCGACCCACTTAGTGAAATAATCCACGGCCACAATAGCGAACTTTGCTCCGCCCCTTGCTATGGGGAGACTTCCAATGATATCAATTCCCCACATAGCGAAAGGCCACAGGCTCATCATTGTTTTTAACTGATTAGGAGGTGCTCTAGGTATCTTCGAAAATCTCTGGCACGCATCACACCGTCGTGCGTATCTTGCTGCATCCTGGTTTATGGTAGGCCAGAAATAACCATGCCGCAACACCTTTTTTTGCCAAAGTTTGCCCTCCAGTGTGGTCGCCACATTCGCCTTCGTGGACTTCTTGCAGCACACGTTTGATGTCATCGTGGGCTATACACCGAAGGAGGGGCATTGAAAACCCTTGTCTGTAAAGAACTCCGCCTTGCAGAACATATCGGGCGGCTTTACGAATTACTTTACGCCTCTCGCTTTTCTTGGTCGGAAGCGCTCCATTCATCAAGAAATTCTTTAGAGGGGCCATCCACGACTCCCTTTCTGGTTCCGTCTCTAGTGTTAGATCGATTTCCATTTGATCTATACTAGGGAACCGAAGTACTTCAATGGGGGCTAGCCCGGTCTTTTCAGGATCGTCGGAACTAGCCATCTTTGCCAACTTATCCACCTGCTGATTTTCTGATCGCGGAATGTGAGATATGCTGTAGTGATCAAAATCGTTTAGCAACTCCTTCACCTTCTTCAAGTATAAAGTTAATCTTGCACTTTTAGCTTGGAATTTCCCAGTAACCCGGTTCACAACTAACTTGGAGTCGCAAAAGATGTTCAGCTTTGTGACCTCTAACTCCTTTGCGATCCTTAATCCGGCTATCAGGGCTTCATATTCGGAGTCGTTGTTAGTGGCATGAAATTCCATCCGAATAGCATAGGATATCAATCGTTTCTCTGGAGTTTCAAGCACTATTCCAGCGCCGGATCTTTCGTTATTCCTAGCGCCATCAGTATACAATTTCCAGGCATTGGGATCGAAAAGCAGTTTTGAAGGTTCGACTTCTTCATTGGCTATATCTTCCTCCGGGACGGTAAACTCTGCTATGAAGTCGGCTATCACTTGCCCCCGAATTGACCGTCTAGGCTGAAAGTTCAGATCAAATTGACTTAACTCAATGTTCCATTTGAGTAATCTTCCAGACGCCTCTGGTCTCTGTAGGACTTGCTTGAGCGGGTGATCGGTGTATACGGTAAAGGGATATGCCTGAAAATAATGTCGAAGCTTTCTAGAGGCGATCAGTAAACTATACGCCAACTTTTCTATCCTTGGATAATTACGCTCTGCCGCCGTTAATTTTTTGCTCACGTAATACACAGGTCTTTGGACCTTATCCTCTTCTCTTACCAACGCTGAGCTGATTGCATGGGATGACACTGCCAGATACACGAATAAGTCCTCGTGATCCATTGGCTTAGATAATATCGGAGGTTTCTCCAGGTGCTTGAGTAAATTCTGAAACGCTTCTACGCAGTCGGGCGTCCATTTGAAGTGGCGTTTCCCCCGCTTTATTAATTCGAAGAACGGGATGCATTTGTCCGTAGCCTTGGAAATAAATCTGCTTAATGCGGCCACTTTTCCTGCAAGGCTTTGCACATCCCTAATTTGCCTAGGTTCCTGAATGTCTCTGATCGCCGCGATCTGGTCTGGATTAATTTCAATCCCACGGGAACTGACGATGAATCCTAAGAACTTTCCGGAGGCAACACCGAATGAACATTTGGTTGGGTTGAGTTTCATTCCGTACTTTCGAAGAATGCCGAACATCTCTGCCAAGTCAGTAGTGTGTTGAGAAGACTGCTTGGACTTAACCAACATATCGTCGACGTATACTTCCATTGTTTTCCCGATCTGGTTATAAAACATTCTATTGACTAAACGTTGATATGTAGCGCCCACATTCTTCAAGCCAAAGGGCATCACCACATAACAATATAATCCCAGATCCGTGATAAAACTAGTGTGTTCTTGATCTGGAACATGCATCGGAATCTGGTTATATCCTGAATAAGCATCCATGAATGAGAGAAGCTCATGACCCACCGTCGAGTCTACCAACTGGTCAATCCGGGGTAACGGGAAACTGTCTTTTGGACAGGCTTTGTTCAGATCTGAGAAGTCGATACACGTTCGCCACTTCCCGTTGGCCTTCTTTACCAGGACTGGATTCGAAATCCAGTCTGGGTAGGTCGAGTCTCTGATAAATCCATTACTCTTTAGCTTTCCAACCTCTTCTTTCAAGGCAGCAGACCTCTCTGGGCCCAACATTCGCCTTTTTTGCTTTATAGGAGGATGTTTAGGGTTAATGCTTAATGAATGGCTCATGATTGATGGGGATATCCCACACATGTCCGCGTGGGTCCAAGCAAATACATCCAAGTTGTTTGTTAAGAAGTCCGTTAATTCTTTAGCGAGATTCGGATTTAACTGGGATCCAATCTTAAGGACCTTCTCCGGGTCACTGTCATCGATCGGTACATCCACAGTTGTCTCGTTGGGAGTCGCCATTCTGCCCGCGGGTTCTTGATCCTCTTTGGGATCTATATCCTCGGGCAATTCTCTGGGCGACTCTCCAACGACTATCCCCTTTAGTTGCTATAAGGTCTCCGCCCCCGTAGGGGGAGAAGCGCCTTTAGTTTCAATGTCCCCTCCATTGCGAAGTAACTTTAGTTCGGCAACATAACATGCTCGCGCAGCAACCTGATCTCCTCTAACGATACCAATGCCAGCTTCTGTGGGGAATTTCAATAACAAGCACCAGGGGGCTATACATGCTCTAAACTTTGCGAGGGCCGGTCGGCCCAAGAAGGCATTGTAGGGCGATTCAACGTCTAAAACCACGAAGGGAAGGATTCTCACTCTCTGGCGTTCTCCTTCCCCAAGCGTAACCGGTAACTCTACATAACCCATTGGAGCGGTAGATGCTCCGTTGAATCCACGGATCCATCCTTGACAAGGCTTCAAGTCTTTTATTTCGAGGTTCATCTGGTCAAATGTCCTTTTGAAAAGAATGTTGACGGAACTCCCGTTGTCCACCAAAACCTTATGTACAGTGGCTGGTCCAATAGGTACTGTAATTACAAATGGATCTTCTGTCGGAGCATGGACTCCAATGCTTTCTCGTTCTCGGAAAACTACATCGTCGGTCATCTTCTTTTGTTGCTTTTCTGGGATATTGTCCTCAGGGTTGCTACACTCCCCTACCTCGAAGTGTTGCTTGGCTGCATTGACATATTGATCTAATGCCTTGGAGCTATGTCCAGCAAGATAAAGTCCTCCGATTACGGTATTGATAACGATGTTCTTTCCCTTTTGCTGGGCAGTTGGCCTAGCAGCAAGTTGATTCTGGTTTTGATTTGGGGCCTGTACTGCTTGCCCCCTGTCTCTGGGCGTTACTCTGTATTCATCTAACTTTCCTTCTCGAAGCAGCCTTTTGATTACATCTCTTAAGTGACGGCACTCATTTGTCGAATGGCCGTGAATCTGATGAAAGAGACAAAACTTCCCCGTTTCACGTTCTTTCTCCGTCGACTCTCTGGGAGGTGGCCTCTTATTCTAGAGGACTTCATACGCATCCATGAAGATATTTTCCAGAGTATCATTTATTGGGGTATAACTTTCAAAGGCCCTGGGACGAGTCCTTCTCTGGGAGTCGTTCCCTCGGTTCCTCTTTCGGTTGTTGCCGTTACCATTATTATTATCGTTCCCCGACTGACGACCACCCTGATTCCGATTTCCAACATTAACTTCGACCTTCCCTGAGCTGTCTCCTGTCTGCTTAATGGCGACATTGCTCTGGATTTCCTCATTATTGGCCGTTTTTGCCTTTCGGTTAGCATATACTTCTTCCCGACGCAAGTGTACATTGGCTTTTTCGTAGAATAATTCTCTAGTATGGGGTGGCTTGCCTGCCAGGTATCTCCCGAATTCAGTGTCTTTGTCTAGTCCGTCAATCAGTGCTGCGACAACGGTTGGTTCATGGGGATTTTTAACTTCAGTAGCGGCCAAATTGAAACGGTCTAGGTACAACCTCAAACTCTCGCCTGGTCGCTGCTTGACAAGGAACAAGTCGATCACACTCTTTGTTTTTTGTGCATAGATACGGAATTGTTCTACGAACTTCTCACTCAACTCCCTGAAGCTAGAAATCGATCTTGCTGGCAAGCGAGTAAACCATAATAATGCTACATCCTCCAGTAATATGGGAAATGCTTTGCACTTGACAGCGTCAGAAGCTGCGGCAGCGGTCATTGACCAAGAGTATCTCATTAGATGCTGGACGGGATCAGACCTGCCCGCGTATCGGTTCATCTGTGGCATGTTGAAACGCCTTGGGAAAGTCGCATCCAAAATATCATCAGTGAAAGGGGTGTGACTGCGGTCGATTCCCCAATCTTCGTTCCGTTGTCCGTGGCTATCTGCTAGAATCTGATGGATCATGGCTGCAACATTTGCACTGGTCAACGGAGGTTCAGGGTCAGTGCCTCTGGCTCGGCGGGGTTCTCTAATCTCTCTTCCGGGAGCAGTCACAAAATCTGGGGCTCGGATAGGGCCCCGTTGCCCCCTGTTACCATGAGCATGTGCACGGCGACGGGGCTGAGGTAGTCTGTTATGTACAGGACTGTCCACATCTCGAGTCCTGGGAGTTGTGGCTTGATCGTTCACATTACGGTCTGAGGGCCCCGCCCCTAGTGCTTCTTCTTCCCGTGATGGCAGGGTTCCGAACCGAAGCTGCTCTATGTTTTTGGCTCTCTCATATGGTTGTCGTGGAGGTCTCGGCGATTCCTCAGACGAAGAAGAATATCCTGGAGTGAGTGGACGAACCGGCGGCGTCCTTTGCCTTGCGAGCTCATCAAGCCTTCTATCCATAGCAGTCATATTTTGTCGTAGGATGGAGCTTTCCTGCCTTTGGGCAGCCAATTCATCAAACAGCCTCTCCCACATTTCGGAAAAGCGAGAGAGATCCCCCTCAGTAACGGGAGCAGCATGATCATATTGATCATCATCACTTTCTCTTATGCGCAAAGAGCTTGAGCCAGGTCGAGTGGATGGGCCAGGACGGTAGGAGCGAGCCATAGGCTCCTTTCCAGGTCGAGTTGTAGTCTGATCATCAATTCGAATCGCTGTGGTTCGAGGATGGCGGCTCGCAACGCCCCCCTGAGATCGATTCGCGGTCGTGGTGCATGGAGGATTCGAGACATTGCCTCAGGATCGAGTAACAACCCCTTCAGCAGTCCGGATCGCCTCGTTCTCGTCGACTCGGAGCGTGGCGTCTTCATCGGATCGGTTCGCCCCCTGCGCTCCGCGATCCAGAGTCTCCTCGTTGCCTAGCTCGTGCACACTTTCTTCAATTGTTTCATTGGTTTGCGAAGCTCGTGCTTCCTTAGATCTTTTTCCAGCCATGATATCCGAATCGCTGGAATCTTCAAAGAAGTGAATAGTGAAACTTTAGGATCGTTTTCTCAGTGAAAGCACCAAAATGTTAGATCAAAATTTGGACCTAACACCCAAATTGTTCTGAATCTTATAGAGTTCCAACTGAAGAATGAGGAAAAAGAAAATAACACACAGAATTTATAGTGGTTCGGCGTTAACGAGCCTACGTCCACTTTATATATTATTGATTATACTTTGAATGTCGGTGCAATCAAGGATTTCTCTCAAGCTCCCTTTTACAATTGTTATTTCTCTCAGTAATCAAGTAGTTTGACAATAATGGCGGATTCAGTACTCAGTATTGCCAAAGGATCCCAAAAAATGCCAAGCTCCGGGCTATTTATAGCTGATTTTGTCAGGCGGGTCGTGGTAACACGTGGCACGAATCCCGAGAGCATCGGATCGCATCGCCACCGTTGAAGAAATAGCCAAATTAGCCGTTGTGGACAGGTGTCGCGATCTGCTTGAAAATCGGATCGTGCAGATGGGGGAGAATCGGTCAAAATGACGGTTAGGGACACGTGTCGCTAGATCCGTGCGTCTCGGATCGCTGAAGACTAGCTCACGCTTGAACGGGTCAGAGGGTTCGCCATGCATCAGGGGATCGGATCGGTCTAATCTGGGCAACAATATAGGTTCGGATCGAGCCGCATAGAGGTTTCGTTCCACTGATGGAATGGGGGCGATCCGTCGAGACGCGATCCGATGGTTGGCGAGTCGATAGTGTACGATCCGACATCGGGCGATCCGATGATGCGATCCATTCCTTCATGTTCTTAGAGAACGTGGTTTCATGCTTTCTTCTTATGAATGATCCTAGGTGGCTTGGTCAAAAAGCTAGCCAACCTGAGTTATATAACATGAATTAAATAACCAATTATCATGTCATGGATGTCGATTGTATTGTATGGTTTGATTAAATTTCATGTTGATGGTAACATCTAATTGTAATGCACTTATTTTACCTGGGCTGTATTCACTAGATATTGACATAAAATCTGCATACTTCTCCTCATCGTTCCCCAATGAATCCAGAATTTTTTCGATTAGCACTTTATCAGTTTTCTCTTTGCAAATCAAAATGCCCTTGCTTCCTAATCTACCAACCACTATATTTGACTTGCAAATTAACATGTCCTTGCAAATTAATACTAACACGATATTTGACTTGAAGCTCATATGCCTTTAAATATTGTGGTTAAATTTAAACTGGATGAAGATTGGCAAAAAGCGTGCATATTTCATCAAATGGGATGCATCATTAGAGGTTTAAATCTCTATTAGTTCGCAAAATAGCAAAAGAAAGGAGCGAAGAAGAATGGAATAGGTTGAAACCAGACAACCTAAGTATGGATGAGTGGAAAAGTTTTTCAAGTCCAAAACGACTCCAGAGTTTAAGGTAATAGTTACATATTTAATATTCATGAGATGCAAAATCAATCTGGATTTTTTAATGCATGTTTTCATTTTGTTCTTAGGAATTGAGTCAGAAATATCAAGCTATTAGAGACAATCAGATAGCTCATACATGTAGTCGTAAAGGAATTGCTCGAGTGACCGATTATTTGGTAAGAATTGCTACCTTATATACCATAATATTTATTAGCTAGTTAGTCATTGTGGCGTATTGTAAAAAATATTCTATAAACATAGAAAAAACGAGTCCTCATCCATCTTTTGTCTTTCGAGCTCAAGTGTGGATCAAATCACACACACGAAAGAATGGTGAGCCGGTAAATTCGATTGCCACAGATACTACTGTAAGTACTTTGAAATTTAATTAGATTAATAAAGCAAATACATGGTTTACATTACAGCCGTCAGATTTACATTGTTTTACAATCCACTTTCATACCAGCCTCTTTTACTTTGAGCTTTTACATTAGACTCAAGCCCATTATTTATTTTAGGCATATTTCTGTAATAGCTGTTACATTATCTCCTATACACTGTTGCCTATTGTATCAAACTTCTGCATCAATTAATAATAACAATCTCTCAATAAAACTTTCTTCTCCATCGTTTAACATGGTATCACAGCTCTAAACGCCGAAAGGCTTATCTGCAATCAAAGAATTGGATTTTTGGTTTGAGGTTTTCTCCTCAGAATCTATTTTATCACTGGAGAATTCATCAAATGGACAATCCATCTCTGAATTGCTTTAGTTCATCTTCTTGATATTAGCCACGCCTAGTTTCAACTGGCTGCATAATATCCAAACTCACCTTGCTTTCGGTGAAGACTGATAGCGGCTGCAGAAATTAATCTCATCGTGCCAAGCGCAAAGGCGGCTACGAGATCAACTCTATCGTGCCAGGCATAACAACTTATTTAGTCTTTATTTTTCTTTTCTCCTGATCATCAGTTTCTTCTCCTTCAAGAATAGGCTGCAGTAATTATCCCACTGCCTCGCCATGTTCCAGATATCAATGGCCAATGACGGTGATTCCACATCAGCAGTATCAGCCAACGCGAACAAGGTGGACCACCAGGCCATCAAAACATGATAAAACCAAAAAGTCAGATTATTACCACATTACTGGAAAAAGAAAACTATATACTATGGAAATACCAAATTGAAATAGCCTTCAAAGGATACGGTCTACAAGGATACATCGATGGAACCATAACTATGCCACCGGTGATGATAGCAGACCAGGAAGGCAATCTTTCACCAAACCCAGCTCACATAATATATCAGAAACATGACAACCTTTTGTCATCGTTGCTACTATCATCGATAAGCACAAATCTATTATCTCAGATAGTAGGGTGCAATACTTCTCACGAAATATGGTCAACGATTCAAAAGATTTTCAGTTCTCAATAACCGGCAAGGATCATGCAATACAGACGAGAACTACAAAACTCTAGAAAAGAGGGTGCAACTATGAAGGAATACTTAGGGAAAATTAAACCATATGTGACAAATTAAATGTTGTTGGCCACAAAATTAGTGCCAGTGAGTAAATTCTCTTTATTACTGGTGGATTAGATAAATAATACGAATCTCTTGTAATTGTCTTAGCCACGCAACAGACCTTACCTGACTTGCAGTTTGTTAGATCCATGCTTCTCGTTCACGAAGGCAGAATTGAACAAAGAAAAACAACACAAAGTGAATTATCTGTCAATTATGCAACAACAAAAGGTAAGCAGATACAAGGAAATAAAAACACTACAGGCAGACAAGAAAACTAGTATCAACGTGGATATCAACCACAAAGAGGAGGTTATCAACCCCAAAGAGGACGTGGAAGAGGCCGTTGGAACAATGCCAACCATGTTAAGTGTCAAATTTGCCGAAATTCGGTCACACGGTGAACAAATGCTATTTCAGGTATAATACAGACAACAATGGACAACAGGCCAATCAAAACAACTATTCACAGAGAGGAACTCAAGTCAACGCGGCAATAATGGGAAACTCAGGCAAAAATAATACCACTACAGATAGAAATCAAAGCATTGCAAGCGATGATGGAGGGAATAATGAGGATAACAACTTTGAAGAGTGGTATCCAGACTCAGGCGCGACGCATCACATAACTAACAATCTCCAAAACTTAAATATTGGGAGCAATAATTACCCAGGTATGAGACATTTACATATGGGTAATGCCGACAACGCTAATATCACACATATTGTCGAAGGAATAATTTTTGGGAATAGAAAACTCAAATTAAACAACCTCCTCAGAGTACCCTCAATCAATAAAAAACTATTAAGTGTATCAAAATTTGCAAACGATAACAGTGTTTATTTTGAATTTCATCCTAGGTTCTATTTAGTTAAAGACTGTCTAAATCATGAAATATTACTATAGGGTAACCTACATGAAGGCCTTTACAAGTTCAACAACTTAAAAACTGGAAATTCAAGTGGAGAATACGGGTGCAATAACGTAGATGTTAGTAGTAATATTTATGATAGCAATAGATGTAATGCTAGTAATAATAATATTAGTAGTAGCTGTAATTCTAATATTGTTCAGTCATGGCATGTTAAATTGGGACATCCAAAATTTGAAACTGTAAGACATGTTTTGCGTAGTAATAATATTTCTTTTAATAAAGATATACCTATTAAGCACACTTGCACACATTGCCTACTTGGAAAAAGCCACAAATTTCCCTTCAATAATTCTATAACTAGCTACTGTAAGCCATTGGAGCTTATAGCAGCTGACTTATGGGCACCAGCACCGCTAAGCTCATATCAGAGGCACGGGTGTTATCTTTTATTTGTTGATGCTTATTCTAGATATACTTGGATATACATGCTGAAAACTAAAGCTGAAACTTGCAACAAGTTATACAATTTATAACGCACATCAAAAAACAAACTAATAACAGTGTTAAGATCATACAGACAGAGGGATGAGCTGAATTTAAACCATTAACTAGCTACTTTATCAAAAAGGGCATTAGACATAGACTAACATGCAACCATACTTCAGAACAAAATGGTTTAGTCGAGAGGGAACACAGGCACATAGTAGATACTGGTCTAACATTATTATCACAAAGCTCGTTGCCCATGAAATATTGGAACGAAGCATTTTATACATCTGTTTTTCTTATCAATAAACTTCCAACTAAGGTTGTTAACAGCAAAACCCCTATGAAATGATTTACAACGTTAAACCAGATTATCAATTTTTAAAAACATATGGGTGCTTGAGTTTTCCATGTTTAAGGGACTACAATAATCATAAATTAAGCATGAGATCAAGTCCATGCACATTCATCGGGTATACTCAAAATCAAAAAGGTTATAAGTGCATGGACAAAAATGAAAAAAAATATGTTTCTAGACATGTCATATTTGATTAAAATAAGTTTCCTTTTGCAGAGAAGCAAACTGTCAAAAGTAATGGTGATACAGGCTTAAGCAAAAACATGCAGCTGAAACCATACTTCATTGAGCCAATCCCAGATGTCATACATGAGGAACAACAACACACACGCAATGCAAACTCATAGGATGAAGCAGTAAGAGGAACAAATGAGAAAACAAATGAAACAAGAAATGACTCAAGAAATTCAGACATGCAACAACCAGATCAGATTGAGCAGGACAATGAAGATACACACAACAACAGGGAAAGCTCAACCCATCACAATGCAGGACTACAACAGACAAAACCACAATCAGCTGGACATCACATGACCATAAGATCAAAGAGTGGGATCTTCAAACCCAAAGTATATAACGTGGCTTTCACTGAAACTGAACCATTGAGTTTCACTCAAGCAATAAGATCAAGCAAATTGAGGAAAGCGATGGACACTGAATACGAGGCACTTATGAGAAATAATACGTGGAGTTTGGTAACACCTCCAAAACACAAAAATGTCATTGGATGTAGGTGGACATACTAAATAAAAAGGAAAGAGGATGGATCAATTGACAAATACAAGGCTAGACTGATTGCTAAAGGTTACGCTCAACAATTTGGGTTTGACTTCAATGAAACCTTCTCTCCAGTCATAAAACCGACGACCATCAGAATTATATTGACTATTGCATTAAGTAAAGGCTGAAATATAAGGCAACTGGACGTTAATAATGCATTCTTAAATGGGAATCTGACTGAAGAGGCATACATGCAGCAGCCAAAAAGCTACAATAATGGAAACAAAGTATGAAGACTACACAAGGCGATATATGGTTTAAAACAAGCTTCAAGAGCTTGGTACGAAACACTGAAGTTGACTCTATCTAACATGGGTTTCTTGCAAGCTAAATCAGATAACTCCCTATACATGAAGAAAAGAGCACATGGAACCGTATTTATCTTAGTGTATGTTGATGATATGTTGATCACTGGCGACAAAAACGAGGAGATAAACAAGACAATGCACAAACTTGATCAAAACTTTGCTATCAAGGACCTGGGTGAACTGAAATTCTTTCTTGGAATACAGGTCGTTAAGAAAAATGGGGAACTTATATTATCTCAGCAAAGTTATGTTTTTAAAATTCTTCAAAGAGCAAATATGCATAAGGAAAATCAATTACTGACGCCCTTGATTAGTAATCTAAGGCTATCTAAGCACAAGTGGGAAACCATTCACAATTCAAAACAGTACAGAAGCATAGTAGGGGCACTACAATATGCGTCAATTACACGCCCAGACATATGTTACAGTGTGAATAAACTCAGCCAATACATGCAGAACCCATTATCTGAACACTGGATTGCACTAAAAAGGATACTACGATACTTGCAAGGCACAAAGCACCACGGTATAATTTTAAAATCAAAAAATAAGTTCAACTTACATTGCTTTAGTGACGCAGACTGGACAAATGATGTAGTTGGTCGGAAATCAGTCTCAGGATACTGTGTCTACCTCGGCTCTAACATCGTGTCCTGGTGCACTAAGAAACAACAAACCACTTCCAGATCTAGCACGGAGGCAGAATACCGTGCCCTAGCAAGAAACAACAAACCATGTTCTTGCCTACTACCAGAGGGCCGACATCCTCACGAAGGCGTTATCTACCAAAAAATTCACGCAATTGAGAGAGGAACTCAGAATTGTAAATGGAGTGGGAAATGAACACACGATTGAAAACTCAGAATTGAAAATGGAGGTGGAAATGGAGACATGAATGGGAAACCCTAGCTTGGATTGAGGGCGGATAATAAAGCAAATACATGTTTTACATTACAGCTGTCAGATTTACGTTGTTTTATAAACCGCTTTCATACCAGTCTCTTTTAAATTGGGCTTTTACATTAGACTCAAGCCCATTATTTATTTTAGGCATATTTCTGTAATATCCTTTACATTATCTCCTATATATTGCCTATTTTCGCATCAAGTAATAATAACAATCTCTCAATAAAATTTTCTTCTCTATTGTTTAACATAGATATTAATATGTTTGTTATTGTGATGGTTCGATTGCGTTTAATATGCATGTATGACAACATGTGTAGGAAAAAATAAAAAAATACAGAGTGAATCAAACTCCAACTCAACGACTAATTACAAAGACGATGCACTTACAAGAGTATTGAGGCAGGATTGGTCAGGACGATTGGGAGCAATGGGAAGGGGTATGACCTATACCAACGCAATATGGTCACACACAAGGGATAAACAAACGGTCGAAATGCAAAATAAAATTTTAGAATTAAACATGATAGTTCGCATGCTTATGAAAAATCATGTATTTCTATTATAGACATATGTGTCTTTAGCATTGCTAGTTCGTATCTTATTTGAGCACTTCGGACAAATTACAGTTGGATGTCAATGCTACTGTTTGATATTTATTTGTTTCTCAAAGCTTTCCATGTCACTATTGCAAGAAATGGGAAGGGTTTGCGATTTTTTATATGTATTAGGAGTTTGAATTTGCAATAGATTTTTGAATCTGTGTTTGAACTCGATTTTGTAGTATTATAAATATTAAATATAACCATTAAACATGATTATTTAAAAAAACTATGTAACAATTTTTATTTAATTATTTTTACATTACTCAATATTTTGTACATCCTACCCAGCCTTTAATAAAAAATATAGCCGTGAACGCTTGAATCTCCAATCCTAATTGTCTACAAACACACCCTTATTATTGAAGTTAAATGAATGACAAAAGAATACATTATATGCTTTTTAAGCCTTCGTGCAGATTTTGCTTCTTCATTTTTGAACTCTACGTGTAATGTAACATAGGATAAAGTGCATGTGCACTTCAAGTCCATGCAATTTGTACGACTATTTTGTGATGCTTCGGTTTTTAATTTCAGATTGTCCTACTTTTCAGTTGGACTGTATGTTCAAATAATTCTTGTTACTTAACCTTCATAAAATTATTTAAACAATCTTCTACCATTTTAAGTTTTGTGTATTCGTCCATACAAAAATACGCAAGATGCACATATATTGTTGAAAACGATCGATTTAGAAAACAAAGTTAATATACAAAATAGAAAACAAGTTTTTTTTCTTCATTTTCCATGTTTTGAGAACTAAGACAAGCATGAGACATAATCCATTCTCACATTACTCATTCATCCCCTCCGTGGTCCCCTCCGTCTTTCTTTAATCCTCTTCATCATTACTCCACTCTTCTCATTTTTGATATATTAATTGAAAACCGAAAACACAAAATAATTTTTGAACCAAACGCTACCTTTGGTAGTGTTTGGTTTACCATTTTATGTTTTGGGTTTTCGTCCATACAAAAATGTGCACAACACATGTATGTCATGGAAAACAACCATTTTAGAAAACAAAGTTAACACACAAGATAAAAAACAACTTTTATCTATTTTTCATGTTTTGAGAAATGAGAGAAACATGAAGACCAATTCTTCCTTCCATGATTGCTACATCCCCTCCGCGGTCCCCTCCATCTTCCTTACATTCTACTATTCCTCCTTTCACACCTTTAATGTTTTGCAATTAATTTTGAAAACTAAAAACCCAAAAACCATTTTTAACCAAACGCACCCTTAGCTTTTGTAGTTACGGCTCCTGTTCGCTTTAAAATATTCATTTGGATGTCTTCCACTATGGCTCATGCTCACCATTGAATAGCTTTACGGTATTCAGTTTCATATTTATCAGAACACTCAAAACTGTTATTGGGTATGCTCAACTACCAATACGTGTTCTAATTTATCACATTTTAATATTACTATCAATTCTTTACCTTTGCTACAAACTTTCTAATTATTTACATATAAAGTATCTCATAACCAGATGTTGATTTGGATCACATGTACATGCTTGGAGATAAGTGTGTGTGAGTGATCGTCTGTGCATGCACACACATATATGTGTAAGATTCCGCTACACTGTTGCTCCTGCACCTGCATGTAGAACCTAATAGTTGATCAAGTCCATTTACAGTTTATGTTCGATTTCAAAAATGGATGCATGATTGGGAAATTTTGAAAATGGTAACGACATATGGAATGAAAAATAAAACAAGAAACTAAGCATAATAAAGGATTCACATGAGTTGGAGAAGCCATTGGTATCAAAGTTGCATGGCCTGAGTCTAAAGCAGTTATCGAAATAATTTACACAACATCATCAAATAATCCTACGAGTAATGTCGGAGTTATCAAGAAGGTAGGTATCAAACTCATTTATATGCGATTCAATTTTTTTTCATCGGACAAATTATTGAAGCACATACTAAAATAATCTTTTTGTTTAATTGATAGAGTAAAAAATTTATGGAGAAAAGTAAATGCCAGTTGATTGATTGTTCGAGAAAGAGAGAAGTAGTTGCATTAGGCCACGTATCTTCAACCGATCCTACTTCAATGGTTCATTGTGTCCCTTTGGGTAAATATGCAGTTAATGTTTCGGTAGATATTGTAAAAATTTCGAAAGTCCGTCAATGGAGAACAACGTCCAATTTAGAAGTCACTGAAGATGCTCTTGGTACTACGATAACTTGGCCTGCTAAAAACGTTATAATGGAATCTATTTCTAGTAAGTATAATTCAAGGTTGTTTAGATATGATTTTTTTTTAGAATGCATAGAATACTATCTATTTTACTGTTTTGTCCTAAGTCCAAACCCTCATGTATATCTTGCATGAAAATAATAAGCAAAATAACTAAAGAGAGTTGCTGCGTGGTATCTTGGATTTTCTATAATATAACAAAAGCTACCTCCCAATGATTGCTGGACAGTTACAAATCTGGCATACTATGTAATGTGAATTACATAGAAAATCTGGCATACAATATAATGTGAATTACATAAAAATCTGGCATCTCTATTGGTTGGAATTCTGCTCTGAATAATTTGCAGTTTCAGGAAATTGTACATCATTATATTGGGTCGAGTAGTGGTGATCCATGTTTTCATAACCGGGTCGGGCCCATGGTCCAACCGCGGTTAACTGCGGGCCATTAAGCTTAATAGCCCGGAACATGCAATAACCGTGAATAGCACAAAAAACGGTTGAACCTCTGTAAAACCGGTCCAACCAATGGTTTTAAGAAAGAAAAACCGATTAAAAACTCAAACTTGCTTAAAAATTATGCAAAAGCCCACTGTAATAGGCCCAGCTTGAAGCCCCTGCACAAGCTTGCTGGCAGTATGAGTTATGCGGCTGTATTTATAAGGAATTGATTAAGAGCCAAACCTTTAGTTCTAGGATATGGGACAATTCAGATCAGCTTTTACACTTTCTCTTCCACTACAAGCTGTTTCTTTCACTTCAAGTATAAAATCAGTGCAAAAAAATCAGCATGGCTTTAACGGTTCAACCGGTTGGACCTTCAAAACCTTAAACCTTGGATCGTTACGGTTCGACTCGCGACACGGTCATGAAAACTATGGTGGTGATACATCAGTGGGTGAACCTGGAACCATTTTGGTTTCAAGAAATTCATATTTTAGTCATAGGTGAATGAACCATTTCGATTTTCCAGAGCTTTTAGAGTTGTTTTTTACCAAATGCCTCGACCTTTGAACCAAAGAATCTTTATTTAAGCTTTGTTGTCCAGAGTCATTCGATGAATCTAAAGCCATAATTGTAATAGAGGTTGTTGTGGCACTTCTAGGTTTTTGACTTTTAGGAATTAGTTTCTCACTTGTCAAAGAGCTTTTCCTAAAATCTTTTGATGTATTCATCAATTTAGAACAATTTAGTTGTGCCTCTTCCTCTACTTGGCTATGCTGCTTTGGTGCACTGCTAACTGTGGCATTCCAGATTCTGCTTAGCTTTGCTCTGAATGCTAAACTCAGTGCGCATTCGGTTAAAACTGTTAACAACCTCCTTACCAACACTGTGCGGATCATAAAAGATGGTGTTATGCCTTAAGCATTATACTATATCAATACCAATACAGAAATATAGAATACATTTTTAACTTGGTAGTACAAATTATAAAGTTGTCTTGTATGTTGCTTTCATTCATCTATGTAATCGATTATATATTTTAGTTTAGTCAGTCACGGGCCAATCTAATTATTTCTTTAGGAAAGAGTGCAAAAGAAAATATTTTCCCAATAATGGCGGCGCTCCTGTTAGGATTTTTACATCTTCACCGTGCTTAATTTCGTAAGGCGCCTCGTGGGTCTCCGATTATGGCCAAACGCAAGTTCAGGATGGTCAAGGATATCCATGCTTTCATGGGTCATGCACCCCCTGTAGTTGGCGTGGCGGGCTCCTCCATTTCTTGCTCGCCTGTGGTAAGCCATGTCTTGATCCGAGCTTCTGCCACGTTATCATCCTCTGGCATGCCTGAATCTGTAGATCCGATGCCGATCCTCGAAGCCTCGTCATCGCCAGACGTCGGCGCAGGTTCCTTCCTCGACCCCCTATTGAAAGCTTGATCTGCTGATAGGGGTTTGGCAGCTGCTGGAAGGATGGTATGATTGGTCGAAAGCTCTCGACTTTCTCTGACGCACCCAGTTGTAGATTCTTCGAGCCTCGGGTCATTCATTGCCAACAAAAAAGGGCCTTTATGACTGAACCTATGCTTTAGAAAGCTAAAGATAAATGGGGAAATTCTTTAGTGCTTTATACGATTGGGCCGCGTCCATACTACATTCATTTTAAAGCCTATATTAATCGAATATGGAAACCAGTGGGTGGAGTTGAGTTGTTTGCAAGAAGGAATGGTTTTTTCTTGTTAAATTTGATAGAGTGGATGACCTGGAATGAACAAGAAATGGTGGCCCTTACTATTTCGATTCGAGATTGATCCTGCAAAAAAAATGGCCTCCAGGCATTAATAATTCTAGGGATGTATTATCTTCATTACCTATCTGTGTTCGGTTTGACATTACAAGGGAACTATAGGAGTATGACATTATTTGTGACATTGCTAGTGTCCTTGGAACCCCGCTGGGTATGGATAAATTTGCACGTATTCTTACTGAGATCAGTGCTCCCTTCTCCTTTCCAAAAGCTATTAATGTTGATTTTTCTGTTAATAAATAAATGATCAAAGAAGCAAGCAAAAATAGAATCACACACACGATTTAACGTGGAAAAACCCTTTGCGGGAAAAAACAACGGGAGAAAGGCAAACTTTATTAATTAATTGATGGAGTTTTACAAGCTACTTTCATACAAACCATAGCAATGAGATTATATCCTACTTTCATGCAGCCAAATAAGGGGAGAGAGAGTGAAATAAGGATCTAGATTATCCTTTAGATGAGGTGGCTGAAAATATCTCAATCATGAGCGTAAATTAAGGATCTCCTTTATCCTTTAAATGAGGTTGCTGAAAATATCTCAATCATGAGAGTAAATTAAGGATCTTCTTTATCCTTTAAATGAGGTTGCTAAAAATATCTCAATCATGAGAGTAAATAAAGGATCTAGATGAGATCCTTTAGGTGACATCAGCGGGACCAATTCTAATGAGAATTTCGGATCACAAATTAACAATCTCCACCTTGAGACGAATTCTCATCTTGAAGTAGAAAGATGAACTACAAAAACGAACTCCTTCAACAAATAAATATCTGCCTTGCTCCAATAGTCCCTAAAGACTATACTGTAACACCAACCAAGCTTGAGCAAAGCTCAAACTTAGTAATTGGAACTGGCTTTGTCATCATGTCAACGGGATTGTCATGAGTACTTATCTTGCAAACTTTAACACCACCTTTAGCAATAACATCTCAAATGTAGTGATACCTATTATCTATATTTTTAGTTCTCTCATGAAACATTTGATCCTTTGTAAGGCATATAGCACTCTGGCTATCAAAAAATATAGTAATGCAAGATGTATCTGCACAAAGCTCAAAATATAAACCTCTCAGCCAAGTAGCTTCTTTACATGCTTCAGAAATAGCCATATACTCGGCCTCAGTAGTAGATAATGCTACGGTAGTTTGCAAGGTTGCTTTCCAACTCACAGCACAACCACCAATGGTGAAAACACAACCACCAATGACGGGGAAACATTGGCCATTCCGGTTGTCTATGATTATAAACCACACTGCTGCTTTTCTTACAATGTATTTGGTCACTTACAATAGCAGTGCGACATGACTTGCAATGACGTTCGGGTTCCTGAAGTGCCAGCTGTGCCGCATAGGCCTGCTGTTCCGATCGTGCATTCTTCCGAGCTTGGCACTACTGCCGTCAATTTGACAGTTTCAGCTGCTTGTATTGTTGATCCCTTGCCTGCCCCATCTTCCGGTGCCTCTACTGATCATGTTGTTACCCTTTGGATCTTGGTTGTGATCCACCGATCCATTATGGTCCAGTACCTTACCTTGCGCTTTCAGTTGTTGCGCCTGACTTGGCTTCTCATGCAGTTTCCCTCAATGCTGATCTTGCCCAGACCTAATCAGGCTCTCATGTAAGTGTTGTTGATCGAAATGTTCCTCTTTTGGGTCCTGCTCTCAACCTGTCAGTTGATATGGAGCATGTGGCTTCATATATATGTGGTTTCAACCTTCTGAAACCGATGCGCATGCTTCATTTTCTACTATTGTGCATGATGCTTTAAGACAGCGTTCTGCTGCCTTTGATACTGATGTCTATGGTCCGGTCTCTGCAAATTAAGTTTGTCTGCAAGTCTTCAGGACCTTTTGACTTGCATACATTATTTAAGATATTGTGTTTCAGAAAATCTGTACATGCAGAGATAGCACCATCTGAACAAGAACCTTCGTTTATATTTGAAACTGCTGTGTATGTTAGTGGAAGGCTTATCTGCACTTATAAAGTTAAAGCATTGCGGCGTATGTCGCTAAACGACTTATCTGCATTCATAGTAAAATCATGTGTTTTTCTTTTTTCTTTTTCCTATAATGGTATTTTATATATCAATCAAGATCTTTTCATTTTTCAGTGTTTCATGTTGCATGGGTGATTGAACAATGCTTTTGATCCTATCAACTGAATGCTTGTATAGTAACGCAGCGTAATGCAATTATATTTCGTTTTTTAAATCGAAATTAATCTTCGACTGTTTCTTATTTTTCCATATTGATGTTACTCGCAGCATTCGGTTACTGGATTGATATTTTTACCAAACATTATGTCTCTAACATACAATCATGTCATTTTATAATTTTTCAGACAATGGCTAGATGTGGGCAGCCAATCCCATGTAGCACGTTCAATAACGATGGATCGATTTATGCTTATGCGATAAGTAATCATTTGTTCGTAACTAACGCTCAACAATTGTTGATTTAGCCGTTGAAATCAAAAATTGATAACAACACCCAAGGTGTTCTTACAATACTTCACCAAATCTAGGATCTAAAAGTGTGGAGCCACAAATATAAAATGCAAGTAAAGACAAGGATGTTTAGAGTGGTTTGGCCTATAATCGGCCTACGTCCACCATGGAAACAATTTTCATTATCATTGTGAAATTTACAAGATACATGATTTCACTCATTTCCCTCAATTCACTCTTTTTCTCTCTTTTATAATGAACTTATCTATTTTCACTCTTTTTGCTATTGATTCATTTGAATTCACGAAGGAATGAATGAGATCTCTTGAGTTGTGATGGTTATTGTGTGTATCTTCAACAACTTGAACACTTAGATGATCTTTATTGGTTTCATGATGATTTTGTGTTGGATCTAGGCTAGAGAGAGAAATAATGGAAGTTAGAGTGGTAAAGAAATGAAAATGGTTGCCCTTCAAGGTAGAAAATTCCGTCCCTTGAATGGTGAAAAAATGGCATATTTATAAGTATAGTTTGGTGGGAGTGGAAAAGCTAAAATTTATGTGTGCAGGTAATGGATCGATCGTAAACATAGTTACAAAAATGCCACTGGATTAAATCTGTCTAAGGGTGTGTTCGCCGCTAGCGGAAGCGGAGAATTTGAGCGGAGTATTTGAGTGGAGTATTATAGCGGAGAATTGTAGTTAGCGGAGAATGCGTTTGGCGCGTTAAGCGGAGTATTTGAGCGGAGCATTTTATTTATATTTTGTAATTTAATTAATTATTGATTAAAACATAATAATATAATTATTGCATAAAAACAGTACAGAAAGTGATACATTGCAGAAATACAAAACTGAAATAATAGTAGAAATCCTAAACGTTGCTTGGTCCGCCCTTAATCAGTGAGTACTTTTAGTCGGCAGAAAGTTGATCGCACTTTGTCTCAAATGCCATCCATGGTATTGCATCGTCATCGTTTAAGAGGTTGAATATATCTGCCTTGTTGGGATCTGCAACTATGTGTAATGCTTCACTTAAATTAAAATTTGCTCCTTTACTCAAATGTTTAACACGTGCTATCATATCAGCTTGACTTAAAGAATTTCCTGTTGACCGTATGTTGTTTGTTGTCGGAGTGTTTGGGGTCGGACTTTCCGTAGTTGTAGAATTTTGCAGTTTTCGGGCATGGATGTAATCGACTAGATCAGCCATTTTATTGTCCATTTCACCACGACGTTTTCTGAAACCTCCCTTTTTACCAGAGGATGAACCAACATGCCGAGTTCGCTGCTGAATGGGAGTTTCGAGCACATTTGTTTGAGTGGACGGTTCAGGAACCCAAGAATGATGCGTTGGAGAATTCAAATTGGGAATAGTATTTTGCCCATGGTCTTCTGTTTAATTGATCTGACTGTGGAATTGATCAAATGCCCATGGATTTGCATAATTTCTAGGCAAAGAGGGAGTAAACTGTGGTGCTTGCTCAGGTTGAGTAACAGCAGGTGTATATGATGGCGTATACGTCGTCTGTCCAGTTGCATGTGTTCCTTGAAACAGTTGTTGTAGCTCCAAATGCTCAAGCGGTGACTTTCTAAATTTCAGAATGGATGGGCCAAATTCCTATTTTAACAACATTAATTAATAACGGGTTTATTAAAAAACAAAGCAGAAGTTTACCGCGAATACCTTTAAATGATCATCCCACCATTCATCAGAGCCTGAAACAGTTTGACGATTAGGATCCCAACCAGCTCCAGTTTTGTTGTTCAAGCTTTCCCATTTAACCCATTCCCTTCGAAGACTATCATATTTGTGTCGGACTTTGCTTTCGTAGATCAATTCAAGATATTGATCTAATCTTGCAACGTTGATTTTGACCGCTGCAGCATTATATTTTTCCGCTATCGCTTTGGTAACCCCTTTCTTGTTATTACCACATTTACCGTACGCAGCAACGGCGCATTTCAGCAATAGTCGGGTTGATTCACTGTTCCAATGGTGTTTTGGTTGTCGATTAGCCATTTTTAAGTGGAGATAGGAGAGTGTTTAGAGAAGTAGAAGATGAATTTGTGGTAGATAGAGGAATGGAGAAGGGTTGGGTTTTATAGAAGGAGGGTGGTTGTTGCCCAATGGCTCAAATTGGAGCCGTTGGGCTCCGACGCGTCGGACGCGTCCGAGCCCAACGGCTCTAATTTGAGCCGTTGGGCAACAGGTCCATAATGGACCTGTTGTAAACGGACGCGTCCGATTACAACATGGTCCGTTATGGACCAAAGAACGGGCCCTAACTCATACATTAAAGAGAAAAAAACCCATGCAGAAATGAGATTGACCCATGCTCAAAAGAAATAATACCGATCCATATAATTACGCCATTTCCACCGTCATCATATATAAGTCACTGACCCAAATGCAAAGCTTCTGACCGATCCATGCTATAAATAATGTGTTGATCCAACTATTGTACAACCGTCATTATTTTGTATTTATATTACGCTTGACCTATGTTGCACGTAGTAAAAACGTACCGATCTATATAGTTACTTTGATGCCAACACATTAACATGGTGACCGACCCATTCAATAGGAAAGTGAACTGTCGACCCATAGTGTAAGAGCATTGACTGACCCATATACATATCTTCTGGCCGATCCACACAACTGCTATCACTTGTCAAAACTGCAATTGTCCTGTGTTAATGAAGTTGCTCCAAAACCTTTAACTTAATACCTTACGAACCATACTTTTTTATATATAAATGGCATGCATTGTTGCTTCATGTCTTATGTATGAAATATGCTGGTCTACAATATGTATATTTATACAATATAATATGTATATATTCCCTAGAAGCCTCATCAGCAAATGGTATGCTTCAAGCCGTGTTTAACATAGCCATTTTCCCAATTAGGTAAAACTTCATTGTTAACAGTTTCATGCCATGTGTAGTCAATATATACAGGAGAATTTTCCATTTCTAGCCCATTTTTTTCCACTTTTAGCCTCCTTTTGCAAAATATTGCAAATATAGCCCCCTTTTAGCCACGTAAGCCTTGACCGGGTCAAGGCATGAATACTGGCGCAATCCTGGATTGCGCCAATATTTTAAAAAAGCTTTTCTCTTTGGGGCCCAATCAAGGATTGCGCCCATAGAAATTTACCGAGAGCTATCATCTCTCTGTAAATTCACCTATCCTGGGGCGCAATCCTGGATTGCGCCCCGAGAGATTTACAGTGGCACCAACCCTCTTAAATTCCCCTTCAACCACCACACCCCAATAACTATCCCTTTCTTCCTCAAAACATTACCAAATTCTTTCACAAAACCCTACCTTTTAACCATTTTTTACTTAAATTAGCCTATAAAAAATGAAAATCAAACATTGGAGCATTTGTTCTACTTAGCAGGATTTAGCTCAAATTCAAAGGTACGATCAATAAATCTCTTATTCTCATACATTGAATGCTATACGGTTGGGTCTCCCCAAGTTTAGTTTTATCATTATGTAGGATGGATGAATGTGTAATTGACGATGAGACTTTATCGGAGAATTGGGGAAGTTTGATGTCAGGAGCGTATGATAACATTCATCATGTTGATGCTACACCACAAGCTCCATTGTCACCAATTGTTCATCGACCGGGGAAGGAAATTTGCCCCGATCCAGAAATGTCCGAAATGGTTGAACTCCCAGATCATCTCCCTTGCGCACCTCAAAAGCATTTCATTGCGGTGGATGGAGGTAAATATGTTAATCGAGGCTGAGCACTAGCAATCGGCGAGCCAGTCCCAAGAAAAATTTGTTATTGCAGGTCAGTCTGCGGCGTGGTTGTGAACAAAAATTGAAGCGTTAGTACAGGGCGTAGGATGTATAGATGTAGTCGCTATGAAATGAGCCTCCTTTATCCAAACACCTTTCGAGTTTGTAACTATTGCGAGTGGGTTGATCCTCCGATGTGCCGAAGAGGACATGAGTATGCATTGGAGATGTAGGATGAGAATGAACGACTCAAAAAGGAGATTTTCCGTTTGAAATTATTGAACTCGGACTTAGAGTCCCTGCTCCCACGATATCCCAATGAGTAGTACCAATGTACCAATGTATCCAAATGGTAAAGTAGTTTGCGACAATGTAATAGTTAATGTATGTATTGCCTGAATGTACGGATGAAGGTGATGAATATAAACTCATTGCAAATTGTTGTCATTGCACGAAAGAAAGAAGTTCTTCTACAATCAATCATTAATACAAATAGTTCAAACATTAATACAAATAGTTCAAACATAAGGCTTCTTTTATGACCAATCACTCCGCACTTACTGCATATATTTGTTTTAGGAGCCCGCATTTCATCCATGTTTCCTTTAATTCATGTTGATTTAGGTCTCCCAGCTACTCTACGCACCTTTGGCGGGAGAAGAACCTGTCCCTCGAATGCAGTCCAGTACCGTTTATCTGGAATAGGATGAAATTCCGGTTTGTAAGATGCGTAGTACTTCGTGACCGAATACAACTTGTAAGCAAAGTCATGATGAAATCGATTAGCGTCATTGGTTACATTTGAACAAGTCGCCATTACATGTTCACATGGAAGATGTTGAAGTAAGGGAATCCTACATGTTCACATGGAAGGTGTTGAAGAAATTTGCTTTTGCTCTCAAACATCATACTGACTTTGAAACCATTCTGAACACAAGCCGATGAGAAAATTTCGTTGTTGAATTGCATATTAGCAACCACGGATCTAGCCAACATTTGTGCATTGCACAAATCATCATCCAATGGTACGTCGAACACTGGCTCCGACTCCTCGTCATCACTATCTTCCGGAGCGTTGTCTTCGCCTCTGAAATCAAAATTCAGGGGAGCATTGTTTACTTGCATTGAATCAAACCATGATGTGTCATTATCAGGACGGCTAACAACGGTCATGCTATCAAGTGAAGGATCTGGAATTAACTCGCCCAGGTCTTGTTTATCTATTTCCATACGTCGGGAATATTCAGTTCTACGTTGGATTCGGCTTCGGTAGCTTGTATCGGATACCTGAGTACGCAAGCGGCATATTTTTGAGTACATTTTACTATGTAACATAATTTTTACATCAATAAAACAAGTAACTTACTGTTGGCTCACGTGATTAACATCGGAGGGTGTTGGGTGCATGGGAGCACAATGGTAACTTGTAGACGGTCCGACAGTAGTTTGGGTCGCGAAGTAATTCGAAAAAATCCTACAATGGTAACATAGAACAAATTTTTTTAATCATACACAAGACAATGGTGATATTATCCAGTAGGAGAATTCTACAGTTCGAATTACCCTTGAGTCATATTTTGGACAGTATCCTGCGTCGGATACGGATAGCCAGGTTGCAAATTCACGAATGGATTCCAACCAAAACACATTTGTTGTTGCTCATAAGTAGGTTGGCTCATAGCCGGATTCAGACGGTATGCTGCGGGAGCCGAAACGACAGGAGTTACATGTGGCTCTGCCGACAATCTCCTCTCTTTTATAACGAATAATTCAATATATTTTGACACGACGGACAACATAATTTCAATGTCAGCATCGTCTCCGATTTTAATTGCCTTAGATCCCGAATCGGTCGGCCAATTGCAAACTAACTCAATGTCAAACTCATCCGATTTAATTTTAGTAGCTTTATGGACAGCCTCCTTCAATTGTACAAAGTTTGATCCTTTCAAAGCTTTTGCCTGTTTACTAGATCCACCATTACATGTTCGACATTTATGTTCATCAACAACCAGTTCTCCGTCATAATAGCATAAAGTAGCAATATAGTTCAGCGCCATTCTACGTTAAACGAAAGTTCATAAAAACTTAGATTTGATAGATCTAAAAAAAATAGAAAAACAAACCCATACCTTTCGATAATCTTAAAAAAGACAAAGTCTTTTACTTCTCACTTAGATCCGCAATAAAAGATTCTTATTTTGTTGAATAATGAAGGATCTGTTGTTTTTAAATTTAGTTTTTGGGTTCTTTTAGAGAGAAGTGAAGAATGAGAAGTGGAGAATGAGTAAATAAAGGAAAAGAAATTTATATTCTATCTGTAAATCTCATGGGGCGCAATCCTGGATTGCGCCCAGAGAGAAAATCACTATATTCTCTACTGGCGCAATCCAGGATTGCGCCCCAGGATATGTGAATTTACAGAGAGCTGGCAGCTCTCTGTAAATTTCTATGGGCGCAATCCTTGATTGCATCCCAAAGAGAAAAGCTTTTTTTAAAATACTGGCGCAATCCAGGATTGCGCCAGTATTCATGCCTTGGCCCGGTCAAGGCTTACATGGCTAAAAAGGGGCTATATTTGCAATATTTTGCAAAAGGAGGCTAAAAGTGGAAAAAAAATTGGGCCAGAGACGAAAATTGCTCTATATACAGGTAATGGACTAAGTCTTGTGTAACCGCCAATGCATCATAGAATGTCATAAATAATGCACAATCCATATCTTTGTATTAATAATGTCCAGTTTAACTATATAAGAATAACCGATTCACAATGTATACTATGCGGCTTACTCATGTATTACAACTGGCAGCGTATGGCTTCACACGTGACTTCATATATGGTGTCGATCCATATATGTCGTTGTTGCCTTTTGTATGTCGACCGATCCATACATGAAAGTATACCGATCCATGCACAGTAATCATGTCCTGCCCTTTTGTGAAAGAAGTTTCTGATCCATTGTTTAAGAATGTAAAAATCTATTGTTTGGATAACTTAACACACTGTCTTGTAACCGCATTACAATGGGGTTAACATTTGCCCTTCGGATCTTGTATTTTTTGCATAAAAATATGAGCTTCGAAATGATTCGTTCTCAATGCAATTCTCTTCCTGTTTTATTAAGGAATTACCAATAATAACTTTAAATGGACCAGAAATGGGTTTATGTCACGATTTACACATTCCTTATTTAATGGATCGGATAAACTCATGTACAACTATCACCAACTGTTTTATATCACTTTTTTGGATCCATTTCTTTTCACTTCATCTCTATTTTTATTGCTGAGAGAAAAGCCTTTTAATGGCTGATGTCATCGCTTAAGAACGATCAGTCCGTCTTAATTTTTCATGTTTCACAAATCCGAAGTTCAAAATGTCATGTTTTCTCTGATCATTTTTAGTCTTGTTCTTAACGAATTAGGATTTGGCATAGAGATGATTTTTTAGAGCTTTGAATCGGGTTTGTAGGCGCTCGCAAAGATTTGAGATAGATTCCCTAGGTGTGATCACAATTACTGTGCACATATTTCTTCACTGATTCACATTTGAAGACAAAGCTAATTGAGATCTGGCTTGTACTTGGATTCGAAGTCTATTTTTCCATCAATTTTGAGTTAGATTCAAAGTTTTGTATGTTCTGACTCTCAACATTGTATAGGATTTCTATCCGAGTGGTGCTGTGGATTTGAGTGATAACTTGTATGTTGCTGTTGAACACGAATTCGGCAAGATATCATTTGTAACAACAGAGCTTTGATTATTGATTAACTTTTGACCGCAATTTGCCATGAACTAAATTTAATTCAACACATAAGTTCTTTGTTAATGATGTACAATCTTGCTTTTAAATATGCACAAACTTTGCTACTCGTTCCTTGAGCTTGCATTTTCTAGTGTTGATGACGTACCAATTGTCAAACTCGGCCTTTGGATCATACTTCGGGTTGGCAATGTAAAAGAATCCTCATACAAATTGTTTTAAACTCAGACTTGTATTTGATCTTGCTGCTGTAGTAACACACATTTCTCTTTAATCATTGCCTTTTTGCTTGTTGAAATGGTCTTTGTAGTGTTTGGGCTTTAACCGTTGGTGCAAGAACCTTTGTCCTGATCAACGCCTAAGTTTTTATTTGTTGCGTGGAGGCCTTAACTCGGATTTGACAATAGTGCGCATTGTCGAACAAGTTTGATCACTTGTTGGCTTCCAGTGTGTACCTCGAGTCTGCATTGTTTTCAATGGATCAAAATAGCCCGATCCATAACAGATCTGTTATGACCGATCTATGATCGGTCATGTCCGATCCATGATGGATCGGTTATTTCCGATCCATGATGGATCGGTCATGTTCGATCCATGAAAAACTATTTTGTTTGAGGGCCTTATATTGATCAACAGTTTTCTTGCAGTAATACACAATGTTTTTCAAGGCCACCATCAACAGCTCAAACTTATAACAAGATCATCATGCTATTTCACTACTATGACTGAACCTGTAACAAAAAAAACACTTGCATGTTTTTGGGCCAATATTTTGCTATCGACTGCTCACATCGACAACATATTAGTTAATCATTAAAAATTTAGCTATGGTGATTCTGTGTTCTAAATTGAATGAAGTGTCTACACAGAATTGTTTTATTCAACCGTTTATAACTTGTCGAATATTGTCTGCACAAACACGACATTCTAATTTGAATTCGCACCGAGTTTGAGATCAACTAATCGACACACGCCGATTGTGTATTTCAATCCTCGTTATTTTAATGATTTATATAATTCCGCACAACGGTTCATATTTTATGAAACATGTACCTGTGTGCTGCTTTTTAAAACAAGATTCCATATGCAAAGTGAACACCAGACAAACAAAAAGTTATTGTTCTGCGAAGGAATTTACTTTTGCTAGAATTGAAGCTTCTATTTGAGTTTCTGAATTGTAAGCAAATCAGCCTTTGGTTATTCCATGTCCTCTTGACAATCCACCAAATAGATGTCGTTCTGCGTTAACTTAATATGTTTTTAATCAAGAACACATTCAGTTTGACATCCCGAGCTTGACGCAAAATTGCCAGGGAAAGAGGAATTTGCTGATTGTTCATTTTTAGCCTTGTTGCAGTAGCTTAGTTGGTGCCTTCTAGTATCGGCTGGACTCGGAAATTCAAGTTTGAACCTGCACATAGCTTTTAAAACAGTTGACAATGCACACTGGACTCGTTCGGACCCTTGCCTTATTTCGATGAACAATGGTGGAACATTGACCCAGTTTTATTGGACAGTTTCCTTTTGACATGTGTGCTCATACTGATACCCTGTAATGAAGAGAATTTGCGCGCTTCTGGCGGCGAATTCATTGTCGATTGCTCAAGACAACAACGGGTTAGTCCAATAAAAGGAAACAGGTCATAAGTATCATTTAAAAACTCAAGTGTATTATCGAGGTGAATCTGTTTTTATCTAAAAGACTATGGCTCTCTAGATACAATTTCAAGTGCCCCACTTTTGAAGTTAAGGCAAGTTCTCTTGTTCGCTGTACGCTTTGGCTCATATACCTTCAAGTGCATTCATTTCTTCATCGAGTGTGAGTAGATTTTTTTCTTATTGCGATGTCATGATGAGCCCGTGGTATGTTTTCCAAACATTTCCCAATCTTAATGTGGTTGTGTTGCCCCAAACCATGGGTCGTCACGAGTTGTAATAGATGAATGTGATTAGCTTGGCCTAATTTCCTTGATTCAATTTTTCACACTAGAAGCTTTTAACTTGTTGGGAAAGTCTATTTCGCTTTTACCAGCTTATCTAGATCTTCTGAGTTTGCCAATATTTCTTGGTGTTTACACCAGAAAATGGATCAAACACCAATGGTACGTGATCCGTACTTCACCAGTGTGGTAAGAAAGTAAATGGAGCCGCAATCAACAAGAGATAAAAGAAAAAATGTGAAGAAAGTGTAATTGAGACAAGGTTTTTAGAGTGGTTCGGCCTTAAGCTAGGCCTATGTCCACTATAAAGGTATCTCGCATTATCATGACAATGATTAGAAGGCATATAAGCTCTCTTTGTACATACATCTCCTTACTTCCACAACATATTCTCTCTCTCACATACAAATCTCACTTAGATTCATGAAATTCAATGGGAAAATGGTAAGATCTACCGAGGAGAAGGATAAGTCAGCGGTGGAGAAGGGGAATGGAGGAGAATCTTCAGTCTCTTTTCAGCTTAGATGATCTTAATGGATGCCATGGCCAGATGGATGAATGATCTTGGGATGGAGATGACGATGATGGTTGAAATGCTAAGGAATGGTAGAGGAAAGAATTCGACAGCACTTCGTGGTTGCCGGGAGTCCCCCCTTTGTAGTGGAATCCATGGCCTATTTATAGGTGAGCTCCCTTGAAGAAATGAGCTGAAATTCATATACGCAGGCTATGGGTCGTTCGTCCCATAAATTGCGAAAATGCCACCGCCTAGTTGTAGCCAACTGGCAACAGCTGTATCCTGCTATCCTATGCGAATGACTTCATAGGGGCAAGCGGCTTCATAAGAGCAAGCGACTTCTTAGGCTAGTGCACGGGTGAATGGTCAAAGCTTGTAGAGTAGATCTATGTGTGACCACTTAGGAGTTGTCATCTGGCCGACCGATAGGTAGTATTTGATTGAATCATCGCAACTGATTGCGGAATGAGCGGGCGACTGGGGCTGAAATCTATGAGCGGATGTAGGATGCATGTGCGGCCTTTGGTGTCTTTGCGTTTCTTGCTCAAGAGTCTCGTACAATTGATTAGGACAGTATGAATTGAATGACTACTAAGTGGAATGTGGGTTTAATACCAATTTTCCTCCTTGTCTTGCACGACCGGTCCTTCTCAACGTAGGAATGTTTGACAAGGAAGGAGAAGGACGAGCGACTTCTTATTGTTTTCGAACTGTGTCGTACCCCATTCTTGGTTTGCATGTACGACCCATTTGTACGATCAACTCATACCCGATCGTGCTATGATGAGGGAACGACCCAAACGGTATGACAAACGGAGCGAGCTATCCTTCTAAGTGGGCGGTCTCTCAATGTGTTCTAGTTGTGCTGCGCCTCAGTTTAATGATGTTCGAGCGACTTCGTTTGATATAGATGGTCGTCCCTTGCCCCACGCTCGACCCGTGGCTTGTGCTTGACCTTGTTTAGTGCGAACGACCTTGGTATATTTGGTTGGAATATGGATGCGCGAGCCTTGTGGGTGCTCGTCTTATGGTTCTAACGTAGACTTAATCATCCAATGCGTGTATGATTTTTAAGGGATAAAAATTTGCCCCTTTAAGTTTGTAATTTGTAAAGATTACATGCTTCTAAATAATGAAATGAAACACCATTTGATGGATTAAGTCTAGTTTCCTATAAGACGTGCACGCTTGCTAATGGTTCGTGCTTATATAAGACCAAACAACCTCATGGTCGCTCACACACAGACATGGTCATTTGTTTACAGTTTGATCGGTCGGATCTGATTTATTGGGCCAATATATCAATGTGTTCGTGCGAATTACTTGGGCAGGCTGGATCTGGTGAGCTTTCTTTTAATTGCAATCAAGCGGGTTATTCAGATCTGGACGAGCTGACGTGTCACTTGGGCCTTTTAGCCTTCTTTATATATTGTCTCTTCGTTTTCCCGCCTTTCATTTATTTCAACTTTGTGAAGGATCTACATTAATGGCGGCTCTGCCTTAGAGGACTTCCAGCTATACGCAATTTCTTTCAGATTTTAACCGTATTATCTTCTTGAATCCTCGGTCCATCATTGTGCTCGTTCCTTTCAGCTAAGCTTCACCAACTACACAATCAATTGAAGCAATTTTCCTTTGAATCCGAGGTTGCTTGTTCGTACTTAGGTGAATTTCTTTCTTCGATTCTTGCTTCTAGGCGATTGATTTTATGAAAGTTTAAAGTTTGGTTTCGAGATTTTGGGGTAGAATTTTGGCAGTTTGTCATGATTGTAATGACTAGAATTTTTTTCTGGTTCGACTTAGAATGCTCTAGGGTTTCGTTTGTGTAACCATTTGATGGATCTGAATTGCACAAAAGCCTTTTGATTTTCTGATTTCAATAATATGTCTATGAGTTGTTTGTTGAAATGCTTTGAACAACCATGCTTCCGATAATATAAGTATTAGTCCCGTTATCATGTGTGGTTGGTTCGAACTGAGCTTTTGTGCACTTGAATGAATGCAAATTTTTACAGTACATATGGCGCAACGTCCAGGATCAAACTCCACATGAATTGACGTATTCGTGGAAATATGACCTAGGATGAGGTAGGTGCTCAACTCCGTTGATCTTACGATGCCGGAATCTCACTATCTTCAACACGTTGATCTCGCAAGATACCGTGTTGATGATCTACGATTCTTCGAACGTTGATCACTCGTAAGTGATACCGTGAATCGGCTTCAAATTCGTTGATTTGAGCGCACTCAAATATTCGAAAATGGAGAAAGGAGATAAACTCAACTTCCAATTTTTAATGGTGGCACAAGCTCACACAAAGGGATTTTAATCAAATATCAACAACCTGTACAACTCAAACCACACCCTTATTTATAGGGCTTATGCACGCCTTATCCAAACGGACGACTCTAGTACAGATAAACGACCCTAGATAAATGGTCTACTCATTACGATTCGACCACAGAACGATCGACTCGTCTACATACAAAGGAGCGAACGACCTGGATAAGATCTTATGTTTAACGGCTCTTATTATCTTCCGCTAGAAACTGATTAAGGGTGATCGGTCCCATGTCAAATGATTTCAGATGGAACGATCCAAAGACGAACGACTCAGTCTAATCCTTGAACGACCGGTTCTCTACTACTTCAAGTCTCGAAATTAAGGACTATCCGCTTTCTTTTCCTTCTCGCTCTAGGTTACTGAGAGAATGTCCTAAATCACTAAGCGACTGGTAGCTCGCATGCAAACATCTTTTGTGGTGCGCAGCATCATCCTCCACAGGTTGAAAAAAATTCATCCTCGAATTCGAACATTCCTCTTCGTTCACAAGCTCATCTTCGTAATATGGAATCAGGTACTTGACATTAAATACATCTGAAGTATACACGTCCTCTGGTGGCTTCAATTGATACGCATTATTATTGATTTTCTTTACAATCTTTATGGGACTAATCTTTTGAGCTTTCAACTAGTTGTAAGTTCCAACAGGAAAACGATCCTTTGTTAATAATGCATAAACAAGATCTCCTTCTTTGAAACTAATAACTCGACGTTTTGAGTCTGCAATTTGCTTATACTTAGTATTTGACTTTAGCAATCTCTCTTGCACCACTTTATGACAATTTTGCAGATCGCTAACAAAATCATTGGCACGTTTAACCATCCCTTTCGGCGGTGTTACCATAGAAAAGTCTAAAGGTCCTCTTGGTGTGATTGAGTAAACAATTTGGAATGGACTAAATCCAGTACTTCGATTGTTAGCATGATTATGTGCGAACTCTGCTTGACATAATTTCACATCCCAACTCTTCAAGTTATATTTTACCAGGCATCTCAACAGATTTCCCAAAGATCTGTTAACTACTTCTATCTGTCCATCTGTTTGTGGGTGATAAGCACTGCTAAATTTCAACTTCGTTCCAATCATTTTCCACAAACTAATCCAAAAATGACTTTGAAAACAGTTATCTCTGTCTGAAACAATGGATTCAGGTAATCCATGAAGAAGGTAAATCTCTTTGAAGAATAACTGAGCAACGTTTACAGCGTCTGCCGTCTTCTTACAAGCAATAAAATGAACCATTTTTGAAAAATGGTCTACTACCACATATATAGAGTCATTGCCCCGTTGTGTTCTTGGTAATCCCAAGACAAAATCCATACTAATATCTACCCATGGCTAAGTAGGTATAGGCAATGGTATATACAATCCAGCATTAGTGGCAGTTCCTTTGGAAACTTGGCACACGTGACACCTCTGCACAAACTTCTCGACCTCTTTCCTCATAAATGGTCAAAAATAAGAGTCAGAAATCAGTTTCAAAGTACGGTCACGGCCCACGTGCCCATCCTCATGCAATTCTTTGACGATCTTCATTCTCAAACTACAATCAGGAATGCGCAATTGATTTCCTTTGAATAGAAAACCATTGTTTAGTATGTAGCCCTCCATATTCCCTCCTTTGACTCTGTCTATGACCCGCGAGAAATATGAATCGTTAATTAGTAATTCTGGAAGTTCATCAAAACCGACGACTTCGACTCGCATAGTTGTAAGCAAATGATTCCTTCGACTCAAAGCATCAGCTACTCGATTCGTCTCTCCCAACTTGTGCTTCACGACAAAAGTAAACTATTGCAGATAAGCAATCCACGACGCATGCCTTGCAGCAATTTTATCTTGCCCTTGCAAATGTTTCAATGCTTCATGATCCGTATATAGAACAAAATCCTTATGAAACAAATAATGTCTCCAATGTTTTACGACTTGTACAATAGCATAACACTCCACATCATATGTATTGTATCTCATCTTTGCTCCCGATAATTTCTCACTGAAGTATGCTATAGGACGACCCTTCTGACTAAGCACTCCTCCAATTCCAACTTTTGAAGCGTCTGTATGCAATTCAAATAACAATTTGAAATTTGGTAACACGAGAACTGGTGCGGTCGTTAAAAGTTCTTTGATCTTTTCAAACGACAACTGAGCGTCGTTCGTCCATACGAACTGCTTTTGTTTCATGCAATCCGTAATAGAGGCCATCACGCTACTGAAGTGTGGAATAAACCTTCGGTAGAACGATGCCAAACCATGGAAGCTTCTGACTTCTGTTATGGTTTTAGGTTAAGGCCAACTTTTGATTGCTTTGACCTTATTCTGATCTACCTGCAACCCTTCCTCAGATACAATGTATCCCAAGAATAAAACTCTTTGTGTCATGTACATGCACTTCTTTGTTGCAGCATAGAATTGTTCTTGACGAAGAATCAGTAACAAGGCTTTTAAATGTTGTACATGCTCCTCCATGCTAGCACTGTAGATCAAGATATCATTAAAATGAACTACAACAAACTTCCCAATGTATGGTCTGAAAATCTGGTTCATCACTCTCATGAAAGTACTTGGCGCATTCATAGACCAAATGGCATAACCAGCCATTCGTACAACCCTTCACGAGTTTTAAAGGCGGTCTTCCATTCATCTCCCGGTATAATTCAAATCTGATGATAACCACTCTTCAAATCAATCTTTGAAAAAATGACAGATCCACTAATTTGATCCAATAGATCAATCAATCTAGGCATAGGAAATCTGTATCTGACAGTGATCTTGTTGAGAGCTCTACTATCCGTACACATTCTCCATGATCCATCCTTCTTTGGAACTAATAAAGCAGGTACGGCACAAGGACTGAGACTTTCTCGAATTCTCCCTTGCTCAAGCAGCTCTTTAACCTGTCTTCTTAGCTCTTCATGCTCTCACGGGCTCATTCGATAATGTGGCCTATGCGGTAATACTGCTCCTGGCACCAAATCAATCTGATGTTGTATGTCCCTGAGCGGTGGTAATTCCTTCGGCAACTCGTCCAGAAATACATCTTCAAACTCTTTCAACACAGGTGTAACTTCTGCAGGTATTTCATGCTCTCCAGGAGATTCAAATCTGATTAGCATATACACCTCATGACTCTCTTTTACTTCTTCGACAAATTCCTTCAAAGATACAACATTAGTCGGATTCATCTTCCTCTCTGCTTTATCTTCATTTTATTCACGCTTCTTATGAACTAACGTGATTTTCGAACCTTCAAACATAAAACTATAGTGTTGGTTCGACCATCATGGTGTATAGCTCTATCATACTGCCATGGTCTTCCCAAGAGTAAGTGGCATACATCCATGTGAACTACATCACACCAAATATTATCTTTGTACTTCAGTCCAATGGAAAATGATACATACGCTCTTCTTCCCACGGTGACTTCTCCTCCTTACTTTAACCAAGCAAGCTTGTATGGCCTAGGATGTTTCTCGGTCTTTAATCCAAGCTTCTTAATAGCTTCTTCAGAAATCATGTTGTCACAACTCCCGGCGTCAATAACGAAATGACAAATTTTCCCCAGAATAGTACAAGTCGACTGAAAAATATTGTTTCTCAACCAATTAGAATCATCTTCATGCTTCAGAGTTATACATGATCTACTCATCATTAAACTATTTCCCTAGTCTCCTGACTCTACTTCTTCCACATCATTTTCAACATCATCAACAAATTTTGGTGGTAGAGAATAATCTACTTCGGCTATTACATGTTCAGCTATCATTGTTCTCTTCTTTAGCTTAGGACAATCATTGCTTTTATGACCAGCTTCTTGACAATTAAAGCATTTGATGATTGAATTGACTTTAGGTTTAATAGCTTCGTTGTTAACAGGCTTAGCGACTGGATTAGTAGCATGTGCACTGCTGTTAACCCCTTTGCTTTGACTGTTTGAATTCGTGAACACTCCTCCTCCTCGTCTTCCTTGCTTCTCCCAAGCTACTGGTGAGCTTCAGCAACGGACATTGGATGGAACATATTCACCATATCCTGAGTTTGGGTTCTCAATCCTCCAACATATCTAGCAGTCAACTGTTCCTCTGTTTCCGTGATGTCATTACAAACAATCAATTGATAGAATTCATCAGTATAATCACTCACAGTTTTCGTCCCTTGTCGCAAGTTTTGCAAATGTTGATACATAAGCAATTGATAATTATGAGGTAAGAAAGCAGCTCGCATCATCCTTTTCATCTTTTCCCATGTGACAACCTTCGGTTTTCCCATTCTTTCACGAGTTAGCTTCGTTTTTTGCCACCAGGAAATAGCTCTTCCTCTCAAACGAGTAGCTACTAATTTCACTCTTCTATTTTCTGGCACATTTTTGAATTCCATAATTTCCTCCACATTCGACAACCAATCTAGGAATTCTTCTGCAGACATTCCTCCTTTGAACTCTGGAATTTCTATTTTCAGTCGTGATTCCCAGTTATGTTGACCTTCTGGTTGATGGAATGGATCTCGATCTCATCTTGGAGAATGGAAACGATTGCTACTTCTTTCATCTTCACTGATTGACTGATGAAGATAGAGCATCTTCATGTCTTTCACTTCTTCGGGACGGTTCACGAGAATAATCATTGCGATTCCTTCTCACTCGATCCGATGGTGGTGATCTTCTATGTCCTTCTGAACTCGATGGCGAAATTCGATGTCCTCCATGATTGGAATTGGGTGATACTCTTCGTCTGGTTTGATTCATTTCTATCATGAGCTTTTATAATTTTCCAATTCCTTCATCAAATTTATCATTGATTATTTTCCCTATTTGTTCGGCTTCTACTCTCCGATACATTTCTTCCAAATTCTGATGGCGATTAACACGTCTTGGCGGCATAATCACCTCTCAAACAAAGAAAAATTAAATTTCAAACACTGATGGTCTAAATGAAATAACGGTCTGAATGGAAATGGTCTAGATCTGGCGATATAGGAAATGGTGATCGCGACTAAATTAGATCTAGTGATCTAACTAGCTTCGGCGATCATATACAGGTGGTGGTGACTGATTGATAGATGCCACTGAACAAGATCTGGTGATCTGAACAGCTCCGGCAGTCTAACCAGTGGTGATATGAATTGGATACCGTTATGGTGGAAATGGAATGAGTGTTGTCGGTGGCGATGGTGATAAACCTGAATGGTTTCTGGCGATCCAACCAAATGATGGAAATCTCGCGTTGGCGATCCAGCCAAGATGGTGATCAAGGCTCCAACGATACAACCAAGTAATGGTGATCTAGCGTCGGCGATCCAACCACAATGGCGATCAAGGCTCCGGCGATTTAACCTAAATATGGAAATCCTGCTCTGATACCAAACTGGCGCAACGTCCAGGATCAAACTCCACACGAATTGATGTATTCGTGGAAATACGACCAAGGATGAGGTCAGTGCTCAACTACGTTGATCTTACGATGCCGGAATCTCCCTATCTTCAACACGTTGATCTCGCAAGATACCGCGTTGATGGTCTACGATTCTTCGAACGTTGATCATTCGCAAGTTATACCGTGAATCGGCTTCAAATTCGTTGATTTGAGCGCACTCATATATCCGAAAATGGAGAAAGGAGATAAACTCAACTTCCAATTTTTAATGGTGGCACAAGCTCACATAAAGGGATTTTAATCAAATATCAACAACCTGTACAACTCACACCACACCCTTATTTATTGGGCTTATGCACGCCTTGTCCAAACGGACGACTCCAGTACAGATAAACGACCCTGGATAAACGGTCTACTCATTACGATTCGACCACAGAACGATCGACTCGTTTACATACACGGGAGCGAACGACCCAGATAAGATCTTATGTTTAACGACACTTATTTTCTTCCGCTAGAAACGGATTAAGGGTGATTGGTCCCATGTCAAATGATTTCAGATGGAACGATCCAAAGACGAATGACTCAGTCTAATCATTGAACAACCGGTTCTCTAATACTTCAAGTCTCAGAATTAAGGACGATCCGCTTTCTTTTCCTTCTCGCTCTAGGTTACTGACTGAATGTCCTAAATCACTAAGCGACTGGTAGCTCGCATGCAAACATCTTCTATGGTGCGCTGCATCACATACGATGCTTGATAAAATGCCCGTACCATAAAGCTTTGATATTGATACGATTGTTTCATGCTCTGTTTTGATGTTGGTGGCACCTGTTTTCATGTCCAGTTCTGCAATCCCTTAATATCCTTGCTCGTGCACTCTTGTCGCTTATGTTTAATTTGGCAGGGGTCGTTTTTGCTTAATTCTTATGTGGAGTTGATTATGAACGAGCCTGACCCGATTGAACATAAGCGACCGACTTTCCTGTGTTGAATGTGTACGATCGTACACCCATGATCAGGATTCGAGCGATCATTCTTGAGTTAAAGTGTACATGATCCATTTAGATCGATCATGTATGACCATGAGTTAATTGAGTATGCCCAACCGAGCTAGAATCCTTCATATATGACTAGGTAAGGGTCATGTGCGACCGGCCGAGTCTGGTTTGCATTGTTAGGTTAATTTTCCTTGTAGTGCTTGATCTGTAATGACAAATACTAACACACACGTTCGAGCTTACAATTTTACCGTCGGTCCTCACACCAACAGTAGATTAGTATGAAGTCTAGGTATACCTAGATGAGCATTCTTTATATAAACATCACCATTCAAGCACCAAGTATTACCGATATTGGAATTAGTTTAATCAATGTGCGCTGATCGCGAATCCCAAACCTCATATCGTGTTTGGAGAAACCAAGAGTTCTGGTCAGGTAACCGATACAGTGGATCAAACTGATACCGTGCTGGTTCATCGTTATTTGGGTATAATTATTTCTTTCACCCTCTTTCAAAACATACGGTGCTGGTTCATCGTATTCAAGAGTTTATAAACCCCTACCGATACAGTGGATCAAACTGATCGACCAAAACTCATAAACAACTCAATCAATAAATCTCCACAATATGAAATCATTTTATATTGAACAACAAATACGCGCTCATATATATACACTCAAACTCAATCTAGGGTATTACTAACTCCATCTCTATAGAGTCACGCCACAGAGCCAAGGTAATTACTTAACCTTCAGCTATGATACCACTGGAATGACCCGGGGAATTTGCGACCTTGGTTATTGACATGAACCCAATGTCGACTATCCAAGCATCAGAAATACCGGATAGTTAATAGAAAGAAGTTAGAGGGTGAGAAATAGAAAGAAAGAAAATTAGAATAGAAGAAGATCACAACAACAGAATAAGAGTAACACAAATCTCACAGCAGAATGAATAAAATATAACATAACTTTGAAATAAAAACAGTATATGTATACAATAACATTTATTAGAGTACAACACTTACATCACAACGGAAATAAACAATCGCTATAAAATCTTGAAGCCTCCTGCTCCAAGCTCTAAGTATATCTATAAAATCCTGACTACTTGACTGCCCATACAAAATTGGGCACCCAAGAGTTTAGGGAAAAAAAAAACTACGGGTCAGTCATGGGACTGGTATGAGTAAAACCATTTAAAACAGTTTGAGCAATTAAATGATATCTCATAAGACCACACCGTATAACGAAACGGGTTTTTCCCTTCTGAGAATCCAAAACACTTGGTCCAACATTCAAAAACCTTTTGAAAGGAACGATAATATTTATATCAAACTCATTTGATATTATAATAATGTCTATAAACCACAATATAATAATCATCTAGCAGAACGCTTTCATCTCACGTTCCACATACATAATATATAATCAAAAACCGTATTTTTATTTTAAAAATAACACTCTTCACACTCGTTCTAGGATACTACTTATCCCATCTCTAATGAGTCATTCTTATTGGATATTACTAATCCAATCTCTGATGAATTCTTTCGTTTGGTTCTAATGTGTCTTGTTCTCGAGCTCTGTAAACCAAAGCTCTGATACCAAACGTGATAACAAGGAATTTCCTTGATCCGAATCGATCGCTAAACCGACCAAGACCGTTCGAAACCCCTGATTGTTTTGAGAACACGACAAATCATAACACAAACAGAAGAACATTTCATTGTTATTACAACAATTCCATCAGAATACAAGAATATACAGAGTATAAATAAATATTACACAGTTGATAATTATCAGAGATTTAAATATATTACTGCAGCGGAAACATAATACAAAACATAACTGAAAGAAATACACGGATACAGAGCTTTCCGAATATCACTTCAGCTATAAAGCAGGATCCTGTGAATATAATATCTGCAAAACCCAACTACTAGCTGCCCATGCGGAAAATAAGGGCACCCAGAGTTTAGGTTAAAACAATAAACTCCAGGTTAGTAATGTGACTGGTGTGAGAACTAAAACAGTTATTAATATTTATTTTAAAGTTAGGTAAATCAATGGGCTACGCCATATAACACGGAACGGGTTTCCTCCCAAGAATACCAGTGCATAAAACAAACAGCGCAATGCTAAATGAAGAACAATGAAGCTATTATAAGACCCAGGTCCCATCACACAATGCAACACAAGCCGGAGGATAGGGTTTTACCTTATAATAGCCAAAGAATGCTTGATACGCGAAATTTAATATTTTATTATTACTATAAGTGTATAGTGTCAAAAACAACTTCAAATATAAATGTATCAATCAAAGGCGGCATGGGTACCATCTATCATGTCGCCATACTAGGCTCTACAATCAAAACCGCAATATGTCGTATTGGAAGTTGGATTTCCATCTGTGAACCGAGGCAAAAGATAGTCCTCACCGCTTCGAGACAATCTAGCCCATGTCTCAGGGTCAGAGCGCATCGACCCTTGGATCGTCAGGGCCGGTCCACCGATGTGGATTATTATGCATGAACAGTGCGTTTCCCCGCCCTATGGGGCGTAAATGAGCCAACGAATGACTCCATCGGTCCCGGATCGACCGATATAACCGAGGCGCCTCAAAATCCAACAACCACTTGAGTCAAACTCGTCATCCAATTCAAGCACTGACGCCACTCCTAGCTAGAAAGAAACGCATGCCCTCCCTGATGTCCTCTCCAGTTTTTGGTTCACACCGGGGTGTGAGGCTCGCGAATTAACGCTACACAAAGCGATGCCACAAAGGCCGTGCTTTGATAATCAGCCACAAGACCCTGCTTTTCAACAAAAGCCTTGCTCATTTGCATCTCAGCATGACACACATGCAATTCACGCCATGGATGTATATCAATCACACAGAATGAAATCCAGTGTCAGACACATAATCCATTTACAAGTCAGTTCTGGGTCTGAACGAAACCGGAGGCACCTTGTACCTCGCATATCCATCGATCTCCTAATACGTCTGGACGATCACCAACTGATTCCCTCCTCTTGGGTGTACAGCCCAATCAAGATCATCAGTAATTATCCAAACGATGTGAAGACCTCCGGTCTTCAACCACCGTCTTCATCTCCGACTTATCGTCGTATCAGTTATTCAGAATGGAATAAACCCGGTCTTTTTGAATAACTCGCATATATGATAAACAAATGTTACACAAACACAACATACGCCTCATTCTAATTCAGAATATCTTTTTATTCAAATATTCACTTCATTAAGGAAAGGTTCCCATTAATTTTATCAAAGATAAATTCTTTTAAATTTATTCTTTAATCTTCCTTTAGATATCATGTCTTTAACTGGGTTAAAGAACCAATGTCATTTAATACACGGTTCACGATAAACCCAAAATCACATTCCATTCATCAGTCTCTAACCGTAAATTAGTAAGAGAACAATTCCCTAAGCATTAACCCCGAAGGGCGAAACCAACATCAGATCAATACCCAGGAAACCATTCGACTTGGCCAATTTCCAGTTAGCTTCTAAATTTCATTACAAGCGTTGTATTTTTATTCTAGTTATAAACTAGCTCATTTTGATAAAAATATATTTTTATCTTTTCAAATATAGGATTTTTCATCCCAATTCTTTCTAAATCATAATACACAAATTATTGATACTTTTATTAATTTTACCAAGGCCCGTACAGTCGATTTCCATATACGGTCATCGAACTGCACTTACAGCGACCTTTTCCAAATTTGATTTGGACATAATTCCAAATCCAACTGTTAGATTTAAAATATCTTATATTCGTTAGAAAGTTCTTTTTGATACGAACCTAACGGTTCCGGTTTCAGGAGAATCCGACAGTCTGATCTCCCGTAATGTCAATTCGAAGTCAATGGTCGAAATTCGCAAACGGCCGCGGCGCGACGCGTTCTATTCAGGCCATTAATATATATAATATATATTTCGTCGATTTCAATTCAAAGCATATTTTATAAATTGTTTTAACTTCGTTTTAAAAACAATTCCAACTTCATTTTCAAATTTAAATCAAAATTGAATATTCTATATCGTTAATATATAAATGATAATATTTTAAAAATATTAGATTTCGAAATCACTTCTTTTTCTATATTCCTTATAAAAATGAATATAATCGATATAAATATCGTTCGCGTCAAAATGGCGCATCTCTAATCAACACGGCTTTATATATTTGAATATTTTAAAGGAGGGGATGGCGCGCGGGGGTGTCGCAGGAGCTTCAGGTGGGTGGTCAGGACAGATGGCGGCTGCAGGGGACCATGGCAGAGGCTAGGGTTTCAGATGGGGGAGGTTTGGGGATGTCGGATCAAGACTGGAGAGGGAGGGGACTCGCACGCGGCGCCAAGGAGGGGGCCAACATCGGAGGGCGGCGGCGGAAGCACCTCCGGCGGCTGTTGCGTCGACGAGCGACTGGCTTCGTCCGTCGTTCTTTTTGTTTTTTTCTCTTTATTCTAATCGGTCTGATCGATGGAAGATAAGGGGGGAGTGAGTAGAGATAAGGTTGACTTTATATATATATATTATTATTTTTAATTTAAAAAAGTAACTTTTTAATATGAACTCGAAATCAAGCCCACCGACTGTCGTCCTTAGCTAATTACCCTCATTCCGAACACAATGGGATATGTTTCTTAAGCCAGTTCGGCTGTTACAATCCATTTCAGTCAAAATCAAAATATAAATCTATATATTCTCTTTTGAACGTACATTTCAATTTACCGGGGCCACATACTGACTCGAAAAATTCCAGAAAAATTATTTCTAACTTCGTATTGACAATACGGTCCTAACAAAACTAATTTCATCAAATTTTGAGACCGTTTGAAAAATGGTCATTTTCCAGTTGATTAAATTCAACTAAAACTGGTCAAACGCGTTTAAATGCGCCACGCTCACATATTGATTCTAAAAGTTATGAATTTTGGAATCTACCAATAATTTGAAATCACGGATCCAACAAAACTAGTTTCGTCGAAAACAGAGGTCGTTTGCAAAATGGCTATTTTTAAGGGCCATATACATATATTAAAATATATATAAATTTCACAGCGACTATTCTGAATTTTAAACCGGACGTAACTTACACTCTGTAAAGTGAAATCTCAGTTTCTTAACTTCGTTAGAAAGATATTGTTCATCAGATTCAAATATTTCTTATTTCGTCCAATTCTGACTTATATTGAATTCTGTATATTCATTTGAAATTAGAAATCGAATTTTCGAACTACCGCGCCATTTCAGGCTCGTTATATAATTAAAATAAATTTATTCGTTCTAACTTCGTCGAAAATAAATTTTTCCTTGTTTTTATTTAAAATAATTCATTTAAAATATTCAAAATTCATTAAAATCGCCAAAATAAATTTTTTAAATTGGATCAGATTTTCCGGGTTGTTACAGTGGGCGCTTATTGGGTAATGGATTCCAACTGGCAGGGTATGGGACCACCTTCCGACAGTGCATCTCTAGAGAGGAATACACCAGACTCAACAAGAACATCTTGCAACCCGGGCAGAAGATGACCAGTCACTCATTTCGCTTGAGTGTACCGAATGTATTATCACCAACGGTTGGGATCATCAACCGTTTCCCGAAAGGGACAACATCAAAATAGGTTAAAGAAGTAAATGAAACTCTAGATCAGGTGACAATACACCCTAATCGGCAGCCAACCACTTAGTCATGCGACCTAACCGATTTTATACCATTTCTCTATTGTAAGGCTAGAGGTCATAACATGCAGATCACACATTTATTTACTTTGAATGTCACATCGTCATACCCTTCAAATCACAAATTGATTTCCCAAAAAAAACCACGGGTATACAGCTAAAAGAAACGAATTCCTCCGCCACCAAACGTAAATATTTTTGAAAAGATCAACTTATGCGATCTATTAAATATACTCTGTCAGACATTCTTCCATACAGGTTGTCCTGGGACTGGACAAACTGAAGGCACTACTCTGTAAATCCATCTTAGGCAATTTCTACCAAGGATCGTCAGAACAACCCTTGCATAACTCCATCTTCAATTAACTTCATCATATTTGATCGCAACGCTAATGCCCATACAGAGTGGGTTTCAAATAATAAATCTGATCCCGGTCTCTCCGTATTGACGACGGAAATGGTCAAAAACTTCGATAGTCGGTGATTTAACTATCAAAGAAAACATGTGTACAAACAATGATATTATTTCCAGATGGAAATTCTATCGATCAATCATCAATCATCATTTATCTCTTAAATTAATTTATCATTAATTTATTCATTCTCCATTTCCTGTTTCCATATATATACAGAAATTATTATTTTCTAAATTTAGAAAATATACGATATTAACACTGGAAAACTTTTCCATTCCTTATCAACAAATCATTTCATTTCACGTCCATCAGTTTCTAATTTTGCTTAACTTCATTTCTTAATTTCTTATCAACAAAACATTTCATTTTCTATGCTTAGAAAACATTTCTGATTATATTTGGAAAATGTTTCCACAACTCGTTTATATGGATTTCAAACGAACGTTATATAAAACATCGTTACGCCGCTCAATCCATTTATCGCTTATTTCTTAATGTATTTTTAATCAATCTTCGCCATCGAACTACAACTATTCCTTAGTTAATTTCGAAGTCAATCATGTTGGGGTATAATTACCTCTCAGACCTTAACTGAACAACGTTCTTAACCTTGAAATAGATAAAGCTTAACACTCTAATTCTTACAACCATTGCTTATGCAAATTCTCGGATTTACCTTTACGAATCTCCTTCTATGATAAAACATTGGTTATAATGATATTATTATAAACCTTACTTCCAAAATATCTAACTTTAAAACTATAACTTTTATTTCTTAATTTGATTAAATAAACAAATAACTTATTTATTAATGAATAAATAAATCTTGATTTAAAAACGAAAAGTAAATAATACTTTCCTACATTCGATATAATCGAATCCCAATGTATAATTCTCTTTTGAATAAACTATATTCGATAACTCTTTTCGAATAAACTGTATTCGATAATCTCTCTTTTTCGAATAACTATATCCGATTAATTCCCCTTCGAATAACTATATTCAATTAACTTCTTTTTCAAATGATCTACGTCCGATATAATTCTCTTTCGAATACTTATATTTGATTATCTCTCATTTAATATTCACTGATGAATATACAATCCAAATTATCCACTTATAATTATTTTTAATTTATTTATAAACATAGTTTATAAATCACACTACTTTTTTTTATTATTAAACAAGATATTTATTCCTAGCCATTTGAAATTTCATTTCTATTTCAAAAATCCGATTTTTCTTTATAAATGTTTTTATTTCAAAACATTTATTTTAATCCATTATTCATATCAAATATGAATAACATCTCTTTTATAATTTTCTTCTTTGCAAAATACTTGCCTTAATCCATTATTCATATTAAATATGAATAATATATTCTTTATATAATTAAAACAGATTGGTTTCAAATTTAAAATAATATCTTATTATCAAATTCTATTTATACTCCATTTATAAACCATTCATATAAAATCTTATCTTATTTCCAACACTTAATAATTCCTTCTAAAATTTTCGTTACAACTCTACGTTCATATCCCGTTTCAATTATCGATGCTAAAATCGATTCTTACTCCTCTATATAATTTCTGACTTATACATTCTATTTACGCACTGATAAATAATTAACTTAATTTATAAAATATTATTTATAAATTAATCTGCTCCCTTTATCTATTTTACTTCTTTATATAAGTTCAGACTTATATATCTTTATTTACCCAACGATAAATATTTTCCTTAATTTAAAAAATACATTTTTATAATTTATTCTTCTCAATTCATTTGTTAAAACATATTTTTATTTAATATCTATTTTAAATAAATTATCTCAAATTTCTTTTATAAGAAATCTTCTTTTTAATAATTCTATTCATTTTCCAAATATCCCTTTTTATAAAATCTGTTGATTTTATAAAATACTTTTATTTCGATATACAGTTTGAAATCTTCCTTTTATATAAAATCCTTCGATTTTATATAACATCTTATTTCAATATACTTGTTGAAATTTTCCTTTTTCATCCCAACGTTTCTTATGGTATTTAAAATACCAAATAACAATGATCAATATCATTCTAACACACATAATCAATAATAGATTATATATCACATCATATATCACAATATATGAAAACAGTAAAATAAATGTTAAGGAATCCAATTGGAATCCTCCAACCTGTTTCCCTGCATTCACATATGTTAAACAATATAATATAACGTCGATTTCATTTTAATATGAAATATTCTTATAAACAGAATCAATATTTGATGAATGATTTATATATATATATCGTTATCTATAATTTCAACCAATAATCAGCAGTTCAACCAAATAATCAACACACAGCAAACGATCATCATTTATCAATATTATATTACATTTATAAAAATATAAATTGATCAGAGTTAGTGAGATTTACTCACAATGGATGGTTATCATTAAATAACGATTAACTATCTTTGATTCAGGCGGACGTTTTATTTTGTAATAAATTGTCACGAGCCCCAATTCACTTCCAGTCAGCTCCATTGTGTAGTCACCATCCATACGATCCCAACGGATCTGACCGTTCGCAAAACTGATAATGTATGTACAAGTTATTGTAATTAAAAGTTTGTATAAACAATTAAATTAAAATTACTTAATATAACTAATTATTTTGGGCCTCACCCATTCCAGTCATCCCAATTATCAAGCCTACCCGTAACTCTTCTTCCCCGACAGTTAAACGCAGTTGCTCCATTTCAACAACCATTTCGAATCTTTCTTCCAACCTCACAACTTCGTTTCTTCGTGAAATCCAACACCGAGACCACCGGAGTTTATCTTTTCGGCATCTCCATCCTCCTACGTCCTCAACAAACAACTCGAGCTCACACACAGTTTCACGTCGACAACATAACTGCTGTACAAATCCCGAGTTTGATCAACAAACTTTGTTGCGGATTCCACTAGAAAGTCAGGCGCATGTGCCACATAATCTCGCAACTCAAAATCGCCACCTAAACCTTGAATCGATACCTCACAACTCCACGAAATTCAAATCCTAACTCGCGCTTCTGAAAATCAGTACCCCAGAACAAAAGTCGAACCCAGAAAATGGTATACAGTCATGAAGAGAAAGCACCTATGAATCCAAATATATATCCTTTTCGATTTATAAAATTTTCAGTGGATTCTTTGGATTTTTTTAAACAATGTGTTTTCCATTGTATTGGTGAAACAATAGCGGCTCATCATTTTGACTGCTGGAAGGAAAAATTAGGTTAAGGTAAGATAGTGGGTTACTTATAGGTGTAGGGTAATATTTTTATATTCAATATTTTATTTATTTTTATTGAACTGCTACTTGTATTTATCTTCTAAAAATCTGTATGATCACATACGATACCCAAAAATCATGAAAATGGACACGCAACTACAGTTCGACATTAAGGACCCAACGAAACTTGTTTCGTCGAATTCCGAGTCTGTTTGCTCACATAGCGTATTTTTAAAGTCAAATTATTGACTGTTTTTCACATTAAAATCCCGTACAGTGACGTACTGACTCCGAAAATCACGAAAATTGAAATCTAGCAATAATTTAATATTCTGAATCCAACAAAATTAATTTCATCGAAAACGGAGGTCGTTTGCAAAAATGCCTATTTTTAAATCTCTAAATAAACCCATTTAAATATTAATATATTAAAAAATAATTAATTTTAATATTTATAAATAAATATTATCGTATATATTCACATAGAATATAATACAGCTCCAGAATATTCCTATCTGAATTTATAACTCGACATTTCAAATTCGGATTGAATCAGTATTCAGTTTATATTGAAAATCCATTTAAAATATAAATAAATCATTATAAATTATAAAGGAATTCCATAGCGCCTTTTCGAAAATTTGATTTGATCATAAATCAAAATCTATACGACGAAATCTCGATTTTCTGTTCCATTAGAATAATATACTTCACCTGCTCCGAACGTTTCTTGTTTCACAGAAATCCGACTCAAAACGGATTCTGTATATTCGTTTAAAGTTCGAATCACCGATTTATGAACTGCCGCATCATTTCGAGCTCGATTATAATTATAATATAATCTATACATTCAACTATCATTTAAATAATACATTCACTATTATAATTCAATTCTATACTGAATTATATCTTATAAATAATCCAATTCACAACATACTGTGAATTCTACTATTTTCGATTATTATAAAATTAAATATATTATTCTATTAGTTATATCAATTAAATATTCAATATCATTTAATTAAACGACCATTTAAATTTCTAAATCACTATTTAAATAATTAAATAAATAAATTATTATACTGTAAAAATACGGGACGTTACATTATTCCCCCTTAAAATAATTTCGTCCTTGAAATTGCTAAGGTAGAAAACAAACCTTGTTGACTGGGTTAAAATAATTTGTTTACTTCTTTAACTTCAGTTTCACTGAACCAATTTAATTTCAATTAAATATTTATTTATTCCTACTAACGAAAATTTTAAAAAATCCTGAAAACTTTCTAACATCTTAAATTTACGGAAAATTTCTCCAGCACCTCTTTTGTACTGGTCAATAGCTCAAACTCCAACTCGCCTCTCTAGGCCTTCTTCAATCCAAAAGAAAATCAAATAGCCAAGTGGCTTGCCAATTCGGCTCATCAAAATCTCAAACCCATATATAATATAAACTGGTATCTTTTTGTCGGGCATATCAATATATCATTTCCATTTGTTTCCAATTCTATATATACCAATGTCGTCCCAATCATTTGGTTATACCAAGCCAAATTCTGTTCTTAACTCAGATTCCATTTTTAATTTCAACTCTTAACTTACCAGTCAAATTTCATTTCAGATTATCTCTAATCCAATCTAATTCGATATTTTCTATCTCAATTCATTTTCCACTTAAATAGTTTCAATTCAATTTCTATTTCTATTTGCTTTTACAATTTCTAATTTAATTTGTTTTAATTCAAACAATCTTCCCCAGGGAATTTTAAACATTTTAGCTTTTCTAAAACCAGATATCCCTTTTCAGGATTCAAAACAACTTGCTTTCCACAAAACAATTCAAAAACAAAATATTTGTTAGTAATTTGTCACTTAGCAACTCGAAAATGAACACCGACGATGCGGCTGTCATCGTCGAAATCTATTTTCCAGCGATCGAAGTGAGTTCAATACTATATTACTTTAAAAACCATATTTAAACACCTTCATTTTGAAATCACTTTCAAAATATCCTTTACAGTGCTTGTAAACAATTTAAAATCTCCCAGGATTTTAAAATTCTCATATATTTAATTATATTCCATTTACAAATACTTTTCATGTTTTCGGAATTTTAATTCCAATTCTGATTTAAATTCAGATTTAACTCATCTGATTACATATATTACAATTATATGAATTCTGGTCGGCTATTTATATAACCATTCCAATTATAATCTCATTCGATTATAATAACAACGAACACATCCAGTATGTTATAATAATTCTAATATCAATAATTCTTTATATCAAAATATAAGTTGGGTAAAATTATTTCTTTTACCCTCTTTCAAAACATACAGTGCTCGTTCATCGTATTCGAGTGTTTATAAACCCCTACCGATACAGTGGATCAAATTGAGCGACTAGAACTCATAAACAACTCAATCAATAAATCTCCACAATATAAAATCATTTTATATTGAACAATAAATACGCGCTCATATATATACACTCAATCTAGGGTATTACTAACCCTATCTCTACCGAGTCACGCCATAGATCCAAGGTAATTACTTAACCTTCAGCTCTGATACCACTGTAACGACCTGGGGAATTTGCGACCTTGGTTATCGACATGAACTCAATGTCGACTATCCAAGCAACGGAAATACCGGATAGTTAATAGAAAGAAATTAAAGGGTGAGAAATAGAAAGAAAGAAAATTAGAATAGAAGAAGAAGAAGATCACAACAACAGATTTAGAGTAACACGAATCTCACAGCGGAATGAATAAAATATAACATAACTTTGAAATAAAAACTGTATATGTATACAATAACATTTATTCGAGTACAACACTTACATCACAACGGAAATAAACAATTGCTATAAAATCCTGAAGCCTCCTGCTCCAAGCTCTAAGTATATCTGTAAAATCCTGACTACTTGTCTGCCCATACAAAATTGGGCACCCAAGAGTTAGGGGAAAACAAAAACAAAATAAACTACGGGTCAGTCATGGGACTGGTATGAGTAAAACCATTTAAAAACGTTTGAGCAATTAAACGATATCTCATAAGACCACGCCGTATAACGGAATGGGTTTTTCCCTTATGAGAATCGAAAACACTTGGTCCAACGTTCAAGAACCTTTTGAAAGGAACAATAATCTTTATATCAAAATCATTTCATAATATAATAATGTCTATCAACCACAATATAATAATCATCTAGCAGAACGCTTTCATCTCACGTTCCACATAAATAATATATAATCAAAAACCATGGGCGCTTATTGGGTAATGGATTCTAACTGGCAAGGTATGGGACCACCTTCCGACAGTGTATCTCTAGAGAGGAATACACCGGATTTAACAAGAACATCTTGCAACCCAGGCTAAACATGACTGGTCACTCATTTCGCTTGAGTGTACCGAATGTATTATCACCAACGTTTGGGATCAACAACCATTTCCCGAAAGGGACATCATCAAAATAGGTTAAAGAAGTAAATAAAACTCTAGATCAGGTGACAATACACCCTAATTGGCAGCCAACCACTTACTCATGTGACCTACCCGATTTTATACCATTTCTCTGTTGTGAGGCTAGAGGCCATAACGTGCAGATCACACAATTATTTACCTTGAATGTCACATCGTCATACCCGTCAAATCACAAATTGATTTCCCCAAAAATACCACTGGTATACAGCTAAGAGAAACGAATTCCTCCGCCACCAAACATAAATACGTTTGGAGAGATCAACTTACGCGATCTATTAAATATACTCTGTCAGACATTCTTCCATACAGGTTGTCCTAGGACTGGACAAACCGAAGGCACTACTCTGTAAATCCATCTTAGGCAATTTCTACCAAGGATCGCCAGAACAGCCCTTGCATAACTCCATCTTCAATTATCTTCATCATATTTGATTCGAAACACTAATGCCCATACGGAGTGGGTTTCAGATAATGAATCTGATCCCGGTCTCTCTGTATTGACGACGAAAATGGTCAAAAACTTCGATAGTCGGTGATTTAACTATCAAAGAAAACATGTGTACAAACAACGATATTATTTCCAGATGGAAATTCTATCGATCAATCATCAATCATCATTTATCTCTTAAATTAATTTATCATTAATTTATTCATTCTCCATTTCCTGTTTCCATATATATATACAGAAATTCTTATTTTCTAAACTTAGAAAATATACGACATTAACACTGGAAAACATTTCCATTCCTTATCAACAAATCATTTCACTTCACGTCCATCAGTTTCTAATTTTGCTTAACTTCATTTCTTAATTTCTTATCAACAAAACATTTCATTTTCTATGCTTAGAAAACATTTATGATTATATTTGGAAAACGTTTCCAAAACTCATTTATATGGATTTCAAACAAACGTTATATAAAACATCGTTACGCCGCTCAATCAATTTATCGCTTATTTCTTAATGTATCTTTAATCAATCTTCGCCATCGAACTTCAACTATTCCTTAGTTAATTTCGAAGTCAATCAAGTTGGGGTATAATTACCTCTCAGACCTTAACTGAACAACGTTCTTAACCTTGAAATAGATAAAGCTCAACACTCTAATTCTTACTACCATTGCTTATGCAAATTCTCGGATTCACTTTTACGAATCTCCTTCTTTGATAAAACATTGGTTGTAACGATAACGTTATAAACCTTACTTCCGAAATATCTAACTTTAAAACTATAACTTTTATTTCTTAATTTGAATAGATAAACAAACAACTAATTTATTAATGAATAAATAAATCTTGATTTAAAAAGGGAAAGTAAATAATACTTTCCTACATTCGATATAATCAAATCCCAATGTATAATTCTCTTTCGAATAAACTATATTCGATAACTCTTTTTGAATAAACTATATTCGATAATCTCTCTTTTTCGAATAACTATATCCGATTAATTCCCCTTCGAATAACTATATTCGATTAACTCCTTTTTCAAATGATCTACATTCAATATAATTCTCTTTCGAATACTTATATTCGATTATCTCTCATTTTATATTCACTGATGAATTTACATTCCAAATTATCCACTTATAATTATTTTTAATTTATTTATAAACATAGTTTATAAATCACACTACTTGTTTTTATTATTAAACAAGTTATTTATTCCTAGCCATTTGAAATTTCATTTCTATTTGAATTTCTATTTCAAAAATCTGATTTTTCTTTATAAATGTTTTTATTTTCAAAACATTTATTTTAATCCATTATTCATATCAAATATGAATAACATCTCTTTTATAATCTTCTTCTTTGCAAAATAATTGCCTTAATCCATTATTCATATTAAATATGAATAATATATTCTTTATATAATTAAAACAGATTGGTTTCATTTTTAAAATAATATCTTATTATCAAATTCTATTTATACTCCATTTATAAACCATTCATATAAAATCTTATCTTATTTCCAACACTTAATAATTCCATCTAAAATTCTCGTTACAACTCTACGTTCATATCCCGTTTCAATTATCGATGTTAAAACCGATTCTTACTCCTCTATATAATTTCTGACTTATACATTCTATTTACCCACTGATAAATAATTAACTTAATTTATAAAATATTATTTATAAATTAATCTGCTCCCTTTATCTATTATTCTTCTTTATATAAGTTTAGACTTATATATCTTTATTTATCCAATGATAATTATTTTCCTTAATTTATAAAATACTTTTTTATAATTTATTCTTCTCAATTCATTTGTTAAAACATATTTTTATTTAATATCTATTTTAAATAAATTATCTTAAATTTCTTTTATAACTCGAAATCTTCTTTTTAATAATTCTATTCATCTTCCAAATATCCCTTTTTGTAAAATTTGTTGATTTTATAAAATACTTTTATTTCGATATACAGTTTGAAATCTTCCTTTTATATAAAATCCTTCGATTTTATATAACATCTTATTTCAATATACTTATTGAAATTTTCCTTTTTCATCCCAAGGTTTCTTACGGTATATAAAATACCAAATAATAATGATCAATATCATTCTAACACACATAATCAATAACAGATTATATATCACATCATATATCACAATATATGAAAACAGTAAAATAAATGTTGAGGAATCCAGTTGGATTCCTCCAACCTATTTCCCTGCATTCACAGATGTTAAACAATATAAAATAACATCGATTTCATTTTAATATGAAATATTCTGATAAACATAATCAATATTTGATTAACGATATATATATATATATATCATTATCTATAATTTCAACCAATAATCAGTAGTTCAACCAAACAATCAACACACAGCAAACAATCATCATTTATCAATATTAGATTATATTTATAAAAATATAAATTGATCAGAGTTAGTGAGATTTACTCACATTGGATGGTTATCGTTAAAATCGATTAACTATCTTTGATTCAGATGGACGTTTTATTTTGTAATAAATTGTCACGAGCTCCAATTCACTTCCAGTCAGTTCCATTGTGTAGTCACCATCCATACGATCCCAACGGATCTGACCGTTCTTAAAACTGATAATGTATGTACAAGTTATTGTAATTAAAAGTTTGTATAAACAATTAAATTAAAATAACTTAATATTAACTAATTATTTTGGGCCTCACCCATTCCAGTCAGCCCAATTATCAAGCCTACTTGCAACTCTTCTTCCTCGACAGTTAAACGCAGCTGCTCCATTTCAATAGCCATTTCGAATCCTTCTTCCAACCTCACAACTTCGTTTCTTCGTGAAATCCAACACCGAGATCACCAGAGTTTATCTCTTCGGCATCTCCATCCTCCTACGTCCTCAACAAACAACTCGAGCTCACACACAGTTTCGCATCGACAACATAACTACTGTACAAATCCCGAGTTTGATCGACAAACTTTATCGCGGATTCCACCAGAAAGTCAGGCGCAGGTGCCACACAATCTCGCAACTCAAAATTGCCACCTAAACCTTGAATCGATACCTCACAACTCCACGAAATCCAAACCCTAACTCACGCTTCCGAAAATCAGTACCCCAGAAAAAAAGTAGAACCCAGAAAATGGTATACGGTCATGAAGAGAGAGCACCCATGAATCCAAATATATATCCTTTTCGATTTATAAAATTTTTTGTGGATTTTTTGGATTTTTTTAAACAATGCGTTTTCCATTATATTGGTGAAACAAAGGCGGCTCATCATTTTGACCGCTGGAAGGAAAAATTAGGTTAAGGAAAGATAGTGGGTTACTTATAGGTGTAGGATAATATTTTTATATTCAATATTTTATTTATTTTTATTGAACTTCTACTTGTATTTGTCTTCTAAAAATCCGTATGATCACATACGATACCCAAAAATCATGAAAACGGACATGCAGCTACAGTTCGACATTACGGACCCAACGAAATTTGTTTCGTCTGAATTCTAGCAATAATTTAATATTTCAGATCCAACAAAATTAATTTCACCGAAAACGAAGGTCGTTTGCAAAAATGGCTATTTTTAAATCTCTAAATAAACCCATTTAAATATTAATATATTAAAAAATAATTCAATTTAATATTCATAAATAAATATTATCGTATATATTCACATAGAATATAATACAGCTCCAGAATATTTCTATCTGAATTTATAACTCGACATTTCAAATCCGGATTGAATTATTCAATTTATATTTAAAATCCATTTATAATATAAATAAATCGTTATAAATTATAAACGAATTCCATAGCGACTTTTCAAAATTTTTATTTGATCATAAATCAAAATCTACATGACGAAATCTCGTTTTTCTCTTCCATTAGAAAAATATACTTCACCAGCTCCGAACGTTTCTTGTTTCGCAGAAATCCGAATTAAAACGGAATCTGTATATTCATTTAAAGTTCGAATTGCCAAATTACGAATTGCCGCGTCATTTCGAGCTCGATTATAATTATAATATAATCTATATGTTCAACTGTCGGTTAAATAATATGTTCGCTATTATAATTCAATTCTATACTGAATTATATCTTATAAATAATCCAATTTACACCATATTGTGAATTCTAATATTTTCGATTATTACGAAATTAAATATAATATTCTATTAATTTTACTAATTAAATATTCAATATCATTTAAATAAACGACCATTTAAATTTCTAAATCACTATTTAAATAATTAAATAAATTAATCATTATACCGTAAAAATACGGGACATCACACACTCAGATCCAAATGATTCTTGACAGACCCCCTTATAAGGTTACACCTGGAAATTTGATGCTTAGGGATCGCTTTGGAGGTTGGGACCTCAGAGGAATGTGCTTTGATCTGGATCTACGTCCGAATGATAGGCGAGACGCTGTCGAGGGATTAAGCACTATAAAGAGTTGTACGATTACTCAGTTTAATACGGCTAAGAGTCAACACGAAACACGGTTAAACATGGCCATGAGTAATGTCGATAAGCAATTAAAGCATTGGGCCAAATTTGGATACGAGTTTCAAAGGTTGAATGCTCGGCATCTTGATCATATTGACATCTTAGAGAATGATAAAGCTGGACTGGTTCACTTGATCAGGTTCCAAATATCCGAAATTGCTTATTTAAAGAGTGGAAATACTAAGGTGATCAGCTTGGAGGCTGAAAACGAGAATCTCCAAAAAGAGCTTGAGGTTGCAAGAGAACAATTTCGAGAAGTTCAATCTGCTCAAGAACTTGCTGAATTTCAACTGGCTTTAGAAAGACGAGCTTCGGCTTCTTATCAACAAGAAAGGGCAATTCTCGAGGACAAGATTAATTCTCTGAGCAAGACTATAAAGACTCTAGAAGAAGACAAAATCAAGTTGTGCGAAGCTCTTGATGAGACCAGAGTCAAGACTGACACTACTCTGTTTCAGTTTTACGTCTACAGTGTTTTGAATCGTGGAAGCTTAAACTATCTGAATAAAGACTTTCCACGGACTCTGGCTCTTGTTTGGGAGCAAGTGCTTTCATACTCTGGTGGTGTAGATGATGAATTTCTCCAGGAGAATCTCTAAGAAGAAGAAGACCGTAAGGCTTTGGTTTAAGGCAGGAAAATACTGACGGATGAGCGAGCCCAATCTTTTAGAGAAAAAAAACCCTGGATGTCATCGCTATTTGTGGCCTCTCCGACCTTATCAGCGTTGAAGCCTTAAGCTCTCAAACTTCCCCTGTAGATTACCTCGACAAGGACGCTACCGAAGCTCAAACCATTGAAGAACACGTGGTTCAGGAGGATTCAGCCACACAATGCGCAGGAAAAGGCAAAGAAAATGACGACACTTCTTTAAACGTGAATGACAACGAAATCGATCTTATAAACCCAACAACCCCAGGTAAAATTGATATTCATCAGTTCGCACCAGATTTGGATTACCTTACTACTTCACCTAGGTTCGCTGAATTTAGTGCTTACTATTCATTTGTGCCAGGTCTGCCTTCGTCACCTCTTTTTCATACTGGTGCTACCACTGTTCAGGCTGATACTGTTGATTCTGTTTTAGTATAAACTAGTATTAGTCCGCGTACCACTCCTTTACCGGGTGATCCATCACTACTTAACATATCTGATCTGGAAGCGGTTGACTTTGATTTTAGTAATGATGAGGACGAATTTTTGAACACTAAGGTTGTGTCTACTCTGATACGTAGGAAGAGGCCCGTTGTGAATAAGCCGGGAATTATTAACCTGTCTTCTCCTGAGAGTCCTTGTGTAAAAAAAGAACCAAAGGGTGGAAGCAGTTGATTTACCTCCTCCTTTCTTCGTTAGGAAGTAGTATCTGTGATTCTAGCCTATTTTCTTGTTCGTCATGCATTTAGATCGGTTGTATATGCGAGTGTCGGTCCTCGCCTAGTATTTTACGCTTGTTATTTTGCATATGTTCACGCCTGACACTCTTTACTCGACTTAACTGACTTTGTGTTGTTACAAAGAAACTGTACTGTACTTAAGCTTTGCCATACATTTGTAGCTGCAAATTAGATTATTTGACTAATTGTACTGTACTGAATTCTTTTGATTTTCCAGTTGGGTAATACTTGAGAACTTCTTAATAACTACTTCTTGTGTTTGTCACTTTATTGAGATCCTCGAGTTTGTCCTAGATATCTCAAAAGAATTCAATTTTGTTAGTCAAATAATCTCTGTAGACACCCAGCCTTTGTTATAAAGTTGTGATGAACTTATGGTATGTTTAAGTGAGCATTATTCTAATGTAGTGGTGATTCCCCCATACCAAAGCTCTTTACAACTTTATTAGGCTAGAAATGATCAACCTTTTCTAAATCCTTTTAGCTATAACTAGAATTTAGTTTTAATTGATCAACTCACATCATTTTTCTGGTGCTCACTGATTTATCATGTATTCAGCCGTGTTCTCACTGATTTGCTAGTCCAAGCCCTTCGAGGATCAGGTTTAAATACATAAACTTTTTAATGTATTCGACCCTATTTCTCACTGACTTGGTGACCCAAGCCCTTCGGAGATTGGGTTTTGAATGCGCGAGGTTGTTGTTATTTTTTATTAAAATGTATTCAACCCCACTTCTCGCTAACCTGGTGGCCCAAGTCCTTCGGAGATTGGTTTTGAATACGTGCCCCCAGGGGAGGTCTTGGGCTTTAAATTTTGATCCAACTTTGGTCCTGTTTGTTCTGGTTACTTCGGAATCAAAAAGACCTTATTGGACACCCCTTTCGGCTAGGATTTCTATTACCCCCTTTCGGCTAGGATTTCTGTTTGCGCTGGTCCTTCCATCATGTTGTCGGTCCTTCCGGCACTAGGACTGGTGATTCTAGCCTAGGTTTGTCGGTCCTTCCGACTGATGTTCCTTCTAGCTTGTTGCCGGTCCTTCCAGCACGAGGACTGGTATTTCCAGCCTAGGTTTTGTCGGTTCTTCCGACTTTATGCTTCATCCCGGGAGGTGGACACTAGCTCCTCTTATCGAGTTTTATCTCGACTTAAGGAACTAGTGTCCTACACCTAACAAGGTGCCTCTTTAGTGGGACTGGCAATCTTTCAACCGTGGGATAAGTTGGGTTGCTTCCATCTTTGCGTTATTCTCCGAGTTTAGTACCAATCCCTTTGCTGGATGCTAGCCAAGGATTTGGTGTTTTCGTGATGAAAGGTGCAGCTTTCCGACTTGGTGTCTATTTATTGCGCTTTTCACCATTTGCCCAAAATAGCTTATTCTTTTGAAGTGGCATGCTTAATCATCTTGCTCAGTTAGCATGATTCTTTTGGTGCTAAACGTTTGAGTTGTTTCAACCGGGATATGCTTAGGAAGTTTTCAACCATGGTTGAGTTGTAAATAAGCGGTTGATTTTACTTTGCCTACATTAAAAAAATCGACTTTAGCATGAGCCAGCAAATGTAAGATTTATATAAACAGTCGTTCGATATAACGTAAGTAAATCATCACCGATTGTTTACAAATACATAGCAAGAAGTGAAGCAAAAGTAAAGTAAAGTAAAGGCGATGGAAGTCGCTTATTCGGAGCCATTGTAATCAGAACACCGCCCACCGATCCTTAAGTGAGTGCTAGCCTTGGATTGATTTAACCAAATTATTCATTACTTGTTGCCCCTTGCTCACAGGGAGTTGGAGCAGTGTTCGTGGAATTGTACATATTGTTGCAGACTATTCTTCCTAATCAGCTCCTCAATTATCGATTTTAGATGCCAACAATCATTGGTATCGTGACCTGGTTGGTTATGGAAATGGCAAAACCTTCCTGATCTTACGACAACATCTTTGATCTACATTTGTTTTGGTATTGGATATTTCTTGGTATTCTTAGTTGCCATGAAGAAGATATTTCCTATGGTTTCATTAATGGGAGTATGCTCAGAATTCTTAAAAAAGCGGAGCTTCTTCTTAGCCCGATTGTCCTTTTCTTCGTTGCTCCTCTTCTGACTAACAAGGCTGCTTTGCACATTACCTCTCTTTTTTAGCTATACATTGCTTCCTGGAACATCCAAAGCGCACACCGGACTCTCTTCCACACTCATGTATTCTTCAGCTTTATTGAGTAGTTGTTTGAGAGTACTCGGTTTTTTCTTTTTAATCCATCGTCCTAACTTGGTCTTTTTGCATATGGTCCCTTTTAAAGCCATCAGAACCAAGTGGGGCTCATTGTTTTCAACTTCGGCTACCGCCATATTGAAGCGAGTGAAAAAAGCTTTGATGGACCCTCCTGGCCTTTGCTCTAGCTCATCTAACTCAGTTATATCCCGTACATTGGTTACTTGGAACCTGAACTGCTCCCTGAATAGTCTGGCTATGGTAGCGAAGTCATCCACGGACTTTGGCGGTAACTTTGTGAACCATAGATAGGCCACCTCTTCTAGATACGTTGGGAAATACAAGCATTTGATTTCGTCTGTGGCACGTGCTCCATCCATATACTGACCATATTTGTATAGGAACACATTGGGATCACTTGTCCCATTATAAGCTTGCACCATCGGAGGTTTGAATTTTTGTGGATATAGAGCCATCTTGATTCTTTCGGTGAGTGGGGTCTTAGTAGGAGAAAATTCCCATTCTTTTTCATTGTCTTCCCTTTTTGAGCTTTCCTCCATGATTTCACGTGCCATTCCCATTATGTGTTCCTCCCCTTTGTATTGGTTCATGGGGAGGACGGTCGTTCGCCCAAGCGGGTAGCTACGATTCGGAGACAGGGGTCCTGGACTTCCTTTTTGGAGAAATGCCCCTTTGATGGTGCCAAGAATTTGTTGAGAGGTTGTCTCATTGGAATGAACATGCACTGGTTCTTTCAATCCCTAAATAAAATTCCTTGACTTGGACTTGAAGTAGAGGAACTTGGGTCGAGCGTGCGAGTGGCTGGAACAGGTTGAAGGCGGGTAACACTTAGTGTGACCTTTGCAGTAGCGGCCTGAATAGCGAACATTGACTCAAGTTTCTTCATCATTGCATTGTTTGCAATATTTATTTGACTTGTTAGTCCTGCTACTACTTCGTCCAACTCTCTTTTGGTTATAGCTACCTCAACTTTAGAAGACTCCCTGCCACGACATGGTTGGTGATGTAATATTGTTAACATTGTTGGTGAGATCATTGATTTTACAAGTAATTTCCTTTGGTCTACTCATGATTTCAAGCAAGGTTCAGAAATCTCGTAGGATTTCAATGGCTTAGGACCACAAGCCAAGGCTTTTGGGCTTGAGAAAAGTGTGAAAGGAGGAGATGCGAATACGGCCCCATGGTGGGCGCCAAATGTTTTCACGAAAAAATGGATCAAACACCAATAGTATGTGATCTGTACTTCACCAGTGTGGTAAGAAAGTAAATGGAGCCGCAATCAATAAGATTTAAAAGCAAAAATGTGAAGAAAGTGTAATGGAGACAAGGTTTTTAGAGTGGTTCAGCCTTAAGCTAGGCCTACGTCCACTATGAAGGTATCTCGCATTATTCATGACAATGATTACAAGGCATGTAAGCTCTCTTTGTACATACATCTCCTCACTTCCACAACATATTCTCTCTCTCTCGCACATACAAATCTCACTTAGATTCATGAAATTCAATGGGAAAATGGTAAGATCCACGGAGGAGAAGGGGAATGGAGGAGAATCTTCAATCTCTTTTCCGCTTAGATGATCTTAATGGATGCCATGGCCCGATGGATGAATGATCTTGAGATGGAGATGATGATGATGGTTAAAATGCTAAGGAATGGTAGAGAAAAGAATTCGACAGCACTTCGTGGTTACCGGGAGTCCCCCCTTTGTAGTGGAAGCCATGGCATATTTATAGGTGAGCTCCCTTGAAGAAATGAGATGAAATTCATATATGCAGGCTACAGGTCATTCGTCCCATAAATTGTGAAAATGCCACTGCCTAGCTGTAGCCAACTGGCAACAGCTGTATCATGCCATCCTATGTGAGTGACTCCGTAGGGGCGAGCGGCTTCATAAGAGCAAGCGACTTCTTAAGCGAGTGCACGGGCGATTGGTCAAAGCTTATAGAGTAGATCTATGTGCGACCACTTAGGAGTTCTCATCTGGCTGACCGATTGGTAGTATTTGATTGAATCATCGCAACTGATTGCGGAATGAGCGGGCGACCGGGGCTGCAATCTTTGATCGGATGTAGGATGCGTGTGCGGCCTTTGGTGTCTTTGTGTTTCTTGCTCAAGGGTCTCATATAATTGATTAGGAACGTATGAATTGAACGACTACCAACTGGAATGTGGATTTAATACCAATTTTCCTCCTTTTCTTGCACGACCAGTCCTTCTCAACGTAGGATTGTTTGACTAGGAAGGAGAAGTGTGGGCGACTTCTTATTGTTTTCGAACTGTCCTGTTCTCCATTCTTGGTTCGCATGTACGAACTATTTGTACGATCAACTCATACCCGATCGTGCTATGATAAGGGAACGACCCAAATGGTCTGTCAAAGTGTTCTAGTTGTGTTGCGGCTCAGTTTCTTGATGTTCGAGGGACTTCGTTTGATATAGATGGAAGACCCTTGCCCCCACGCTCGACCCGTGGCTTATGCTTGACCTTGTTGTGTGCGAACGACCTTGGTATGTTTGGTTGGAATATGGGTGCGCGAGCCTTGTGAGCGCTCGTCCTATGGTTTTAACGCAGACTTAATCATCCAATGCATGTATGATTTTTAAGGGATAAACACTTGGAAACCGGGCTTTAGTAGCTGATCATATGTTTTTTTCTTAAGGGAGGTTTTTCTTCTTAATTCCAATCTTTTCTCTTTCGTTCTAATAAATAAGGCCTCAGAGAAACTGGGTTGAATCCCCCGCATAAGGAGGCCCTTGGTTTATTCCATCTTTTATCTCATCCAGCCGACTAATAGCATTGGAGACTCGATTGGATGCCTTCGTAAAAGGAAGACTTTAATTTACCCTAGTGTTTGTCCTGTCTGGCCGATTAATGGCGTCAGAGACTCGACTAGGAGCCTTCGCGTAAAGAAGACTTTGGATTGGCCTTCGCATAAGGAAGGTTTTGGGTTTCGTCTTTGCGTAAGGAAGACGTTGGATTGCCCCAGCGTTCATCTCATCCGGCCAAGTAATGGCGTCAGAGATTCGACTGAGGACCTTCGCGTAAGGAAGGTTTTTGATTTTTCTTCGCATGAGGAAGACTTTGGTTCCACCTTTGCGTAAGGAAGGTCTTTGATTTCATCTTCACGTAAGGAAGACATTTGATTGCCCCAGTGTTCATCTCATCCGTCCAAGTAATGGAGTCGAAGACTTCACTGAGCGCCTTCGCGTAAGGAAGATGTTTGGCTTCATATTCACGTAAGGAAGATTTTGGCCTCATCTTCGCATAAGAAATATGTTGTTTTCCCCAGCATTCGTCTCATCCGTTCGAGTTATGGAGTCAGAGACTTCACTGAGCGCCTTCGCATAAGGAAGACGTTTGGCTTCATCTTCGTATAAGGAAGATTTTGGCCTCATCTTCACGTAAGGAAGATGTTGTTTTGCCGCAGCATTCGTCTCATCCATCCGAGTTATGGAGTCAGAGACTTCACTGAGCGCCTTCACGTAAGGAAGACGTTTGATTCACGTTTGCGTAAGGAAGGTTTTTAGTTTTGTCTTCGCGTAAGGAAGACGTTGGTTTGGTCTTCGCATAAGGAAGACTTTTGGTATTCCCTAGTGTTCATCTCATTTGGCCAAGTAATGGCCACTACAACATATTGGCAATTTTGCCACACCCTATGCGGAAAAATTGCCAAGGTCTTGGACCATGCCAATTTTAACATGGCTTTTATTAGATAAGAACGGTCAATGACCGTATTAAACCATGACAAAGTTCCGCTTATGCCCCAATATTGTATTTAAATGTGGTAACGCCTCCACTTCATTCCTTCTGCTCCAAACAAAACCCGTTCCATACAGCAACCCTAATTCCTTCAAATTAATTTCGAATCACTCTGCATCGTGCTTTATCGTCGCTCCGCCAAGATCCACTCCGCTGCATTCGAAATTGCGCCATCCCTTCATTGTCGCTCAACCCTGTTCGACGTGGCCTCCTTCCCGCTCCGCCTCGTTCAACTGCACTAGCAGTCACTCGATTATCTAAGCTGTAACGCCCCGCCTCTATACCAACTATCGTTCAGTTCAATTCAGAGAAATGTCGTAGACCATAATGGAGAATGAGGTTTTTGAAGAGAGACCGATTGTACAATTGCTCCATATGAGGAATGTACATCGAATTCTGATACCAATTTAAATTTCGACATGACCATTCGGCAAATAGGGCAACTACACAACGACTATATGCAATCCGGAAAGCAGTATAAAATAGACAACAACAATAATATAAATATGGTATATCTCAAAGCCAGACACAGAATAATCATATCACAAAGGCGGAATAGATATGAATAAACCAAGAATGTGTACAACAAGCTAGTTGTCAACAAAGATCCACTAATACATGTACCAAGATCTACATAAAAGAATATGTACATAACGACAGATAATGTCATAGGTACAAAAGTACATAAAACTACAGAGACAGAGTAGCAAGCTGAAAGCGGAAGATCAATCCTGCGATGAGTCCCAGAGGAGTACCTAAAATGACTCAGTCTGACCCGAGTATTATTTAGAGAAATAAATAATAAACGAGTCAGTCTAGTTGTACTTATCAAATAAACTGAGATAATAAGAGATGTAACACGGGATGACATGATTCTAATAATAACCTCTAATCATAAATAAATATGAAACATGGCATGTCAACACAATCAAGAAACGACAATGGAATGTCAACACGAAAATGTCTCTAAATAATCTCATGGCTAATGTAGAATGCAACATTCAAATAATAGCACACAACAGGAAATGACAGTGGAATGCCAAATAAACTGAACACAAGAATGGCAGCGGAATGCCAAATATAAATCAAATTGACGCACATCGCATCAAAGTAATCAAGATTCCAGAAATCACTAGAAATCCAGAAAACATCATAAAAAGTGGATACCCCCCAGATAAGGGACGGTCCAGTGGTAAATCTCCACATAAGAAATGATCCAAAATACATCATAAAAAGGGCCTGTAGGTTCATAGATGAGAAACGATCTCTAGGTAGCTAACCCATTTGTTTGAGCCGAAGCTCCGCACGAAGCCGGGTCGTGACCCCGGAAGAGAGAAAACACGTAAATCGTGAAGTCTATAGAAAACATCATAAATCATGGAAAATCATAGAAAGTTGGACCGAAGTCCCATAGATGAAATCCAAGAATCGTATATCCCACTAGGGCGATTGAGGACCACAAAACACAAGTCATAAAGGATCACATCGATCCAGGTGAATAGAAATTACTCCGAGCTAGTTGATATAAGGAAATAGCAACATATCCCATAACCACGTGCTATTCTCGAATATTTACGAACCCGTAATTGGTTTCTATTCAAAACAGAGAAAATCATAGCAGGAGCATTACCACGGTTTTCGATCGGACGAGTCCAAGAATTAACCATCGAAGCAAAAGCAAGGGCTCATAGTCCTTGATTTTACTTAGACGTTTAATTAGATTTCTCATACGAACGAGAAAAAGGTTTATAAATAAATAATAGTAGTAGATTTGAAGAAGGTTCATAAAATGATTTCGTAAATTACATTCGTATAATGAAGTAAGGTTGGAAACCATTTTTTTACATGAATTTAATATCTACTAATAACATAAAATCTCTTTATATAACTTCAAAGTGGCAATAAACAATAGTACGATTGCCGAGGCAAATCGATCAAGGGGATTCACGTCATAATGACATAAATCCAAGTCATAAATCATCAAATGTAAATTCGATAAATCGAATATACATATAGCTCATTAGTGAATTTAATGACGTTAATAAACAGTTAGAAATCACCCTGGAGCGACAGGAAACAAAGACAAAAAATCAGGTGCCGCAGATCAAAGAGTGATCTCCAAGGTGATCGCTAATGCGTAATTCACATTACAACAACATACGGAAAATCAAAGGGATAACGGCTATAATTTCGATCAACAACAAATAGAAATCCCAAACTAGCACCCGAAGTTTTCAAACTACATCGGAATAGGCTCAAAGGAAATCGAGTCGATAATTCACGTTTTAGAGGCATGAATCATCTCAACAAAGGAACCGAATAAATTCAATATACCATAAGGAGCGCATGGCTTTACGATGATCTCCGGTGAATTCGAAGACCATCAACATGCACGGAAGAGTCAAGGAGGAGTCCGGAAACCAATGGGCTCGTGCGCGGGGGCGCGCGATCGAAATAGAGTCGGGCCTGTGCAAAATTGCCCAGGATCAGCCAAACCGGTCGATCGCCGGTTTATAATCGGTCGATCGGTTCTGGCCTAGGCAATTGCCTAGGCTGAACCGAGACCGGTCGACCGGCCAAATAGGGCGGTCGACCGTTTTCACACAGAGAGAAAACCGGTCGACCGCCCTGATTTGGACCGGTCGACCGGTCCTGACCTGGGCCGTTGCCTAGGTCGAACCTAGGGGGATTTGCTCCCCCATGAGTGTCTGGCGCCGATCGTTGAGGCTCGTGACTTCTTCGGGAAGTCAATGAGACCTCTTCGATCCACCATATCGACTCGCAAAGCTCGAATGCATTGGTTTGGATTATAGATTCTAAAACAAACAAAATTCCAAACCAAAACGAATAAACACGATATAAGCGGATTGTGATGTCTTAGAACTCACCGGGTATGATAATGGTACTTCGAGACGCCACTTAATCGACTCATAGCATATGCATAGATCGTATGAACGATCATTACCATTATTTTCAACACAAGGAAACATAAACACATGAAATCAGGAAAGTTATACTAACATAACCAATTCAACAAGCAAATGCAACATGAAATGGTCCTAGATTACACTTGTACAAGCACATAGGCTTGTGGCATAGATGTGAGTTCATAAAGAACTCACCTTCTGTTCTTGAATGAGAAGAACAAGCTCCAACAAGGAAGAACAAGCACAAATCCAAGAAAAGAACCTTTCTTTCTTCAATCACTCCTCTCTAATCACCTCATGAACACATATGAAGACTCATGGATGTTAGAACATCACAAAAATCCGAAATTAAGAGGAGAGAAAGGTAGAGAACGAGTAGAGAGAGCTTACCCATGTCATAGAATTGGATTTTCACAAGAATTGAGCTCTAGATTGAAAACCCTAGCCTTGGAGTTTCTATTTCCCTTTCCCAATCCCCATTTTCTATTTCGTGAAGAATGAGGAAGAATGAATGAAGGAGGAGGAAGCTAGGTGAGTTATATGATGAGCTAGCTCAACCAAGCCCTGGCCCAAAGTGCCAATTTTCACAAACTCAAAACATATCGAACCTTATAGTTTCCGAACACCTAAATGACGTTTTGAACTCGATGGAAGTAGTTTCGAGTCCAAATTCATTCATATGTGTAAAGTGATATTTTGATCATACACTCTAATGAGAAACGACCAAATTTCACTAACTCAAAAGGTATCGATGCTTATAGTCAAAAAGGTCGTAAACGATGATCCAGACTCAATGGAAGTGGTTCCGAGTCCTTATTTTATCGTTTGTGAAAAACGACATTTTGAGTGACACATAAGATACGACGATATATTTAAATAAAATATTTAAATCTATTTTCGTCGAATGAGCGGGTTGTTACAGACTTCCCCCCTTAAAAGAATTGCGTCCCCGCAATTCCTTAAGAATAAAATAAGTAACAACCAAAAATAATACCACGGACTGGTATAACAAGAACCGACACGAAATGAAAAGATCACACCAACGGCTAGGTTAGATCCCCATTTCGTCTCGCAAGAACATAAAAACTAGAGTTCAATTTCGAATTCCATTACCCATGAAGGTAGTCATCCCAAACGGGTAAAATAATTCCAGAAAAATTCATAAATGGTATGAATTCGAACAGACTCGCCTTTCTTCGTATGATTCTCAAGGGAATGAGAATCAATAGAATGTACAAAACCCAAGCGTATCTAATTTGGAGTTTCAAGAAGCAACGGGACTGCGTCCTACAGACGCGAGATATTAATAGTAGATATTTCTCTTAGGATACGAGATAGGAATATACGATGGTTGACTAATCCATCCCCAACTCAATCACGACGATGTAGCAGACCTTGAACCCGAGCGCTTTAGTCCTGCGACAAGGTGGCTGACACCAACATAAGCACAACACAGAGATTCCAACGAATTTAGCTAAGGAAAGCTATTTTCGAAGGAATAATCAATTTTAGTATCAATGATTCAAGGTTGGTAACGGAATACCAACCAACTGGAAACCGATGAACAAATAGTGGTAAAGGAATACCAATGGACTACAAGTCGATAATCAAATATTGGTAACGGAATACCAATGAACTAGAAATCGATAAAAAATATTGGTAACGGAATACCAATGAACTACTCGGGGAAATCGATTTCTAACCAGGTACTAAATCTCATTTAGTAACCATAAGGACGGATCACTAGGAATTATACGAAATTCCGAATATTCATAAACTTGAGTATCGAATTTAGAAAATCAGAAACATCGAGAAGATGATGGATAAGTTGTGCACAACTTACCACCTCGGAACAACAGGATTTAAGATAATTTTCCGTCAAAAATCTCAAATCGCAAAAACATCAGCAACTAATCAAAGAAGCAATAGACAATTTCTCTACAAGATGAGATTAAACCAAAGAGGTCATAATCCCCAAAGATTTGATTAACAAGGGTTAACAAACGTGCAGAGATAATTGTCAATCCAAATGATTCAAACAAACAACGGAGGAATATCAAAAGAGCTCATCCTTTCGATATTCATTTCTAAGAATAACGCAAGTCTAAGTCCATAAGTGAATTGACTATAGCACTTCCGGATTATCGACTAGATCATAGATTTGAAGAAAGGAATTATTGAGTTTGCCTTGGATTGCAAAACTCCAATCTCCCTCCCCAACAGGAACTCCCATTCTCTCGAGTGATCGTTCAATAGAGAAAATAAGGAGACCAATGGAATCACAAGAATACTAAATTCTCTTTAGCAAATTGAAACAAGGATTAAGAATTAGGCGAGATTCTCAATCACTAAGAATTCTCGAAAATCAAAGATCTAAAATCTAGAAACAAGAGACATAAATAAATAAATAACTTATTGGGTTGTTCCTGGAGTTATTTATTTTGCTCAAAGAAAAGATTCAAGATAATTTCTAATTGAAAATCTTGAACCACTCAAATTCTTGGAATTTCTCCAAGGATATCTAGAAATAAATTATCTAGAAAGACAACAAATGATTATGAAAAATCGCAAAAATCCAAAATATTATTATTTTGATTAACTTATTAATCGTTAATTTAATTTTAGGGATCATTTCAAATGTCGGATTGTCACATAATGGTGTTTAGGAATTCCGAACTACAACATGGCGTCCCATATCTCGTTCGAGATCCTTAACGCACCCGATGGACAAGTTAACACAAGAAAGTCCTCACAATTTCTAACATTCACGCTGATCTCGCGAAAATATAAAAATTCAATAAATCATTTGGGATGACATAAAGGAAATAAAATTCCTTTATCAACTTACGAATAAAACACAATTGATATCTTTTGATAACGAAGAACACGGTCGACGTATATCAAAAGAACATAAATAAAATAATCTCTGAACAAGGTAAATGACATTAAGGAATTAATGACACGTATCCTGACTCAAGAAGAGAGATCACAAGAAGCGGGATGCTTTCCCTCATTCTTGATCTTGAGTTAATTTAGCACAAATGCTTGGTGACTCACACCGGCACAACGAGGTAACAAATGAGTTGTTTTAGCCCGAAGGCTTGGTGATCTCACACCGAACTAGAATTACATAGCTGACAACAAGGGAGTAGATTTAGTCATAACGACATGGTATCTCCATACCGATCGACAAGTGATCAATAGACCACGCTAGGTACATAGCGACGTACGAAACAATCTTAACTAGAAAACATGAAATATCAGGATGCGCTTACAACGCGCGTAACGATGCACGGGCAAGATATCCAATGATCAATCAACTACAAGGATCATAAATGATCAACAAGATAAGAGTGATACACAATAGTTTTCAAATGCACAAGTCCAGTAATTATCCGTTAAAGCAAACACAAGGGTCCGTAGTCCTCATGTTCACTAAGGCGTTTAATTAAATTTCTCGTACAATTGATGTAGTCATGTAAACGTCAAAATACGATCACCGAAGCAATCGACAAATTTGAAATTTACGTTTTAATAACGTAATTTATACAAAGATAGACATCGATTAGCAAACTCGAGTCAAAGACTGAAACAGAAGCACCACTAGAGCAACGGGTCCTAGATGGACTATAGAAATCAGCCCGAAGGAGAACGAGTCGATAACTATTCTAAAGACTAAAAGTAGTCCACTTGAGACATAATCACCCCTCCCGTAGGAGGTACACTGGGTGAACCGGCACTTGCACGGCCACGACCAACTATTTCACTTCTTTAAGCAAATAGAAGGAGGAAAAAGTTAGTCACAAGTTGAATTCAAACGACGCGAATTCAATCAAAATGGAATCATATAGGAAGATAAGCTATGACGGGTCTTAAGACTCTAACTGAAACCCTAAAGCACGATTCCCGAGAGAGGCTCAAGACAATATCATCGTCATACTATCTTACACTGTTCCGAAAAGTTGTCTCTGATACCAACAATAACGCCCCGCCTCTATACCCACTATCGTCCAGTTCATTTCAAAGAAATGTCGTAGACCATAACGGAGAATGAGGTTTTTGAAGAGCGACCGATTGTATAACTGCTCCATATGAGGAATGCACATCGAATTCTGATATTGATTTAAATTTCGACATGACCATTCAGCACATAGGACAACTACACAACGGCTATATGCAATCCGGAAAGTAGTATAAAATAGACAACAACAATAATATAAATACGGTATATCTCAAAGCCAGACATATAATAATCATATCACAAAGGCGGAATAGATATGAATAAACCAAGAATGTGTACAACAAGCTAGTGGTCAAGAAAAATCCACTAACACATGTACCAAGATCTACAAAAAAGAATATGTACATAACGATAGATAATGTCATAGGTACAAAAGTACATAAAACTACAGAGATAGAGTAGAAAGATGAAAGCGGAAGGTCAATCCTGCGATGAGTCCCAGAGGAGTACTAAAATGACTCGGTCTGACTCGAGTATTATTTAGAGGAATAAATAATAAATGAGTCAGTCTAGCTGTACTTATCAAATAAACTGAGATAACAAGAGATCTAACACGGGATGACATGATTCTAATAATAACCTCTAATCATAAATAAATATGAAACATGGCATGTCAACACAATCGGGAAATGACAATGGAATGTCAACACGCAAATATCTCTAAATAATCTCATGGCTAATGTAGAATGAAACATTCAAATAATAGCACACAACAGGAAATGACAGTGGAATGCCAAATAAACTGAACACAAGAATGACATTAGAATGCCAAATATAAATCAAAGATCCACTAATACATGTACCAAGATCTACAAAAAAGAATATGTACATAACGATAGATAATGTCATAGGTACAAAAGTACATAAAACTACAGAGATAGAGTAGAAAGATGAAAGCGGAAGGTCAATCCTGCGATGAGTCCCAGAGGAGTACTAAAATGACTCGGTCTGACTCGAGTATTATTTAGAGGAATAAATAATAAATGAGTCAGTCTAGCTGTACTTATCAAATAAACTGAGATAACAAGAGATCTAACACGGGATGACATGATTCTAATAATAACCTCTAATCATAAATAAATATGAAACATGGCATGTCAACACAATCGGGAAATGACAATGGAATGTCAACACGCAAATATCTCTAAATAATCTCATGGCTAATGTAGAATGAAACATTCAAATAATAGCACACAACAGGAAATGACAGTGGAATGCCAAATAAACTGAACACAAGAATGACATTAGAATGCCAAATATAAATCAAATTGATGCACATCGCATCAAAGTAATCAAGAATCTTGAAATCACTAGAAATCCAGAAAACAACATAAAAAGTGGATACCTCCCAGATAAGGAACGGTCCAGTGGTAACTCCCCACATACGAAACGATCCAAAATACATCATAAAAAGGGCCTATAGGTTCATAGATGAGAAACGATCTCTAGGTAGCTAACCCATTTGTTTGAGCTGAAGCTCCCCACGAAGCCGGGTCATGACCCCGGAAGAGAGAAAACACGTAAATCGTGAAGTCTCTAAAAAACATCATAAATCATAGAAAATCATAGAAAGTTGGAGCGAAGTCCCATAGACGAAATCCAAGAATCATAAATCCCACTAGGGCGATCAAGGACAACAGAACACAAGTCGTAAAGGATCACATCGATCCGGGTGAATAGAAATTACTCCGAGCTAGTTGATATAAGGAAATAGCAACATGTCCCATAACCACGTGCTATTCTCGAATATTTACGAACCCGTAATTGGTTTCTATTCAAAACAGAGAAAATCATAGCAGGAGCATTGCCACGGTTTTCGATGGGATGAGTCCAAGAATTAACCATCGAAGCAAAAGCAAGGGTTCATAGTCCATGATTTTACTAAGACGTTTAATTAGATTTCTCATACGAACGAGAAAAAGGTTTATAAAATATATAATAGTAGATTTGAAGAAGGTTCATAAAACGATTTCGTAAATTACCTTGGTATAATGAAGTAAGGTTGGAAACCATTTTAGTACAAGAATTTAATATCAACTAATAACATAAAATCTCTTTATATAACTTCAAAGTGGCAATAAACAATAGTACAATTGCCGAGGCAAATCGATCAAGGGGATTCACGTCATAATGACATAAATCCAAATAATAAATCATCAAATGTAAATTCGATAAATCGAATATACATATAGCTCTTTAGTGAATCCAATGACGTTAATAAACGGTTAGAAATCACCCTGGAGCGACAGGAAACAAAGACACAAAATCAGGTGCCGCAGATCAAAGAGTGATCACCTAGGTGATCGCTAATGCGTAATTCACATACAACAACATACGGAAAATCAAAGGGATAATGGCTATAATTTCGATCAACGATGAATCGAAATCCCAAACTAGCACCCGAAGGTTTCAAACTACATTGGAATAGGGTCGAAGGATATCGAGTTGATAATTCACGTTTTAGACGCGTGAATCATCTCAACAAAAGTACCGAATAAATTCGATATACGAAAAGGAGTGCACGGCTTTACGACGATCTCCGGTTAATTCGAAGACCATCGACATGCACGGAAGAGTCAAGGAGGAGTCCGGAAACCAACGGGCTCGTGTGCGGGGGCACGCGATCGAAATAGTGTCGGGCCTGGGCAAAATTGCCCAGGCTCAGCCAAACCGGTCGACCGCCGGTTTACAACCGGTCGACCGGTTCTGGCCTGGGCGATTGCCCAGGCTGAACCGAGACCAGTCGACCGGCCAAATAGGGCGGTCGACCGTTTTCACATAGAGAGAAAACCGGTCGACCGCCCTGATTTGTACCGGTCGACCGGTCCTGACCGTGGCTGTTGCCCAGGTCGAACCTAGGGGGATTTGCTCCCCCGTGAGTGTCTGGCACCGATCGTCGTGGCTTATGACTTCTTCGGGACATCAATGAGACCTCTTCGATCCACCGTACCAACTCGCAAAGCTCGAATGCATTGGTTTGGATTATAGATTCTAAAACAAACAAAACTCCAAACCAAAACGAATAAACACGATATAAGCGGATTGTGATGTCTTAGAACTCGCAGGGTATGACAATGGTACTTCACGATGCCACTTAATCGACTCATAGCATATGCATAGATCGTATGAATGATCATTACCATAATTTTCAACACAACGAAACATAAACACATGAAATCAGGCAAGTTATACTAACATAACCAATTCAACAAGCAAATGCAACATGAAATGGTCCTAGATTACACTTGTACAAGCACATAGGCTTGTGGCATAGATGTGAGTTCATAAAGAACTCACCTTTGGCTCTTGAATGAGAAGAACAAGCTCCAACAAGGAAGAACAAGCACAAATCCAAGCAAAGAACCTTTCTTTCTTCAATCACTCCTCTCTAATCACCTCATGAACACATATGAAGACTCATGGATGTTAGAACATTACAAAAATCTGAAATTGAGAGGAGAGAAAGGTAGAGAACGAGTAGAGAGAGCTTACCCATGTCATAGAATTGGATTTGCACTAGAATTGAGCCCTAGATTGAAAACCCTAGCCTTGGAGTTTCTATTTCCCTTTCCCAATCCCGATTTTCTATTTTGTGAAGAATGAGGAAGAATGAATGATGGAGGAGGAAGCTAGGTGAGTTATATGATGAGTTAGGTTAGCTCAACCAAACCCTAGCCGAAAGTGCCAATTTTCACGAACTCAAAACATATCGAACCTTATAGTTTATGAACACCTAAACGACGTTTTGAACTCGATGGAAGTAATTTCTAGTCCAAATTCATTCGTATATGTAAAGTGATATTTTGATCATACACTCTAATGAGAAACGACCAAATTTCACTAACTCATAAGGTATCGATGCTTATAGTCAAAAAGGTCGTAAACGATGATCCAGACTCAATGGAAGTGGTCCCGAGTCCTTATTTTATCGTTTGTGAAAATCGACATTTTGAGTGATACATAAGTTACGATGATATATTTAAATAAATATTTAAATCTATTTTCGTCGAATGAGCGGGTTGTTAAATAAGCTAACCATTTTCAGCATTCTTTGGTTTTTTGAGTATCTACGATACACTAAGAATTATCGCTTTTAGGAATTTTTTTTAGTTTGTTTTGTTTTTTGTTAATTTTATTGGTGTAAGAAACCAGAAAAAAGGAGAAGCTGAATGACATATTGGCTGATGAGATGGGGCTTGGAAAAAAACAGTGCAGGTACCTCACTGTCAATTTTCTGAAGAAATGATATTTAGTAATTATTATGTTTTCTAGTTTAATTTCTTTACCGATTGTCCATGTGCTTCATATTCTATACTCTTTCTTTTGTAAGTCTACCTTGCTTCCTTACGTTAGTAAACCAATAATTACATATTAAATTAAGTTAATTTGTATTAATGGTTGTATCCAGCTTGTAGTTCAAGTCATTCTAAAGTTAAATGCATAGCATTGACAGGTCATGGCGTTGATTGCTTACTTAATGGAGTTTAAAGGGAACTTTGGACCGCACCTCATAATAGTTCCATATGCCATTTTGGTGAATTGGAAGGTCCATGTTGGAGAATGGAGTTTTAATGACAACAATCTTATTTCAATTATCATTGATTATAAAATATATACTAACATCTCTATCTAGAATATATAGACATATATATGTAGGATTTGTATACAGGACGTAAATACTGAAGACTGTACAATTTTAGAGTTTCAAGAGATTCAAGACTCATGAGTAATCAAGATTTCAAGAGTTAAAGTGTTCAAGAGCTCAAGATAAATATAGTAATAGAGTCTAGTTTATGTAAGACTCTGAATAGCACTCCAGGTTCAAATTCAGTTTTTCAAATTTCAAATTTCAAATTCTCTTTTCCAAATTTTCAAATTTCAAACTTCTAATTTTCAAATTTCAAATTCTAAATTATTTTACTTATGATTTCAAACATATAAGTTTCAAGTTTTGATTATATTATATATGTACATATAAGTTTATTTAGTTATATAGTTTTATAGTTTTAAACCTTATAACTTTACAAGTATGTATATGATTTCATATGACTTTACACTTTATCATGTTTATTTATATTATTAAGTTTTGATTACAGAATTTCAAACTTATGATTTCAAATATATTTCCTAATTTATAAGTATTCTTATTTTTTATAGTTTTATTAAATATAATTTACTAAGTTTATATTTGATTCTTCATATAACCTTTTGTTTATATATAGTTTATAAATATTTCTTTATAAATTCCTATATATATATGTTTATAATTTTACTATATATATTTAAAATTGTATTATATATAGTTTTCTTACCACATATATATTAAGTATTTAATCATATCTTTAAATAACATTTTCTTATGTTTTTATACTTGAAAAATAATGTTTTAGCAACTAGTTTTGTTCAGGAAAATCTTGAATTTAATATTGATTTAAATACTTTAAAAATAATAAAAATGATGGATATGTCGACATACATTCATGGCTATGTCGACATATAATTGTCCGAAATTTAAATTTAAAAGGAAGTGTCTTTTCACTATTTGTGACGCTCCAGAAACGTTGCAACCTTTCAGATGTTATAAATAGGGGTTGATTTCGATTTTTTTTAACAATTCTTCTTCTCCATCTTCATCTTCTTTCTTTGCACTATTATTATTTCTTATTTTTATGATTTATGCACCTATACTCTGCCGAATTCCATTCTATTTATATAAAACTTCTTCTGTTCTCACTCTCTACTCATTACTCTCTGAATCGAAGTGTTATTGAAGAGTTATAAGGCTATTGTAATTGTTTGGGTAGTGTATGCAATCGGTGGTATCCCTTGTAGTCGTTAAATCAAGGAGGTTGGAAACGGTGGTATCCCTTGTAGCCGTTAAATCAAGGAGGGAATACTTGATCAAGTGTGTTGAATCGGTGGTATCCCTTATAGCCGTGAAATCAAGGAGGTTGTAATTGGATATTAATATAGTAATAAAACTCTGCGCAATCCACCGTTGCGTGGGACTGAACGTAGGACCAATTCTGAACCAGTATAAAATCCAGTGTGTTCTTTCCTTTTCTGCATTTTATTTTTGTTTATCTTTGTATTTGTGTTTGATTCTGTGTCCATGATTGTTTATGTGGAGCTTGATTCATATAGTAGATCATATATGTTTTGGATTTTGTTTAAATTCACGAAAACATTATTCGCCCCCCCTCTAGTGTTAGGTTTGCTTTAACAATCCATTTTTCAATCCCTAACAACTGGTATCGGAGTAAGGTTTTTCAAAAAGTTCATAATCTGATTTTTGAAAATGTTAAATGGCAAATTTTGAACACTAGTTTAAATTCATGCATTGCATCAATATTAGATGAGTTTGCATTCAATTTTATTGAAAAATCAAGTTATCATGATATAATTTCTGGAAAAGTTTAAACGGATATATCACAGAATCATCATGATGTTATTATTTCAAATTACAATTTGTTATTTTGAAAAGTCATTTGATTCTTTGAAAAGGTATGTTGTTTTGCAGGGAAATAGTTATGTCTGATGTCTATTAGCCGAAATACACCAAGACGATCGTTCATCAATCAAGAAAACAAGAGTTTATGAAGGGATATGACTTTTGGGCTTATGGTAGTTGAAGTGTCCGTTCATTCAAAATTCAAATTCATGTTCAAAATTTTGACGCCAAGTTGACCAGGCCATATAAAAATGATGTGTTCGTATCAAGAGAATTCAGATTCATCATCAAGCAATGAAGAGTCAGAAATCGGAAATTCAAATATATGTTTCATAGCAATTCAATGTTCAGAAAATATCGAAGAAATGGAACAAAAAACCGGGTACATCTTAATTAATTTTTAAATTCTTTTTTGGTTGAATGGATGTTTTATTTGCTTTGTTTCGTTTGCCTAGTTTTGAATTTGAAATAAAAACTTTAAAATTCAAACTTGAAATTTAAAATTTAAAATTGAAATTTGAATTTTGAAATTCAAAATTGAAATTAAAAATAATAATATTATTATAATAATAAATTTTGAACGTTTGTTAGGATTAATATTATTTCAAGAGATAGTTAAACTTGAAATATAAATCAATAATATAATAATACCAAGAAGTCCAAACAATATGTTTTCTCATTTTCTACATGTATGTCGACATACATAAATGGTCATGTCAACATAATGAAATTAAAATTTTGAATCTCAAAAGTTTCAACTTTCAAACTTCCCTCCATTTTTTAATTAGAAAGTGCCAGTTCAAACTCTAGTTATTAACTTTGTTTGTCGACTTATTTTCTTATATCTTGTTTCAAAATATATATATTAAAGTTATATAAATCAATAAAATTATATAAACATGTTAATATGATATACAAAATTAATATAACTTTTCGATATTGTTATTAAATATAAATTTATTCATCTTTTATATAGTTTAAACATGCATAGTTTAACTTATATATTATTCATATGATTTCATAATAATTTTGGGTTACATTATCACAAATACTATTTGTAACTTAAATACTTATTTTGATTTCTTATTAAGATTTATAAAAGCTTAAATATTTAACTGAATAGTTTGGTATAAAAATAATATATATATATATATGATTTTTTGTCTTAAATATAAGAAATTATAATTTTATAGTTTAATTTATATCCAGATTTCATAATTTTATTATGACTATAGATTTATTTGTTAAAGTTTTAACATACAAATGGTTCCTTAACAAATTAATGTATTTTGATTTCTGAAAGTTTAAATTTGAAATTGATTTTATCAAAAGATTGATTTATATTTCATAATAAATTAAATTTTAAATCCTTTTTAAAAAAAATAGTTTTTATCTATACAATTATGACTATGTGTTTACTTTATATGATGCAATTCTATATTCTCTTTAATAAGATCGCCAATTTTTACTACATTAAAGAAGCACCCTATGAAGATTAATTAACTCCACATTTCTCATAGAATTATTTTAAATATTTTATTATATATTATGAATACCATAAAACTTTTATCTTTACCATCCTTTCAATCTCTTGCATAAGTATAATTAACCTAAGTCTAGAAATTAATATATATTATCCTTGTTTAATTCAAGTAATTTGTAATATATATGTGTATGCATAATAGTTAGATAGTACTTTGAATATATTTTACTTAAATAGATATAATTACCAAATCATTCTACGTACTATCATTACACATCTTATTTCATATCATACATCATTATTATAAATTACAGTACATCTCAAATTAAAATCATTCACATCACAAGTTGCATTTCATTCCATATACCACTTCATATAGATTTGCATACGACATACTTCATTATAACCAACACACTACATTACATATTAACTTTGTGTAACAACCCGGAAAATCAGAGCCAATTTAAAAAAATTTATTTTGAATAATTTTGTAAGAAATTTGGTCAGAATTTAAAAATTGGATTTTTAAATAAAATTAAGCCCTTAAAAATAGCGATTTTGCAAACGACCTCCGTTTTCGACGAAACCACATTGGTTGGATCCGGGATGTCAATTTATTGCTAAGTTTAAATTTCCATAATTTTTAGAATCAATATTTGAGCGTGGCAAAAGATAACGTGTTTGGTTAATTTCAATCAAATTGGATCGACCAAAAAATGGCCATTTTTCAAATGGTCTCCAAATTTGACGAAATCTATTTTGTTGGAACGGTATCATCCAGACTTAGCCAGATTTATTTTTCTAGAATTTTTGAAATCAGTATGTGACCCCGACAAATTAAAATGTACGTTCAAATCTAAAATTGAAAGTTTTATATTTTAATTTGAAGAATAACTGACTGAAACAGTCGAATAGGCTTAGGAAACATATTCCATTGTGTTCGGAATGGGGGTATTTAGCTAAGGGCGAAAGTCATTGGGTTTGAATTGGAGTTCGTATGGAGAAAGGGGTATTTTTGGATTTTAAGAATAAAAAATTAAATATAAAAATATATTGGCCAATCATAAAATAGCGTTGACCCCTTTGGTTTATTCAACACCCGACAATCCTCCAGGCGAACGACGGAAAGAGCTTCGAACATTCTCTCTTCAAGAACTCTCAATCCACTCACCAAAATCGCTAGCTCCAGTTAAGGTTTTTGAAGATCTCCTCGTCAGCTTCAAATCAAGACCGGTTTCGCCAGTTATCGTTGTGTATATTGAGAGAATCACCTCCATGAAGACAGCCATTTTCGAGCGCCACCGAGCCTGACTAGAGCCGTCGAACTAAAGGTGGTTGCTGGCCCCGGGAAGCTGGTTTGAAGCTCTACAACGCTGCACAAGCCGATCGTCCTATCGCTTCACGGTTTGCACGAGAATTCAAAACCTAGTTTTGAACAGTGGTGGAAAGGTAACGACCTGATGTAAATTAAACTGGTTTTGACACTTAAAAGCGTTACGAAATATGATTTGTTAATAAAAATCATATCATTTTCATGTGTGGTCGAAATTCAGTGAAACAAGAGACACCGGGACCGTGACGACGTCTTCTACATTCTAGAAGAGACTGGAGATTTTTTAGAGCTCGCTACAATTTTTGGCAAAGCGAAAAGCAAGGTGAGATTTCTAAATTCAATTAAATTTAGAAATAAATTATATTAGGTTGTAGACGGAGTTTAGAAACTCCCAACACCCGTCGTCCACAAACCATGGACGACTTGATTGTGATTGACGTGAAATTTGGTTGATAAATGCGAATGGTTGATATGGTTGTTTGTGGTTGAAAATAATTATTTGTGGTTGAAACAAAATTAGAATTGTTTGTAGGAAAAAAATCATCTGCGTACAAAATAGATTATTGAAATCCACCTTGTCAAAAGCTGCGAGGCTTTAAGGTAGCGCGAGGAGCCGTACATCGGGACAGTGCCGGTTTTAATTACCATGCCGTTATGCTGCCGAAATTTTCTGAAATATATATGTGTTTGAATTATATTTATGCATTGAATTTTATTCATGTGTTGATGATATATTCATGGTTGCCATAAATTGTTTAGACGATAAAAATCATATTTTTATCACTTGAATGAAGTATAGAAAATATTCATATGTTGAATAAATATTTAGGACGATAAAAATCACATTTTTATCGCTTGAATGAAGTATATAAAATATTCATATGTTGAATAAATATTTAGAACGTTAAAAATCATATTTTTATCACTTGAATTAAGTATATAAAATATTCATATGTTGAATAAATATTTAGAACGATAAAAATCACATTTTTATCACTTGAATGAAGTATAGAAAATATTCATATGTTGAATAAATATTTAGAACGATAAAAATCACATATTTATCACTTGAATGAAGTATAGAAAATATTCATATGTTGAATAAATATTTAGAACGATAAAAATCACATTTTTATCACTTGAATGGAGTATAGAAAATATTCATATGTGGAATAAAGGATTAGAATGATAAAATCACCTTTTTATCGTATGTGTGAAGTTATAAAAATATTCATCTGATGAATAAAATGTTTGAACAATAAAGTTAACATTTTTATTGCATGGTTAAGTTGCTAAAAATATTCATGAGTTGAAATAAATATTTGTTGGTTAAAAATAATATTTTTAACACGTTTATGAAGTGAAAATGATTTGGACATCGACGAACGAATTATATTTATTTATATATATATACATATAAATATAAATTAAAATAAAACGAATCGAGCCCCTGAAGTTCGCGTTTTGAAATCGTAACTTTAAACGATTATGCTGGGAGATCCGACCATCGGATTTTCCCGAAACCGGAGCCGTTGGGTCCACTTTGAAAAGATATTTCCAACGATATAAAATTTGTAAAGATCCAACGGTTAGATTTTCAGATATATGTAAATCAAATCTGAGGAAAAACAGTGCCATAGCCGCGTTATGGCCTGAAGCGTCGTTTAATTAAAATTGGCTATTTTTAAATAAATAAAAATAGCGATATATTGTTATAAAATAAGATAGACGATATTGAATGGAAATAAACCGATTTTACTCGGTTTGTTTGATATTTTGATGGTTGAATGTGTTTGACATGAAAATACAGTAATGAATTGAAACATGGATGTCAAATAATTTAACCATGAAGTGAATTGATTTGAATTCTAAATATATGTGAATTATTTGAAAAGGCCGAGTTAATTCTCATTTCAAATAATTGATCGACGAATAGAAGTCGAAGATATGAAGATGGTATAAGACCGGCGATCTTCACATCGAATGGATTACCAATGATGCCTTGGACATGGTTAGGTCCCATGAAGGGGTTACAGTGCTAGTGGTCCAGACTTACTTGTTGATTGTCCGGATGTGCGAGGGCCTCTCTCCTGTATTGGACATATGGGACGAGGAATAAGGTGCATCCGGTTTCGTTCAGACCCAGAACGAACTTGTAAAGGGACTTTGTGTCTGACATTGGATTTCATTCTGTGTGATTGATAGACGTCAGTTGCATGGCGTGAATTGCCTGTGTGGCATACTGAGATGCAATGGTCAATGCTTTTGTTGAAAAGCAGAGCCTTGTGGTTAATGATCAAAGCATAGCTTTAGTATAGCGTCGCTTTGTGTATAGCGTTAATTCGCGAGCCTCACACCCCGGTGTGAACCAGAAACAGGAGAGGACATCAGGGAGGACATGCGTTTCCTTCTAGATAGATGTGGTGTTAGCATTTTAAAAACCCTAACATTTATATATATTTTTTACCTGCGTGGTTGTTGGAAAGCGAGACATCTCGGGTATATCGGTCACTACGGTGTCGATTGATTTACGCCCCATAGGGCAGAGAAACGTATTGTTCAGGCATTTTAATCCACTTCGGGTGGACCGGCCCTGACGATCCAGGAGCAGTTGTGGCTGTATCCAGAGGCTCGGGCTAGACAATCTCGAATTCGGTAAGGATGATCCCTTGCCTTGGTTCACGATGTAAATCCAACTTCCAATACGACACGTGCGGTTTTGATTGTAAACCTATATATGGCGACATGATATATGGTACCCATGCCGTCTACGATTGATATTATGATTGAAATTGTTTTTGAAACATATATATATATATATATATATATATATATATATATATATATACAATAACAATAATATCAAATGACTTTGTTTTATACGTATTAAGCATATTTTGGCCATTATAAGGTAAAACTCTATCCTCCGGCTTGCGTAGCATTGTGTGATGGGACTTGAGTCTTATAATGGCTTCATTTTTATAAAAAGCGTTGCGTTGTTTAAATAATTTACTTTATTCATGCATTGGCGATCACTGGAGTAAACCCGTTCCGCGTTAGCGGCGTGGTCCTATGATTTTCCTTATTATTATTGTTTAACCAGTTAAGTAGATTTCTCATACCAGTCCCATGACTGACTCGAAGTTTGTTTCACTTTGCAAACCTGGGTGCCCTTATTTCCATACAGGCAGCCTTGCATTCAGGTTTTAGTAGATTGATTCTGGATAGCTATGGAGCTGGAGATGCACTTTATCATTTCTATTGTACTGTTTCAGACATTATCATGTATATTATGTTTGATTCCGCTGCAGACATTTTATATTGAACCGAAACTGTATTTTGTGCTAAGCATGATCCTATTATGCTGTGTAACTCTGATGATGATTATTTCCAGTGTAATTTGATGTACATTATCTGGTGTAATTCTATATTTTGGTTCTGCTGTTATTTGTTTATGTGTTATATTCCACTGATTATCATTGCCACCGTCACACGGGGGTTTGGGTTATCACACTTTGACATCACACATAATAAGTATATAGTATGAAAAGTTTTTATCTAATTAGAAATATAGGATTATTAATTAAATGAATAACATATTTACTTTGTCTTGATTAACTTGATTGACTTGTTTGGCTTAGTTCAATTGATTGAATTGATTGGCTTGATTGGATTGATTGATTTTTTGTTTGTTTGGCTTTATTTGATTAACTTGTTTGAATTGTTTGACATGATTAAATTTCATTAGTGGTTGAAAAGTGTGTTAGAAATATACTTATGCATTTGTAGTTGATAGAAGCTTTATAGATTTTAGGATAAATAGAAGATACAAGAAATGTTTGGTTTTATGTTTGAATTGATTGATTGTCTGGATTAAATTTCTTTGTTTATATCATAATTTTAAGAATATCTTATTAAAGTTATTTCTTAGTCTAGATTAAAGTCTTATTATAGTTTTAAGGGAATTAGTGTTTAGAATAGGTTTAGTCTTGTATTAGATTAAGGGGGAGTTTTAGAGTTTCTAAAGATTAGTTGAAGGTTCAAGAAGTGTTGATAGGATATGATATGATAGGATAGGTTCAAGAAATATTGATTGGTTTGTTAACCTTCTAGTTTATTAGGCTAGTATAGGCATAATTTTAGGAGGATTTACAATATTTTAAGTTTAGAACCATAAATTAAGAGGGCAATATAAGGAGTATTATATAGTTATTAGAATCATTTATAGCATATATTTAAGGGGAGTATAACTTAGTTTAGTCTAGTATAGTTTACTATAGGTATAACATAGTATACTCATAAGAAATGTATATATGATATAGGATTTAGGGGGGTATGTTTAGAATTTCTTTTTGATAATGACAAAGGAGGAGAAATTATAAAACAGGTATAATATAGTTTGAGGGGGAGTATTATAAGAATCATCATGAATAGGTATGAATATTTTATAAACTAAGGTTGTCATCATAAAAAAGAGGGAGATTGTTGGAGAATGGAGTTTTGATGACAACAACCTTATTTCAATTATCATTGATTATAAAATATATACTAACATCTCTATCTAGAATATATAGACATATATATGCAAGATTTGTATATAGGACGTAAATACTGAAGACTATACAATTTTAGAGTTTTAGAGATTCAAGAGATTCAAGATTCAAGACTCATGAGTAATCAAGAATTCAAGAGTTCAAGAGCTCAAGATAAATATGGTTATAGAGTCTAGTTTATGTAAAACTCTGAATAGCACTCCAGGTTCAAATTCTGTTTTTTCAAATATCAAATTTCAAATTCTCTTTTTCAAATTTTCAAATTTCAAAATTCTAATTTCAAATTTCAAATTCTAAATTATTTTACTTATGATTTGAAACATATAAGTTTAAACTTTTAATTATATTATATATGTTTATATAGTTATATAGTTTTAAACCTTATAACTTTACAAGTATGTATATGATTTCTTATGACTTTACACTTTAGAATATTTATTTATATTATTAAGTTTTGATTAAAGAATTTCAAACTTATGACTTCAAATATATTTCCTAATTTATAAGTATTATTATTTTTATAGTTTTATTTAATATATTATACTAAGTTTATATTTGATTCTTCATATAACCTTTTGTTTATATATAGTTTATAAATATTTCTTTATAAATTCCTATATATATGTTTATAATTGTATTATATATATTTATAATTATATTATATATAGTTTTCATATCACATACATATTAAGTATTTAATCATATGTTTAAATAATATTTTCTTATGTTTTTATACTTGAAAAATAATGTTTTTGCAACTAGTTTTGTTTCAGGAATTTCCAGAATTTAATATTGATTTAAATACTTTAAAAATCATAAAAATGATGGATATGTTGACATACATTCATGGCTATGTCAACATATAACTGTCAGAAATTTAAATTTGAATTGTGACGCTCTAGAAACGTTGCAACATTTCAAATGTTATAAATAGGGGCTGAATTCGAATTTTTTTATACTTCTTCTCGATCTTCATCTCCTTTCTTTACACCATTATTCTTTCTTATTTTTATGATTTCTACACCTATACACTGTCGAATTCAATTCCATTTATATAAAACATCTTCTCTTCTCACTCTCTACTAATTACTCTTTGAATCGAAGTGCTGTAGAAGAGTTATAAGGCTATTGTAATTGTTTGGGTAGTATATGTAATCGGTGGTATCCCTTGTAGCCGTTAAACCAAGGAAAGAATACTTGATCAAGTGTGTTGAATCGATGGTATCCCTTGTAGCCTGAAATCAAGGAGGTTGTAATTAGATATTGATATAGTAATTAAACTTTGCACAATCCAGCGTTGCGTGGGACAGGACATAAGAGCAATTTCGAACCAGTATAAAATCCGATGTGTTCTTTCTTTTTCTGCATTTTATTTTTGTTTATCTTTGTGTTTGTGTTTGATTCTGTGTCTATGATTGTTTCTGTGGTGTTTGATTCATATACTAGATCATATAAGTTTTAGATTTTTTTTAATTGTCAAAAACACTATTCACTCCCTTCTAGTGTTAGTTTTGTCTTAACGATCCATTCAGCAATCCCTAACAGTCCAAAGGTTTTCTTGAATGCTTATTATATATCGATTTTGCTGAATTTTCATCTAACATATTTTCTTCTCCCTCTAGAGCGAGCTGCTCAGTTGGCTGCCATCTGTGAAGTGCTTATAGTATGTCGGGACAAATGGATCTGTGGAGTGCTTAAATTATGTCCGTGAAGATGACTGGCTTGAAACAGAAAAGAAAGTTATCATTATTCATCGTCTCCATCAAATTCTTGAACCCTTCATGCTTTGGCGCCATGTCGAAGATGTGGAAGGTTCAATTCCACTGAAAGTAGGTCTTTTCTTCACATGAAATTTTAAGTTGTATTGGTATTTATTAAATGCGAAGCGATTCTGATACTTTTCTCCACAATATTCACTGTAATAAGTTGGAAAAATAGAGGAAATTTACTATCATTCACTGAGTAGTAAGCAACAGTAAATTAATGTATTAGTAGTGTAATTACCTTTAATAGTTAATACTACTGCTATGCAGCTAACATCTTTCAATGTTTATTGTATATCACCAACATATCACATATCAGATTTCAAGTGTCTTCTTTTCTTTTAAGATATCAGTTAATATTATCGTCAACGATTGGTGATACATTGGTGATATTTGTTGATATATCAGTGAAAATTAGACTAGTATTTGTTGAGCATATCAATGAAAATAGTCAAATATTGCTATTTTATAAGAAGGTGCATAATTATAGTATTTGTTGAGCATATTATTGAAAATAGTCAGATATTTTATAAATAGGCGGCACAAAAATGTGAAATAAGATAAAATTATGTTGTTCAAAATGAAACTTGATCAAAAAAAGATAAAGCCTAAATTGCATTATACTGCTTGCATTGCATCTTCCAAGTTTAGTTTGTTGTTATTTACCATTCATTTGTCAGTCATGCACATTGTTTAACTTTAATTTTTTTTAATAGGATTATTTTAATTTATCATAAATTTAAATTTAAATCTGCAAAAAATTTCTTTGACTGTTACTATGTAGTGTTGTGTTTGGAACTGAGATTTGGCCAGCAATATGACATGAACCAAACCCCGCTTCGCGGTGGCACGCTCGATCTTTGGAAAATAACACATTAATCACATCAGCAGAATACAGAACATAGCGTATTACATAAAGTTGGGGAATAATTTACATCATATCATTACAGCGGAATCATAATCATCATCAGAGTTACACAGATACAGGATCCACGTAGTACATAACAGGTTTCATAAAATAGATAACAAGTCTACATGGGAATCAAATATAATTATACATAAGATGACGTATAACATAGTCCAAAAGAAGTGATAAACCAAAAAGTCTTCATCTTCAGCCAAAAGAGCACCCAATGCTATGGTGCATATCCAAAAGAAAGCCAATCACCTATTCACTTGGTTGCGCGTGTAAAAATATGGGCACTTGAGTTTGCAAGGGAAAAACAAACTACGAGTCAGTCATGGGACTAGTATGAGAAATTCTATTGTTACTCAACTTAATTAAGAACAAGGCAAATCACAGGACCACGCCGTATGTCACGGAACGGGTTTACTCCATTGGATTGTCGGTGCACAAAATAAAGTAATTTTAAATAAACAACGCAATGCTTTTTATAAAAATGAAGCCATTATAAGAATCAGGCCCCATCACACAATGCAAACACAAACCAGAGGATACAGTTTTACCTTATAATGGCCAAATATGCTTGATACGCATAAAACAAAATCATTTGATATTATTAGTAGTGTCTAGATGTTGCAAAGATCATTTCAACATAGATGTATCAATCATAGACGGCATAGGTGCCATATATTATGTTGCCATATAGGTTTACAATTAAAACCACAAAGTGTCATATTGGAAATTGGATTTCCATCATGAGTCAGGGCAAGGGATGGTCTCCTTACCGATTCGGATCACCTCTAGCAAGATGACCCATGATCACACCTATGGGCAACCCTTGGATCTTGCAAGGTCGGTCCTCCTTTACGTTTGAGGATTAGTTATTGCTGAACAAAATGTTTCCCGGTCCTATCGGACCTCCAAAATGGCCGTTGGTGACCAATCATTTCCGAGGCACCTCACATCCAACATCCATATAAGTAAAAATGTCTGGGCTCCATACCATGACACAACTTCTAGATGGAAAGAAACGTATGCACTCCTTGCGTCCCTTGTCCCGTTTTTGACCCATACTGGGGTGTGAGGCTTCTGAATTAACGCTATACACAAATCTATGCTACTTAAAGCTGTGCTTTGATCATCATCCACAAGACTTTGCTTTTCAACAAAAGCCTCGATCAATTGCATCTTAACATGCCACACTGTCAATCCTTACCACGTCGTTGATTTCCACCAATATATAACCTCTAAGCTTGTACGTCTCAGAGAAGGGTGTTAAGCAAGAGAATAAATTCTCCGCCACCAAACAGATATATATTTAGCAGAGATCAATTACATAGCACACATTACAATGTCAAACATACAATCCATTCATATGTCCGTTCTAGATATGAACGAAACCGGAGTACCTTATTCCTCGTTCCATATGTCCAATACAGAAGAGATGCCCTCGCATATCCAGGCAATCAACAAGTACGTCCGGACAACTACCACTATAACCCCTTCAAGGGAGCTACCCATATCCAATGCATCAGTAGTAATCCATTCGATGTGAAGATTGTCGGTCCTGCATCGTCTTCATTATCTTTGACTTTTAGTCGTCATTTAATTATTTGAAATGAGATTTAAATCGATCTTTCCAAATAATTCTCGCATAAAATTTCAAATCAAATTCTTTTCCTTGGTTAAATTATTGGCCTTCCCCATTCATTACCTTATATAAAAGGGTTTTGTCGAGAATTTAATTCGGTCATCGAATTAGATACTCCAGTCATATCATATCCATAGTTCATTTTATATGTTTTCATGCCAAATCGTATTTAACCACTTATATTTTACAAACCAAGCAAAAATTTACTTGCACACATTTCAAACCACTTAACAACTTGAAACGATTTATAAAACGATTTCGAATAAATTCGATGCTGAAATCTGCGATTTAGTGAAATTGAAAAGTCACAAATGAAGCCGAAATGGGTCGAAACTCGGCCGTGAAAAACCCTGGATGGACCTAAATTGTTGACCGTGGTTTCCACCGGTCAACAGCAGTTTTTAGGCGATATACGTCTGTCACCCCAGGACAGACGTATGTTGTCAGGAAAACTGTTTTCCCGAGAGTTTGGACAGACGTCTGACCATTTTTGGTCAGATGTCTGACCTGATGCAATTATTTATTTTCTCCTCAAACATTGACAGACGTCTGTCCCCTTCCAGGACAGACGTCTGAGCTGAAACATGGGCTATTTTTCTTAAGGAATGACATGCAAACGGCTTTCAGACGAGGCCGGATCAATGGTGATGGCCTATTACATTTTCTAAATGAAAATGAAGCCTCCTTAGCTCACCGAAAGCACCCAAGAACACATACATACACATGCACACATTCATACAAGAGCTTCGCGATGATTTGTATCATAAGTTCAAAGGTGAATTAAATTTCAAACCAAAGCTATCAAATGCGATTCAAGCTAGAACGAGATGGTTTGGAAATGCTAAAGGGAAGCTACAAGAGCATGGGTGCACACAATAATTTCACCTATAACATATACGATTGTATGTAGATTATATCGAGATTTCCAATACTAGAAAAGCAAGGAAATTGGCAACCCAAGCAATTAACCCAATGCATACACAACATATACTCAATTCGAATGTCCCATAGGCACACTTATACAAGCATAAGGCTTGAGGATTCAATGTGAATTCTTGAATAACTCACCCATAATATATCCAATCGCGTTTTCATTGCACTACTTAGCATTTAACATCATATTAAAGTTATATGATCAATCAATAGTCATTCTATCAACCCAACTTAATCAACTACTTTATAGTTAATTAACACTAGCCCTTCCGGTTTAAATTTCTCACCTTGGCTTGTTTGCAAACAAAGAATGGACCCAATAGCAAGAAAAATCACCCTCTCTTCCAATGTTGCATGCAAATCTCCAATCTAAACACATATAATTGAATTTTCTAAGAGTTAGGTCATAGGAATCATCATAAATCAAAGAGGGAACAAGTAGGTGAAGATGGAGAAGATGAAGAGGAGCTTACCTAAGCTTCGACACTTGATTTCAACAAGAATTGGGCTTGGAATCAAGAACCCTAGCTTAGGAATTTCTATTTCCCTTTCCACTCTCCATTTTTCTAATTTTGTCTAAGTGTTTTGAGTGAGTGAATAGGAGAAGCTCATTTGGGCACTTAAGTGAGTGGCTAGGTTTAGCCAACCAAGACCCAACCCATGTCCCAATTTTCACCAACTCTGAACATATCGATCCTTATAGTTTTCGAACACCTAAACGATGTTTTGAACTCAATGGAAATGGTTTCGAGTTCAAATTTATCCGTATACAAAATGTGACTTTTAGGACTATATATTATATTTCATAGTGAATATTCTAAATATTAATTTGGACATAACTTACAATTCATAAAGTGAAATATCCATATCCTACTCTCTTTAGAAAATTACAATTCAGAATATTCCAACGTTTCTTGTTTTACCAAATTCTGATTTATATTGAATTCCATACATTCATTCAAAGTTTAAAATCATATTTTTAAACTACCACGCCATTTCACGTTTGTTTTGATTAAAATTAAATTTATACATTCTAACTTCGATAAAAATAAATTTTAAGTCGTTTATTCTCAAAATAATTCATCCAGAATATTCAATTTCTCTGAATATCAATTAAAAATAAATTTTAAATTGGTTCCAAGAATACGGGTTGTTACACAATAGAAATGGAAGTACAATGTATACTATTGGACAAAGAATTGGACCTCTGCTTATGAAAATGCCGAGGAGATTCGGTGAGATTATCCCACATGTCCACTGGTTCATTATGTAGAACATTGTTTACAACAACATTTCTTGTTATTCCAAATGTTATCATTCGTAGTCATCAAATTATAGGAAAGCCGATTGATGAAGGTAAGCTTACTGAAAAGGAGATTATAGGGGCTGAAAGAAATTCTATTGTAATCAGCAGTACTTTGTGAGAAATTCAGGAACCATATAAGCCTTACTTTTTCATTAAAAAATTATGTTACAATTATAACTGAGTTTCTATCATGTTGTCTTGCATATATTTAAATGAATGCTTATAAGTTATAACTTAAACTATAAAATAAAATACTTTTAGAGGAAAGATGATCAATTATGTAGATTCCTTTGTTAACAATTTGCTCTGAAATTGTTCTTGATTGAATTTCATGCGCAAAACTATCTGAGAAAACTGTGGCAGAAACAACAACGAGAGAACGATCTTTGTGAAAGACTGAAGCTATATAAGTAGCATACAAACATTATTTTTCATCATAATTTTTTCGAAAGAAATCGAAGTAGCTTAATATGTTGATGTTTTATTTGGAATACTCAGGAGTGAAGAATATGAAGAGGCATTGGAGAAATTCGAATCCGTACTGGGATCAAAGTCAGAGTACAATGAGGTTTCAATTGCTAGGTAGAATGTTGCATGCTGCTATTCTAAGCTTAATCAGGTGCCTATTTTGTTCAAAACTTTAAATGAAATTCAAAATTATATTTTTTAGTGAATAATGCTGAAATCAAAATATACATGTGTTGTTTTTTTTCTTCCTTTCATTTTTTTCTTGTAGGTTCAAGCTGGGCTTTCTGCACTGGAAGATGCAGTGCAAGCAGGATATGAAGATTTTAAAGTATGATATGATACAAACTGCAGAATCACTTGGTGCAAAATGAAACCTGATCAAAAATGTGTGCCATTATATTGTTGCCATCATAATAAATACATTGCCTTTTGTTTATGGTTCACCAATGTTTCTTTAAAGATTTTATTTCTTTAATTAAAAAAGTTGAGTGATTTATGAATTTGGCATGGTAAAGCCTTTTTGCATACACTAAACATTTTCTAAAATTCAATTCGGGAAGTATGGGAAGAAGCTATAAGGGATATTTCTAACATATGCAATTATTCCTTGTTAAATGTAAGAGAGTCAGGTTTAGCAAATCAGTTTTCCTTAGGCTGAACTCAAATTTAGGGAACACAATGTAATGTTAAATAGTGTTTTTTAATAAAAGCTCATTGTACTATAGAAAATATCCAAATATTGTGATCATCATTCTAGATAAGAATGGTTTTGACAAGGGAAGATGACTCGGCTTTGGTTTAAGCATTTTCAAAATTTTTATTGTTTTCATGTGAAATTTGAATTACTGACATGATTATTGTGCCATGCAATTTTTTTTTAAAAAATGCACATCTAATTAGCTACGGCTTATAGCAGTGGATAATTCTCATTTTACCATGGCCATGAGCCGTGGCTGATTTTTATTTTGCCACAACTCATTTTTATTTTTCCACGGCTCATGGCCATGGCAGAAGTTTTGCCACAAGTCATTTTGCCGCGGCCCAGAGCCGTGGAAAAATCGTTTTGCCACGTCCCAAAGCCGTAGCGAAATAGCTTTTCTGGTGTAGTGGGCTTCGAAGATTATGCTGAGTATCTTCATGTAAGGAAGGCTTCTGGTTTCGTCTTCGCGTAAGGAAGATGTTGGTTAGGTCTTCGCATAAGGAAGACTTTTCGTTTGCCCTAGTGTTCATCTCATCCGGCCAAGTAATGGCGTCGGAGATTCGACTGGGCGCCTTCGCGTAAGGAAGACGTTTGATTCACCTTCGCACAAGGAAGTTTTTTAGTTTCCACTCAACATTCGTCGCAATCGGGCTGAGTCAATCTGGTTTTGGCGATCTTCTTAAGTGCTTTTCTTGCTCCTTTCCTTGTCGCTTGACCTTAAGTGATTCCTCCTTTCGATCTATAAGGCGGTGCATTACATCTTCGCCTACGTGTGAAATGATGCTTGTTAGACTTGACACTTGAGTTGTCATCGTCGGGATGTGATGATAGGATCACCCGGTCTTATCGAACTGTGACGAAGCAAGCGCTCTTTGAGTAAATTATAATATTAAATCAATTTTAGAATCATGCAATTTTAAGCTAGTAATAGAACTTTACAATGAATCATAAAAGTTGATGGAAACAAGCTTCGTCAATAGCGGAAATAGTAATGTTTGGATATAATGCCCCTAGTCACAGTGGGTTTATGCTTGTAAGAAGAAATTACAACAACTTTCATAAGAAATGAACAATGTTTTTAGCAAAGAGTGACACGAATGGTCATCATTCCAAGCTTTGAACATTTGAACTCTATCAACCATCATTAGCTTGAACTCATTACTGAGCGGCTGAAGAGATGGTAGTTGCTGGTTGCCTTTTTTGCATACTATCGCAGCTTATTCTTCCTAATCAATTTATCATTCAAGCACTTTAAGTATATGCATTTATTAGTATCGTGACCAGGCTGGTTGTGGTAGCGACAGAACATTCTAGAATTAGCTGCCTTATCGTCAACTTTGATTGGTCGTGGAACTGGATAACATCCTGCATCTTTGGTGGCAAGGAAGATGTTTTGCGGCGTATCATTTAGAGGAGTTAAATCTTCAGACTTGATAAAGCGGAATCGTTTGATATCATTCTCTGCTTCTCCGTTGTCCTCGATTTTCCTTTTCACACCTTCGGCATTCTTCTCGTCACCTTGAGTATCATTACATTTCTTATCTTCCACGTTACTGCTTTTAGCAACATTCTGAATAAGAGGGGGGTCATCCTCCCCACTGATGAATTCTTCTGCTTTTTTATAGAATCTCTCCAGGGTATTTGGCTTCTTCATCTTGATCCACCTTCCAAACTATGACTTCTTGTCTATAGCACGTTTTAGTGCCATCAAGACTAATCGAGGTTCTGGATTTACTACCTCTGTTATAGCAGCGTTAAATCGAGTTAGAAAGGCTTTAACCGATTCTCCCAGTCTTTGTTCAAATCCATTGAGTGACACCACATCTTTGTCTTTAGTGGTCTGCAGGCTAAACCTCTCTTTGAATTTCTTTGCCAAGATAGAAAAATTATCCACACATTTTGGTGGCAACTTAGTGAACCAGAGCGATTCCACTCCTTCTGGATAGGTAGGGAAGTATAAGCATTTGATCTCATTGGTGGCTTATGCACCATCCATGTGTTGATTGTATTTCTATAAGAACCAGTTGGGATCACTAGTTCCACCATAAGCTGAAATTGTTGGTGGAGTAAACCATTTCGGGAACTTGGCCTTACGAATTCTATCGGTGAGGGGAGTCTGACTAGGGGCGAATTCCCACTCTTTCTTGTCATCATTTCTTTTCAAGTTCTCTTGCATGATCTTCCTTGCCATGTCCAAAAGACATTCTTCTTCATTGTGTTGACTCACGTAGCGGGAGTCGTCACCTTTGTTAGATGTTCATTTGAACGAACGATCTCGGTTCCGGAACCGAGGCCCTGGACCTCCTTCTTGAGGAGGTGCCCCATTGTTGGGACTAACCACGGTTCGGGAATCTCCTCCTGCGGAGTTTTTAGCGATTGGTTTAGATTTTTTCGTTCTTGCCGTTATTCGATTCATTGATCTTTTGAGCTGAACGATCATGATTTGGACTTGTAGAGGGAGAATTGGCATTATCCGCAAGATTGGCATTGATGTTTGCATTTTTCGCAGTTGTTTGAGTAGCGAAAAGAGCTTATACTCTATCCATCATAGCTTTGTTCAAGATCTCCATTTGCAGAGTAAACCCAGCGACGACTTCATTTAATTCATTCCTAGTCACACCAGCTCCTACTTCAGAGGATTGGCCAACTTCATGAAGATTAGTTTGCGGAGTTGTGTGATTATTTGCGACATTTCCCGAGCCTAGAGCTCTTACGAATTTACAAATCGGCTTTTCCTGTAGAATTTTTCAGAAAAGATTTTGATCTTTGAAGAGAATATCTCGAATTGCTTGGATTTTAGATTTTGAAAATAAATCGTAAAAAGAAAGCCTTCAATTTTCGGATTTCCCACGAAGCACTTAACTTAAGGATGTGGATGTGGCCCCACGGAGGGTGCCAAAATGTTGAAATCAATAATTGATAACATCACCCAAGGTATTTTTACAACACTTCACCAACAGGTAGGATCTAAAAATATGGAGCTACAAATATTAAATGCAATTAAAGACAAGGAAATTTAGAGGGGTTCGGCCTAAAATCGGCCTACATCCACTATGGAAGCAACTTTCATTATCATTGTGAAATTTACAAGATACATGACTTCACTCAATTCCCTCATTTTGCTCTTTTTCTCTCTTTTATAATGAACTTCTCTATTTTCTCTCTTTTGGCTCATGATTCATTTGAATTCACGAAGGAATGGATGAGATCACCTGAGTTGTAATTGTTGTTATGTAGATCTTCAACAACCTAAACACTTAGATGACCTTCATTGGTTCCATGATGATTTTGTGTTGGATCTAGGGTTGAGAGAGAAACAATGGAGGTTAGAGTGGTTTGGAGTGGTAGAGAAATGAAAATGGCAGCCTTCAAGGTAGAAAATTTCGTCCCTTGAATGGCGGAAAAGTGGGTTATTTATAGGTGTAGTTTGGAGGAAGTGTCAAAGCTGAAATTTATGTGTGCAGGCTATGGATCGGTCGTAAACATAATTATGAATATGCCACTGGGTTAAATTTCGATCCGACCCATACATTATAGAGCAACCGACCCATGCTTAAATGAAATAGAATCGATCCATATAATTACGCCATTGCCACCGTCAAAATATATAAGTCACCTGACCCGAGTACAAAGCTTCTGACCGATCCATGTTATAAAAAATGTGTCGATCCATCAGTTGTACAACCGTCATTATTTTGTATTTATATTACACTTGACCCATGCTGCATGAAGTAAAAACGTACTGATCCATATAATTACTGTGATGCCATCACATTAACATGGTGACCGACCCATTCAGTAGGAAAGTGTGTAAGAGCACTGACCGACCCATATACATTTCTTCTAGCCAATCCACACAAATTCTATCACTAGTTAAAACTACAGCTGGTTTGTGTTAATGAAGTTGCTCCAAAACCTTTAACTCAGTACCTTATGAACCATACTTTATATATATATAAATGGCATGCATTGTTGCTTCACATATTATGTATGAAATATGCTAGTCTATGATATGTATATATTCCCTGGAAGCCGCGTCAGCAAATGGTATGCTTCAAGCCGTGTTCAACATAGCCATTTTCCCAACTAAGTAAAGCTTCATTGTTAACAGTCTCATGCCATGTGTAGTCAATATATACATGTAATGGACCAAGTCTTGTGTAACTGCCAATGCATCATAAAATGTCATCAGTAGTGCACAATCCATATCTTTGTATTAATAATGTCTAGTTTAACTATATAAGAATAACGGATTCATAATGTATACTATGCGGCTTACTCATGTGTAACACCCCTAAGTCCCACATCATGGAAGCCTGTGTGAAATGGGTACTTATATAGTAGAGCCCATCTCTTACTAACGCCGAGGCCTTTTGAGGAATAAAACCCCACACCTATACGGTGGCTAAGTTGGGGACAATATCTTGCAGGAACGGAGGTGCGGGCTGTTATAGTGGTATCAGAGCTTTGGTTTATCAAAGCTTTAGCTTATGGGGTAAAAAATCATTAGAGATAGGGTAGTGATACCTTAGAATGAGTGGAATCAACCGTAGAATCCTTCTTGAGAGAGCGTATTTTGAAAGTATAAATTGTTTTAAAATGATTTAAAATGTTTTAAACGAATATTTTCGGATATAAAATCTTATTTAATTTTTAAATCTTTTGCTGAAATTCCTTTCCACTTGGATCCATCTTCCTTCATTGGTCCTCTTTGGTTAGGTTCTTTCTTTCCTTCATCTTTATTTTTAATTCTATAACTTATCCTTGTCCATAATAAGGTAAGAAGTAGAAGAAGAGTATAAATCTTCTAGCGAGTTCAATCTTATCAAATATCGGTTTGAAATAGGTATTTTGAAACAGATATTACAATATAAGATTTTCATGATACAATATTGAAATTTTATTATATATTTGATATATATTTGTAAATGACATTATGTTTTGGTAATACTTGTATTTTGAAAGATTTGACGTTTATACTATAAGATGATATATTTTTCTAAATTATATATATTTTATATAGATTTTGTAAGAAAATAATTTTATCTTGGTTGATATGTAATGGTAATGTTTATTAATGTATATATATATATATAGGAATTTATAAATTTAAATAGGTTATAAAGATTTTTAATTTTGATGCATATATATGTTAAAACTTGTGGAATTAAACTAGTTATAATATTGATAACTTGGGTTTGAAAAATATTTTGGTATAATATAGAATAATATTGTTATATATTGATTTAATAGCATTGTTGCATATTTATTAAGGATTGAATTTAAAATTTAATGAATAAATAAATGAGTGGGGGAGAGATATGAATTTCCCTATTTCGAATTTTAATGATTTGAAATATATTATTTATAATATATTATTTGGAAATTTGTTATATATTCTGTTCGAAATATAGAAAATGTTTTGAGTACTTGCTTGACGTTAAAGTTGGCCTATCAAATACCTAGTGATTCGGGTATACGTCTGATCAACGTATATGTTAAATCATATATGTATTAGGTAAATATAGAGTCACACTCTAGTCGCTTGAAAATGATTTTGGTGATGAGTGCAGCATCATCGATATCTATTTTCGGGTTTCGAAAGTGGGATAGATATATATCGCCAGTCGAGACGTCAAATGAATACTTGAAACTGTTTTGAACTATTCGAAAATATTTTAACTTTTGATTTATATATATTTCAAATTTTATACATATGTATGATAATAAATATGAATCATTGGTTTAAATATATTAATTATTTGATTATTAGTTCTCTGCCTCGTTCCTTTTCGGGGCCGAAAAGTTTTGAGTAGGGGAGAATGTAACAACCCACTATTTTTTAACGATTTAAATCCGATTTGAATCGAATTTTTATTTGGAAAACGTTATGCAATTTCTTGTAATGGAAATTTAAAATTTGGAATGCGTACAGTGAGATGTTGCAACTGCGAAAATTTCGTCGGAAAATTTGAATACTTGTCGATCGCGCAATTTTCAGTGCAAAGCTGCGCAAAACAGTTCAAATTTTCGCGTTTTTAAAATCTCTCCGAAACTAGTTTGGACAAATATGAAAAATATTTTATTCGTTATCAGTAATCCAACGACGAAGTTCGTTTCGTGAAAATCGGACGTTTTGACCTCCGTTTTCCATCCGCATTTTACGTTTAAATGGGTCCGTAAAGCGTTTTTGAACGGAGCATCTTAGCACTGCAAATTTTACACTTTTGTGTCCGTCTCGTCGCGTTGATTTCCGCAATATATTCATTTGTCAGTTTCGGTGTTCGGTTCGCGCTGAAATTATAAAAATGCTTGTGCAGTTCATTTTTGAAACATATTCAATTGAGTTCGATGAGTCCCTATTCAGATCCTGCATGTTTTCTAGCCATTTTGGGTCTGCAAAACCTGTATTTTTATTTTACTAAAGTACCCATTTTTTACTTTTTCTTTTCCAAAGCTTAGCATGAACATTTCTTTTCAAACTTTTGTTTCCATGCGTGAACTTTTTTCAAGTTTCAAAAGCCAACTTAATACAAGCCTGTGCGTGCCTTTTCAATTCCAAACGCCATGTATTTTCCAAATGCATGCAACATTACCATTGATTTCTTCTACGTCCATTTATTTCATCCAAGCAATGCATGTATTTTTGATCCATACGGTTTCAAGTCTATTGTATCCATTCACTTGTTTCATTATTACATTTATGTTTTCCCAACCAAAATAACCTTTCAATTTCTATCCGTTTTACATCATGTTTGAATTACCATACACCGGTTAGTGGGGTATGAGTAACGGATGACAAGGAAAGACGTTTGATTTGAAACGCGATTTTTAAACATTTTTAAATGTGCGATTTTTACCCGGTCCACACCTTGCAAATATCTCGGCTCTAACTGTCATCCTTGCGCATGCTTATAAAGGCTCCTTCATCTTCTTCGTTTGCAATTCCCAGATCTACTTCATCGCAATTTTTTTCTCAACTTCCCATCCTTGATTAAAAAAAAGGAACACAAACGCATGTTTGAAGAAAAAGGGAAAATGAGTCATGCATGCATTCTTCTTCTCACGTATACACCTTTTCCCCTCCCTTCTCTCGCATGTCATTTTGATTTCGTCCATTCACATTTTCCTAAAATCTATACTACACCGACGTCCAACCATATGCAGCAGTCTTGCTTCCTTCTGACAACCACCAGCTTGCCTTGAAACCCATCATCTTCCAAACCCGAGCAGTCGTAAAACCACCGAACTATGCAGCTCAATACCCGATAAGCTTCAGCAACCCATGCCTGGCCTCAGTTGGCTTGACCCAGCATCCATGAACATATCTTCTCTCCTTCCATTGTGAACGTGGTGTTGCTGGGAGTGCGCTGGGCTTCTTCCATTTGTTTCCTGATGATTGCTTCTTCTAAAAAAAAGATTTCATGCATAAGGTGCTGTATTGAAATTCGTTCCCTTTTCTATTTGCTGGCCATGACTTTGTGGTGGACTATGTTGCTTAGAATTTGGTACTTGCTTATCTGAAAAATATATTCCATTTTTCTTTGTTGATTCTGTCTTTTGGCAATATCTGCTTTGGACCATTCTGATCTTTGGCGTGCTTTCAATCCATACTGAGTTATAGTTGCTTATATATTTGTCTCCTAAAAAAAAGAGTGTTGAATTTTGGCTATTTGATTTGAGAGCTATCGCTGATTTGAATTTGGGCGTTATCGTGTTCGATTCAATCTTGAGTTGCGTTTTAGATGGCATCGTTCTTTTCTCATGTCCCGCCTCCATTCTGTACCACGAAAGGTGAGTTTATCTCACACCAGACTTACATTTTTCATGAATGTTAGATCAATAATGAACTATTATATGAAATGTATAGGATTGCTGATAGAAATTGTTTGATTTGATATATATATATACATTTCGTATGTGACACGATATATTCATATGACACGTAGTTTCTCTAATGGTATATATGCTGTGATTGTTGTTTGTGATTGTTGATACCCTTAGTTTAGGAAAATCACTAAGGGTTGAAATGATACATACCCGAACGGACATTAGAATAGGGAAAAATCGTTATGGGCTGAAATGACAGACCTGAATGATTTTTACTGAATTTGGGATCGCGGGTTGAAATGATAGACCCGTAGAATTTTTATAAATTGTGGATTGAAATGATAAATATCCGTATCACTTGACCATAGGGTAGAAAATTATATACGGACACCGTTGGTCGTGTTTCGAAGTAAAGTGATTTAGAAAATCTTATTTTTAATTTACAACTTAAGATTTATATGTTTATAATCTATTTCTAATTACTTTTAGAGTTTAATAAACTTATATATATTCAAAATTTTAATTTTCTTATATATATATATATTCAAATTTATTTTCTTATATATATTTTATAAACTTTAATAATAAAGTCAAGATGGATAAGTTAGATTTCGCGATTTAAATTTGAATTTATACGAACTTCTAGTAGAGATGAATTTGAATTTGGTAAAATATGAAATGAATTTGAATTCAAATTTGTTTGAACTTTTAAGAGATAAATTTGAGTGTTGAAATTGATTTTAATTTTGAATCTTTCAAATTTAAGAGAAAATGTATTTGAATTTATAATTGATAAGGAATGAATTCGATTTTAAGTAACCGAATATGAATTTGAATATATAGATTTTATATATGTAATCAATTTTATAATCGTATGGTTTGAATTGGAATATTTGTGAAATCGAACTTATAAAAATGGTTTAAAATTTGTATGAACTGTTTGAATTGAAATGTAAGATTTGATTAGAATTATATTAACTGAATTTGAACTTAAGTATTGAATTTTGGAATTGGCTAAAACTGAATTATTTGAATTTATAAATGACGATTTCAAATAACATGACTTGAATTGCAAACCACGATATGTTTGTTTAAAATTGAAATGTAAGTTTTTGACTGGAATTATACATTTTGAATTTGAACTAAAATGTTGAATTCATGTGAATCGAATTGAAACGTTTTCTTATAAGGGTAGAAATTTAATTATTTGAATTGTTGTGAATATAAACCAAACCAAATTATTATCGAAGTTAAATGGTTTGGTATTGATTTAAACGAAAATTGAGATATTTAAGGTATAACTTAAATATAAGTCGACTTTGGATTGAAATTGTTATGCGAATATTTTCTGAAATTATATAATGTCGAAAGTAAATATTATAGTATTGGTTTATACTATATTACGAGACCTTTACGATATGATTTCTAAATCGATTCAATCTAAGCGATTTAAGTGAATGGTTTTCAAAATTTTATATACTCGAAATTAGATATTTAATTTTGATTTCAAATTCGAGTATGAGATTTAGTATAAACTATTATAAAGTGATTTCTAAAATAATGACCACGATGTGAAAAATGTAAACGTTTGGTTGTTAAAGAGACCGGGATCGGCCATTGTCATACTCTCTGCCAATACCGAAAACCACTTTAACAACTGTGTACGCGGTGGAGTTCCAGAATGAAGGGGATAATTTGGCGAACGACTCCATTTTATTTTATTTTATATTAATTACGAGACCCTGATTACCTTGAGTCAGCCTTATGTGGCTAAAACAGGAGCTATGCATGGACCAGGTGAGGTCATACCTCTTATCGAGTACACTTCTTTGATATTATTCTATTACCGTTGAGATTCGATTTGGGCCATTTGATTATGGGAGTGTGTATCGCGGTGGGCAGTAGTAGCTACCAGGCGTTACCACCAGTCCGGCTCTGCAAACGGTGAATCCACTCTGGCATTCCTTGCGTGCCTTGTAAAATGCCTTATACGAGCCCACTACGATTTTGTTTTGTACTATTTTATATGGAGCGCCCTCTGATCTACCTCCAGTTTACGGAGGAATTACGGTACTGTATATACTATGGGATTATATAAACGGCGTAAGGGTAATTATGGTAATCCCGCTTATGCTATTTTGATATTTTTACTTTACTGATAGACACTATTGTATATAGCGTATTATATACTACTAGTTTGACGGATCCTTAGAGGATGGTGATCCCAAACATCCTTTAAGTTATTGATTGCATTTCATCGAACATTTCATTCAAATTGATTTACTTCCACGAGAATGTTAGTCCTGATCCTAGTTGTTTTGTTTTGCATTATTGCTCGGGTCAGATTGAGTTTCCAGTTCGAGATTCATCTTTGGAGTTTGGAGCTTATATTGGATTTTTTTCTCACCTATATCTACCTGTTGATTAGTTGTTTCAGTCATCCAGTTATTTCTGCCATTATGTTTCAGAATGTTATCATTTATTTATTGTATTAGACTTCCGTTGTATAATTATGTAAACTCTGATGTAAAATTTATTTATTAGCTTCATGAAATACTATTGTATTTTAAATTTTCCGCTGTGAGATATTATATTGCTCTGTGTCTGTGATTCTGTGATTTATTCTATTTACCTCAGAAGCTAATAACAATCTGTTGTTTTGGCGTTTCGAGTTGACATATTGCAACAACCCGCTATTTTTTAATGATTTAAATCCGATTTAAATCGAATTTTTATTTTGAAAACAATTTGCAATTTCTTGTAATGGAAATTTAAAATTTGGAATGCGTAGAGTGAGATGTTGCAACAGCGGAAATTTCGTCGGAAAATTTGAATGTTTGTCGATCGCGCAATTTTCAATGCATAGCTGCGCAAAACAGTTCAAATTTTCGCGATTTTAAAATCTCTCTGAAACTAGTTTGGACAAACATGAAAAATATTCTATTCGTTATCAGTAATCCAACGGCGAAGTTCATTTCGTGAAAATCGTACGTTTTGACCTCCGTTTTCCATCCGCATTTTACGTTTAAAGGGGTCCGTAACGCGTTTTTGAATGGAGCATCTTAGCACTGCAAATTTTATACTGTTGTGTCCGTCTCGTCGAGTTGATTTCCGCAATATATTAATTTGTCAGTTTCGGTGTTCGGTTCGCGCTGAAATTGTAAAAATGCTTGTGCAGTTCATTTTTTAAACAAAGTCAGTTGAGTTCGATGTGTCCCTATTCGGATCCTGCATGTTTTTCTAGCCATTTTTGGTCTGCAAAACCTGTATTTTTATTTTACTAAAGTACCCATTTTTTCTTTTTCTTTTCCAAAGCTTAGCATGAACATTTCTTCTCTAAACTTTTGTTTCCATGCGTGAACCTTTTTCAAATTTCAAAAGCCATCTTAATACATGCCTGTGTGTGCCATTTCAATTCCAAATGCCATCTATTTTCCAAATGCATGCAATATTACCATTGATTTTTTCTATGTCCATTTATTTCATCCAAGCAATGCATGTATTTTTGATCCATACGGTTTCAAGTCTATTGTATCCATTCACTTGTTTCATTATTAGATTTATGTTTTCCCAACCGAAATAACCTTTCAATTTCTATCCGTTTTACATCATGTTTGAATTACCATACACCGGTTAGTGGGGTATGAGTAACGGATGACAAGGAAACACGTTTGTTTCGAAACGCGATTTTTAAACATTTTTGAATGTGTGATTTTTACCCGGTCCACACCTTGCCAATATCTTGGCTCTAACTGTCATCCTTGCGCGTGCTTATAAAGGCTCCTTCATCTTCTTCATTTGCAATTCCCAGATCTACTTCATTTACTTCATCGCAATTTTTTTCTCAACTTCCCATCCTTGATTAGAAAAAAGGAACACAAACGCATGTTTGAAGAAAAAGGGAAAATGAGTCATGCATGCATTCTTCTTCTCACATATACACCTTTTCCCCTCCCTTCTCTCACATGTCATTTTGATTTCGTCCATTCACGTTTTCCTAAAATCTATACTACACCAACGTCCAACCATATGCAGCAGTCTAGCCTCCTTCTGACAACCACCAGCTTGCCTTGAAACCCATCATCTTCCAAACCCGAGCAGTCGTAAAACCATCGAACTATGCAGCTCAATACCTGATAAGCTTCAGCAACCCATGCCTGGCCTCAGTTGGCTCGACCCAGCATCCATGAACATATCTTCTTTCCTTCCATTGTGAACATGGTGTTGCTGGGAGTGTGCTGGGCTTCTTCCATTTGTTTCCTGATTATTGCTTCTTCTAAAAAAAAAGATTTCATGCATAAGGTGCTGTGTTGAAATTCGTTCCCTTTGCTATTTGTTGGCCATGACTTTGTGGTGGACTATGTTGCTTAGAATTTGGTACTTGCTTATCTGAAAAATATATTCCATTTTTCTTTGTTGATTCTGTCTTTTGGCAATATGTGCTTTGGACCATTCTGATCTTTGGCGTGCTTTCACTCCATACTGAGTTATAGTTGCTTATATATTTGTCTCCTAAAAAAAGAGTGTTGAATTTTGGCTATTTGATTTGAGAGCTATCGCTGATTTGAATTTGGGCGTTATCGTGTTCGATTCAATCTTGAGTTGCGTTTGGATGGCATCGTTCTGTTCTCATGTCCCGCCTCCATTCTGTACCACGAAAGGTGAGTTTATCTCACACCTGACTTACATTTTTCATGAATGTTAGATCAATAATGAACTATTATATGAAATGTATAGGATTGCTGATAGAAATTGTTTGATTTTATATATATGCACATTTCGTATGTGACACGATATATTCATATGACATGTAGTTGCACTAATGGTATATATGTTGTGATTGTTGATACCCTTAGTTTAGGAAAAATCACTAAGGGTTGAAATGATACATACCCGAACGAACATTAGAATAGGGAAAAATCGTTATGGGCTGAAATGATAGACCTGAACGATTTTTACTGAATTTGGGTTCGCTGGTTGAAATGATAGACCTGTAGAATTTTCATAAATTGCGGATTGAAATTATAAATATCCGTATCACTTGACCATAGGGTAGAAAATTATATACGGACACTGTTGGTCGTGTTTCGAAGTAAAGTGATTTACAAAATTTTATTTTTAATTTACAATTTAAGATTTATATGTTTATAATCTATTTCTAATTACTTTTAGAATTTAATAAACTTATATATATATATTCAAAATTATAATTTTCTTATATACATATATATTTTCAAATTTATTTTCTTATATATATTTTATAAACTTTAATAATAAAGTCAAAATAGATAAGTTAGATTTCGCGATTTAAATTCGAAGTTTAAAGATGTAAATTTATATAACGATATTTGAATAACTAATGAACTCATATTAAGTTATGAATTCAAATTTATATGAACTTTTAGTAGAGATGAATTTGAATTTGGAAAAATATGAAATGAATTTGAATTCAAATTTGTTTGAACTTTTAAGCGATAAATTTGAGTGGTGAAATTGATTTTAATTTTGAATCTTTCAAATTTAAGAGAAAATGTATTTGAATTTATAATTAATAAGGAATGAATTCGATTTTAAGTAACCGAATATGAATTTGAATATATAGATTTTATATATGAAATCGATTTTATAATCGTATGGTTTGAATTGGAATATTTGTGAAATCGAACTTATAAAAATGGTTTAAAATTTGTATGAACTGTTTGAATTAAAATGTAAGATTTGATTAGAATTATATTAACTAAATTTGAACTTAAGTATTGAATTTTGGAATCGACTAAAACTGAAATATTTGAATTTATAAATGACAATTTCAAATAACATGACTCGAATTGCAAACCACGATATGTTTGTTTAAAATTGAAATGTAAGTTTTTGACTGGAATTATACATTTTGAATTCGAACCAAAATGTTGAATTCATGTGAATCGAATTGAAACGTTTTCTTATAAAGGTTGAAATTTAATTATTTGAATTGTTGTGAATAAAAACCAAACCAAATTATTATCGAAGTTAAATGGTTTGGTATTGATTTAAACGGAAATTGAGATATTTAAGTTATAACTTAAATATAAGTCGACTTTGGATTGAAATTGTTATGCGAATATTTTCTGAAATTATATAATGTCGAAAGTAAAAATTATAGTATTGGTTTATACTATATTACGAGACCTTTACGATATGATTTCTAAATCGATTCGATCTAAGCGATTTAAGTGAATGGGTTTCAAAATTTTATATACTCGAAATTAGATATTTAATTTTGATTTCAAATTCGAGTATGAGATTTAGTATAAACTATTATAAAGTGATTTATAAAATAATGATCACGGCGTGAAAATGTAAACGTTTGGTTGTTAAAGAGACCGGGATCGGCCATTGTCATACTCTCTGCCAATACCGAAAACCACTTTAACAACTGTGTACGCGGTGGATTTCCAGAATGAAGGGGATGATCTGGCGAATGACTCCATTTTATTTTATTTCATATTAATTACGAGACCCTGATTACCTTGAGTCAGCTTGATGTGGCTAAAACAGGAGCTATGCACGGACCAAGTGAGGTCATTCCTCTTATCGAGCACACTTCTTCGATGTTATTCTATTACTGTTGAGATTCGATTTGGGCGCTTTGATTATGGGAGTGTGTATCGAGGTGGGCGGTAGTAGCTACTATGCGTTACCACCAGTTCGGCTCTGCAAACGGTGAATCCACCCTGGCATTCCTTGTGTGCCTTGTCACATGCCTTATACGAGCCCACTACGATTTTATTTTGTACTGTTTTATATGGAGTGCCCTCTGATCAACCTCCAGTTTACGGAGGAATTACGGTACTGTATATACTATAGGAATATATAAACGGTGTAAGGGTAATCATGGTAATCCCGCTTACGCTATTTTGATATTTTTACTTTACTGATAGACACTATTGTATATAGCGTATTATATTATATAGTATTAGTATTATATTATATAGTATTTGTTTGACGGATCCTTAGAGGATGGTGATCCCAAACATCCTTTAAGTTACTGATTGCATTTCATCGAACATTTCATTCGAATTGATTTACTTCCATGAGAATGTTAGTCCTGATCCGAGTTGTTTTGTTTTGCATTATTGCTCGAGTCAGATTGAGTTTCCAGTTTGAGATTCATCTTTAGAGTTTGGAGCTTATATTGGATTTTTGCTCACCTATATCTACCTGTTGATTAGTTGTTTCAGTCATCCTGTTATTTCTGTCATTCTGTTTCAGAATGTTATCATTTATTTATTGTATTAGACTTCCGTCGTATAATTATGTAAACTCTGATGTATAATTTGTTTAGTAGCTTCATGAAATACTATTGTATTTTAAATTTTCCGCTGTGAGATATTATATTGCTCTGTGTCTGTGATTCTGTGATTTATTCTATTTACCTCAAAAGCTAATAACAATCCGTTGTTTTGGATGTTTCGAGTTGACATGTTTTGTCGATTCGACACAGTCAAAATGGCGGGTCGTTACATCATGTATTATAGATGGTAGCGTATGGCTTCACACGTGACTTCATTTATGGTGTCGATCCATATATGTTGTTGTTGCCTTTTGTATGTCGATTGATCCATACATGAAAGTATACCGATCCATGCACAGTAATCATGTCCGACCCTTTTGTGAAAGATGTGTCTGATCCATTGTTTAAGGATGTAAACATCTATTTTTTAGACAACTTAACACACTGTCTTGTAACCGCATTTAAATGGGGTTAACATTATTAGCTTTCTTTCTTTTACATGAAGTAGCATTACTGAAAGTCAGTTATTACATGAAGTAGCATTAATGATAGTACAAGTGTTTGAATTTAGAACAACAGCTCCACCTTCATCAGATAATCTTTCCTGTGATAGAATAAAAATAATTAACTTCATGAGTTAATTATAAATTTTTTTGATAAAAATGAGTTAATTATATTTTATTTAGTTCTTTCTTATTTTACATATACTGACTAACGTACGTATGTTTGAGCTTCTTATTGGTAGGTGTTCTATGACTCTTTTTGAGGTTGATACAAGATGTCACTACATCTTCTTCAAATCGGTCATGCTTGTCCACGTTTATGAAAATATTTTTAGTATGTATCCATTTTGGTTTGCTACAGTCGTATGTATTGTTAATTTTTTGTTAGGGAATGCGGATTACAGATCTTAAAGCGAACCTAACATTAGAGGGAGGGTGAATAGTGTTTTCAATGAATTTAAGAAAATCTAAAACTTATATGATCTAATATATGAATTGCACACCACAGAGATGATCACAGACACAGAATCAAAGACAAACACAGAAATAAACAATAGTAAAATGCAGAAAAGGAAAGAACACACCAGATTTTATACCGGTTCGGATTACTCCAACGTCCAGTCCCATGCAATGATGGATTGCGCAAAGTTTTACTACTTTATGAATATCCAAGTATAATACCCTTTTTTCACAAATGCAAGGTTAACAGCGATTCCACACCCTTGATTTCACAGCTATAAGGTTAACATTGATTCCACTCCCTTGATTTCACGGCTAGTAGGTTAACACTGATTCCTTTCCTTGATTTCAAGGCTACAAGGAATACACCCTTTCCCAAATAATCCCAAATGATTACAACATCCCTATAACTCTTCAACAACACTTCAATTCAGAGAGTAATGACTAGAGAGTGAGAAGAGAAGAAGTTTATGAAATTAGAATAGAAATCGGCAAAGTAAAAGTGTAGAAATCAATAAAATAAGAAATATTAATGGTGGAATGAAGAGAGTGAAGATGGAGAAGAAGAATGGTTAAAAAAATTCGAATTCAACCCTTATTTATAAGATTTAAAAAGTTGCAACGCTTCTAGAACGTTACAAATGGTGAAAAGACACTTCCTTTCAAAATTGAATTTCTGACAGTTGTATGTCGACGTATACTATTATGTATGTCGACATATGTGTTTAAAAAAAAATGAATATTTTTAAGTGTTTAACTATATATATAATTCTAGAAATTCTTGAATTAAAACATAGTGATATAAATGAGTATTATATAGTATAAAATATAGTGAAAACAGAAATATAAATTATATAAACATATTTATAAAATTATAAAGTTTAAAACTATATAAGTATAAAATAATACAAGTATATAACTATCCAAATATATATAAACTTATAAACTTTAAAACTTAAGTTTGAAATCAAAAGTACGGTAAAAAAACTAATTAAAATTAGAATTTGAATTTTGAAAAACATAATTTGAATTTTAACCTTGAGTGTTATTCATAGTCTTACATATAAACTAGACTTTATTACTATATTTATCTTGAACTCTTGAACTATAGATATTTTGATTACTCATGAGTCTTGAATCTTCTCTGAATTCTGAATCTCTTGAATCTCTGAAACTCTAAAACTGTACAGTCTTCATTATTAATTCCTGTATACAAATCCTGCATATATATATGTGTGTGTATATATATATATTCTAGATAGATATGTTGGTTTATATTTTATAATCAATTAATATTGAAATAAGGTTGTTGTCATCAAAACTCCATTCTCCAACAATCTAACCCTTTTTGATGATGACAACCTTCGTTTTTAAAATATCATACCTGTTCTTCCTTCTAATACTCCCCTGTCAATATGAATCGTATCATACCTCTTCTTCCATCATCTATTCCCCCTCCTCTTCTTCCTTTACTTCTTCTTCCATAGCTTGATTATCATCTTCGATGATGATTGGATTCGCTTGATTATCCATTACAAATTTATGGACATTCCGCATCCTCTTTCCTTGTTAATTTGCTCTTGATTCATGCGTATTAGAAGTGCTAGAATCTCAACAAGCATTTGGAGAGCATACTCCATTTTTACTTCAAATTTGATTACACGAGAGAGGGTAGAACGTTGGAATGGACCTTCGGATGGTCCAGCGGACGATTTAGGATTAATTTGGTTGTTATAATTAGTTGAGGCCATGATTTATTTTTGTTTTGAGTTTTTACAAAAGTGAAATAGGAGAATGAAGAAGGAAATTCGAAGTGGAGAATTTAAATGGTTATTGTAACTAACTTTTGGTAGCAATTAATTTTTAAAATCCGGCAGTTATATGTCAACAAAGGCTTCTATGTATGTCAACATACATGCAATTTAAATTTTATTTTTCTGATTTTTAATGTTATTCTTATATATATTAATATATTTAATTATTGTAATTCATTTAATGAAGAAATACCTAATTCTCTTCTAAATATAGTAAACGTTGCTTCGTTTAATGGTTTTGTTAATATATCTGCTATTTGTTTATCTATTTCTATAAATTCCAGTGAAATTTTCTCTTTACTTACATTATCTCTTAGAAAATGATGTCGTATATCAATGTGTTTTGTTCTTTAATGATGTGTTGGATTTTTAGATATATTTATAGCACTTGTATTTTCGCAGTATATTGGTGATTTATTTATTTTTAATCTAAAATCATTTAGAGCTTGTTGCATATATATTACTTGTGAACAAGCCAAAGCAGAAGAGATATATTCTGCTTTAGTTGTTGACAAAGATATGGTATTTTGCTTTTTACTAACCCCTGAGACTAGTGAATTCCCTAAGAAGTGACATGTCCCACTAGTTCTCTTCCGATCGGATTTACATCCCGCATAATCAGTGTCACAATATGAAATTAAATCAAATGAATCATCCTTAGGATAAAATAATCCAAAGTCTGATGTATGTTTTACGTATCTTAGAATACATTTTACAGCTTTTAAATGTGTTTCCTTAGGTTGTGATTAATATCTTGCACAGTGACATACACTATGCATTATATCTGGTCTACTAGCGGTTATATACAATAGCGATTCTATCATTCCTCTATATAATTTTTGATCAAAATCCTTTGATGTATCATCTTTATTTAATGCTATATTAGTTGTCATTGTTGTTGGTCTCCAATTAGTATTTGTTAAATTATATTTATTAATTAAATCTCTTGCATATTTTTATTGATTAATAAATATTTCATTCTTTAATTGACGAATTTGTAAGCCTAAGAAGAATGTTAGTTCTTCCATTTGACTCATTTCAAATTCTTTGGTCGTAATATCCGAAAAATCTTTGTTCATCTTATTATTCGTCGATCCAAAAATTATATCGTCAACATATATTTGTACTAATTGTATATCTGTATTGTTTCTTTTAATAAACAATGTGTTATCTTGTTTTCCTATTTCAAAGTTAGATTGTAAAAGGTATTTTCTTAATCTATCATACCAAGCCCTAGGAGCTTGTTTCAATCCATATAATGCTTTATTTAACTTATATACATGATTTGGTAAATTTTCATCTTCAAAAAGAAGTGATTGCTCTGCATATACGTCTTCATAAACAAATCTGTTTAGAAAAGCAATTTTAACATTCATTTGATATAATTCGAAATTATTATGGTTTGCAAAGGCTAGTAATATCCTAATTGCTTCTAATCTAGCTACGAGGACAAACGTTTCATCGTAATATATTCCTTCTTCTTGAGCATAACCTTGTGTTACTAATCGTGCCTTATTTCTTACGATTTCACCATGTTCATTCATTTTATTCTTTTACACCCATTTAGTTCCTATTATTGTTTTATCCTCTAGGCTAGGAACAAGTTCCCATACATCATTCCTAGTATACTGATTCAGTTCTTCTTGCATGGCAAGGATCCCAGAATCATCGTACAATGCTTCCTTTAGATTCTTAGGTTCTACTGTTGAAATAAATGCAGAATTACTCATATTATTTAATTGATTATGAGTCCGAACGACATATTCAATATCTCCTAAGATATTTTCTACATGATGCTCTCTTAGTAATCAAATTATTTTACTTGGTTTACTATCTTCTTTATTTCTTTCATTAACTTCAATTCCACATTCATCTTCATTGTGCTATGTTATACTTTAATAATTTTCGTCAAATGAAACGTTTAAGGTTTCTTCTATAGTATTGGTTCTTGAACTAAAAACTCTATATGCCTTATGTTAGCCCTCTTTTTGGCACTAATCTCATCGGGCCAACCTGAAGCCCAAACACGCAACCAGACGTGGCAAGCACAGGGTCCGAAACAAAAACATATTGGCCCAAATCCAGCTTCAGATAACAGTTCACTCCGGAATAATAGGTCCCCTCATCGACCGAGTTTTCCGCGTCTAAGAAGAAAGCGTCGACCGATTATTTCGAGTCAGCGTGGAAGCCTTCCATAGAGTTCTCTCATCAAATATCCCGGCTTTCAAGGCAACAAAAGTGGTCAACCATAACTAGACAAAGCTCTACTTTTGATATTCCATACAGCGGATGCCAGGTCAACCGCAACTTCCGAGGATACTATTTATGAATAGTGGAATTAGTCTGCCAACCGCTATTCTATCCAAACAGGAGACTACACGTGTCCGGGCTTTCCCGAAATGGCCGGGCCATATCGTAGCAACCCAATCTACATTCTCGATCTATAAATACTACCAAGCATAATGAGGAAAAGAGACGGAATTTCTTTTTGAGACTTCTACCTCCAAGTTTTCTTCATCAACTTCTCTTTAATCTCATCAAAAAAGGAAGAAGAAGCAAACCGCCCTCTTTCTCCTCTCAAAAAATAGAGAAAAGCATTGTACTTGTAATTAAAAAGAAGAGAAATAATATATAAAGTGGACGTAGGCACAGTCTTTCGCCGAACCACTATAAAAATTCTGTGTGTGCTTCCCTTTTGTTTACTTTCTTTTATACATTTTTGTCATAAGTCATGTGTTCACTGCATGATTGGGGGTGGACTGTCACTAGTGACCAACTTTTGACGTCAACACTTTGGCGCGCCAGGTAGGGGATAGCGCACCGATCCTCTATTACAGCCTCTGCTCATGGCGAACAAACGAAAGAAAGATGCAACATCCTCTCGTCCCGCAAACGCCGATGCAGCCGATGCCGATGCTGCAAAAGTAAGCCACGAAGCTTCCTCTCATGACGACAGATCTCAGTTCCTTACTCGGGACGACATGGATAAAATCATGGTCGAGTTCAGAGACCATATGACATCTCAGGGTAAATTCCTCGAACGACAGCGGCAGTTGATGGATCACCTCCTCGGTCGACTGGAGACAGGATTGAACGCTTCAACATCAATTCCTCCACAAGCCGAGACTGGGGCGACTGCTGACCCTCAGTTTATGCAAAATCAGGCCACCGATCGGGCTACACCTTTATTTCATCCTGGTATGGTCCCACCAACCAGTCAAGCCCAGCCAGGAGTATCGCTTCCAGCAACCAGCACGGTCGTTGCTGCAGATCCGCACGAGGCGGGCGACCGAGATCTAGGTCGTCTGGCGAATATGCCTCCACTCTTTGGAACATCTCGACCTGTCGAACCTGTCGAGCTACCGCCGGGTCCATCAGAATCAATGCCATTTCCATTACAACCTGGGATCTTGCCGAAGACCAGTCTAACCACTCTTCATCTTCAACGGAGAGCTGGAGTAGCCTTCCCTTCGAACGAGGGAAGCCACCCCACCATGCCGGTCCACAATGTAGCAGAAGAAGGCGCTACCGTAGACCCGCTTAACCTCGCTTCAAACGGGGGCAACCTCGGGCTCCGAACATTACATGCTACGCTGGAGCAGCTCAGGCCCTCAGCTACGGGTACAGTTCGACCCACAACTCATCAGGTTCAAGAGGGGCCATTCTTCCCAGAACCACCTGCCAGATCTCATCTTCCCTCACATATTCAATCAACTCTTGGGGGTCGGGCCCAGTCAATGGCCACCCTTCCGAGCATGCTTTTGCCCGACCCACGCACAGAAGTTCTCCCTGACGCGGAGCTAAATTCATGGCAACGACTCCTCGGAGATGGGAGTCAGCTTGCAAGCATTGTCCGACGCTTCACTCGGGGCAATTCCTCACAGCAGGACATAGATAATGTCAATCGCAGCCCCTTCACTAGAGAAATCAGGAACTCTCGAAACCCTCCGGACTTCAAGTTCCCTGCTATTGATCCATACAACGGTCGCACTGGTCCGACCATCCACCTCATGCGATATATGAGACATATGGAAGTACTTGGTGCATCGACCAGCTTCATGGACAAATGCTTTCCTCTCTTTCTCACAGATATAGGTGGTATGTGGTTTCGGCAGCTAACAACAGAGTCGATCAGCAGCTGGAACACCCTGGTCACCCGCTTCATCGAACAGTTCCGAGTGCATATCTCCCAACCAAAAAGCGTCATGTTTTTATCCACAATCAAGCAGCGATCCGGAGAGACGCTCAGATCCTTCCTTGAAAGATTTAATGCGGCAGTGGCACCTGTCGATCGTCCCGAGCCATCAATGATACTGATGGCCGCCATTGCAGGAGTTCAAAAGAGATCAGAATTCTCAAACTCCTTAACCAGAGATCCCCCCAAAGATATAGATGACTCCTACTCCGAGGCCGAGAGATTCCTCCGACAAGAGGATGCCAGCCTTGAAATGGAGAGCCTCGAAGTTTTAGTTGCTAAACAGCAAGGTCCATTCAATGGCAACGGCCAGAATAAAGGAAGAGGAAAGGCCCCGGAGAAAAACGAGCGCAATGTACAATCTCGCAATGAAAACAAATAAGACCAGTACACTGAGCTCAACTCTCCTCTGATTGATATCTATCTCGACATACAAGGGTCCCTGCCTATTCCAAAGCCACCTCGATGAGAACCAACGCAGATGGAACTCGATTTTGGCAAACACTGCATTTTCCACAACGTATCTAGACATAATACCAATGAATGGCGACATCTACGCGATCTCATCAAAGGACGGATCAGGAAGGGCGAGCTCCCCGAATATGTCAAAGGTCGCACCTCGGCCAAACCACCGCGACCCACTACCCCAGCTCCTAAGGTCGATCCTCGAGCTTCCAGAAATGGAAAGGATCCTGAGACTAGCACTGGCGGCATCATCATTAATTAGATTGTTTTGTCTTTTGCTTTTGATTTTTTTCTATCAATAATAAGGACACCACAATGTACACTTGTATGGGGTTGTGATGTAACTCCTAGGCATGTTCTAGAATCGACGGTTGTTCCCTTAGAATTTTCTTTCTCTGTAGTAGTTACTTTTAGCAGTTATGAATTTTCTTTTGCAAACATGGATAATGTTTAAAATTCTGCTAAGCCGAGCGTGGGTAACGTTCGCCCCTCTGTTCTATATGGTTTGCGCGCAAACCCACCACGATTTCCAACACCTACTCCGCTAACTGAGTAAGGTTGTATTTTCTCAAAACGAGTATGGATTATACTCTCTTTTTTCTAACCCCACGAGCATTTATAGCTCGTGGAAAAACTAACATAACATGAGTCGAGCACGAAAAACACTTGCCCTAAGCCGAGTATGGTTAATACTCGCCTACTCACTAAGCCGAACCTGGTAAGCGTTCGCCACTAAGCCGAGCATGGTTTATACTCGCCCCCAAGCCGAGCATGGTTAATGCTCGCCCTTCAAAGCCAAGTGAGATAAAATGCTCGACCCATGATTTACTTTGTATTTGCAGGAACTCTCTTGCAAATGGCAATCGTTACTTCGGCCTTATTACGGTTCCTGATGATTGTCGGTTTTCCGGCCTTAATACAACATCGGCGGCGTCGGTTCTCTGGCCTTAATATGGTTCGGCGCGACCATAGCAGCTCGAGCGTCTGTGCTTCAGCTCGGATTTCAGAACACACCTCCCTTTGCCAATGAATATGCATTCTAAGGGGCAAAGTGTTAGCCCTCTTTTTGGCACTAATCTCATCGGGCCAACCTGAAGCCCAAACACGCAACCAGACGTAAGCCTTATCCAGAATGGCAAGCACAGGGTCCGAAACAGAAACATATCGGCCCAAATCCAGCTTCAGATAACAGTTCACTCCGGAATAATAGGTCCCCTCATCGACTAAGTTTTCCGCATCTAAGTAGAAAGCGTCGACCGATTATTTTGGGTCAGCGTGGAAGCCTTCCATAGAGTTCTCTCATCAAATATCACGGCTTTCAAGGCAACAAAAGTGGTCAACCATCTAGACAAAGCTCTACTTTTGATATTCCATACAGCGGATGCCACGTCAACCGCAACTTTCGAGGATACTATTTATGAATAGTGGGATCAGTCTGCCAGCCGCTATTCAATCCAAACAGGAGACTACACGTGTCCGGGCTTTCCCGAAATGGCCGGGCCATATCGCAGCAACCCAATCTACATTCTCGATCTATAAATACTACCAAGCATAAAGAGGAAAAGAGACGAAATTTCTTTTGGAGACTTCTACCTCCATGTTTTCTTCATCAACTTCTCTTTAATCTCTTCAAAAAAGGAAGAAGAAGCAAACCGCCCTCTTTCTCCTCTCAAAAAATAGAGAAAAGCATTGTACTTGTAATTAAAAAGAAGAGAAATAATATATAAAGTGGACGTAGGCACAGTCTTTCGTCGAACCACTATAAAAATTCTGTGTGTGCTTCCCTTTTTGTTTACTTTCTTTTATACATTTTTGTCATAAGTCGTGTATTCACTGCACGATTGGGGGTTGACTGTCACTAGTGACCAACTTTTGACGTCAACACCTTACTTCTTTCTAAATATCCAATAAATTCCTTTATCGAATTTCAAGTCAGAATTTACATAAATTTTCTTTAGTATTAAGTATAAAACATTTGCATCTAAATATTTTAAAATATCATACTTTTGGTTTCTTATTGTTCGAAAGTTCATATGATGTTTTATGAGTTAAGGGTCTGATTGAAATTCTATTTAAAATATAGCAAGCTGTTGCAACTATCTCAGCCCAAAAATTTCTTGGCAAATTACTTTCAGATAACATAGTTCTCTCACATTCTTGTATCGATCTATTTTTACGTTCAAGTACGCCATTTTGTTGGGGGGTTCTAGGGAAAGAAAAATTATTATTTATTCACTTTTTACTACAAAATTTTTCAAAATTTTCGTATTCGATTTTTTCGCCATGGTCACTACGTATTGTTTTGATTTTTAAGGATAATAAATTTTGAATTATAGCAAAAGTTTTAAATTGATCAAAAGCATCACTTTTGTTTTTAAGAAACAAAGTCCAAGTAAATCTAGAAAAATCATCGACTATTACACAAACATATCTATTATGGTTAATTGATTGGGTTTGAGATGGACCAAATAAATCCATGTGAATTAACTCTAATGGTTTCGAGGTGGTAATTTCCTCTTTTTATTTAAATGAACTTCTTTTTAAAATTCTAAACTGACAAGCGTCGTATAAATTATTAACTTTAAACTTCATTTTGGGTAATCCCCTAATTGAATCTAATTTAGAAATCCTAGAATTGTGTTTGAAATTTATATGACCGATTCTCTTATGCTAGATCCAAGGGTTACTTGTATTGGCCATAAGACATAGATTATCGTTGGAGATTTTCATACTCAATATATAGATATTTTTCTTTTAATCTCCTTCGAATATTACTTTTGAATTCCTATCTTCTATAAAACATTTATCCTATTCAAAGTTTATTTTATTACCCTTATCGCAAAGTCGACTTATACTTAGCAAGTTATGTTTTAAATTCCTAACTAATAAAACATCAGAAATAGTAGGAGTTTTAGAATTACCGACATTGTCGATTCCAATAATATATCCTTTAGAGTTGTCTCCGAAGTTCACCAGTTTTGCTCTAAGAGATAGTTAAATCTTTAATTAGATTTGAAGGTGAAATGGTAATTAATATTTACCGATAACACTATGGTGTTAGATATGGAGTATTACAGTTTTGCTCCATAGGATGAATAGGTTGGGATTGGGAAATATAATAAATGATTACTTCGATAAGGTTCGCTAATCCTGACTAATTTGGAAAACCTTAATTTTGTTTAAATTGTGAAAAGAATATTTGAATAAAAGAATATTCTGGACTGGAATGAGGCGTATGTTGTGTTTGTATAGAACTTGTTTATAAAATACGCGAGTTATTCGGAAAGGCCGGGTTTATCCCATTCTGAATAACTGATACGACGATTAGTCGACGATGAAGACGGTGATTGAATACCAGAGGTCTTCACATCGTTTGGATGATTACTGATATCTTGATTGGGCTGTACACCCAAGACGAGGTAATAAGTGGTCATCGTCCAGACGTACTTGGAGATCGACGGATATGCGAGGGCCTCTCTCCTGTATTGGAATATGGGACAAGGAATAAGGTGCCCCCGGTTTCGTTCAAACCTAGAACGGACTTGTAAATGGACTGTGTGTCTAACATTGGAATTTATTCTATGTTGATTGATCTCTATTAAATATATATATGTTTGGTGGCGGAGAATTTATTCTCTTGCTTAACACCCTTCTCTGAGACGTACGAGCTCAGAGGTTATATATCGATAGACATCAGCCGCATGGCGTGAATTGCCTGTGTGGCATGCCTGAGTGGCAAATGATCAAGGCTTTTGTTGAAAAGCAAAGTCTTGTGGTTGATGATCAAAGCAAAGCTTTAATACAGCGCCGCTTTGTGTATAGCGTTAATTCGCGAGCCTCACACCCCGGTATGAACCAGAAACGGGAGAGGATCCAGGGAGAACATGCGTTTCTTTCTAGCTATGGGTGGTGTTAGGGTTTTACACACCCTAACATTTTTATATTTTTACCTATGTGGTTGTTGGAATGCGAGGCGCCTCGGATATATCGGTTACTACGAAGCCGATGGATATTGAGTCATCTGGCTCATTTACGCCCCATAGGGTGGGGAAATGTATTGTTCAGGGATTTTCAATCCACTTAAAATGTGGACCGGACCTGTGGCTCCTAGGTGCAGTTGCGACTGAGTCCTGAGACATGGTAGGCTAGATTGTCTCGAATTCGGTAAGGACGATCCCTTGCCTTGGTTCATGATGGAATTCCAGTTTCCAATACGACATCTTGCGACTTTAATTGTAGAACTAGTATGGCGACATGATATATGGTGCCCATGCCGTCTATGATTGATACATTTATATTTGAAGTTGATTTCTTTACTTATAGTAATAATAAAAAGATTAAATTTCGCGTATCAAGCATTATTTGGCTGTTATAAGGTAAAACTCTATCCTTCGGCTTGCGTTGCATTATGTGATGGGACCTGAGTCTTATAATAGCTTGTTTTTCTTTAATTAGCATTGCGCTGTATGTTTTATGCACTGGTATTCTTGGGGTTAAAACCCGTTCCGTGTTATACGGCGTGGTCCCTTGATTTACCTAACTTTAAAATCAAGAGTAAAACTGTTTTGGTTCTCACACCAGTCACATGACTGACCCGGAGTTTATTGTTTTAACCTAAACTCTGGGTGCCCCTATTTTCCACACGGGCAACTAGTAGTTTTGGTTTTGCAGATTTATCATTACAGGATCCTGTTTTACAGTTGGAACTATACTCGGAATGCTTTGTATCCGTGTATTTCTTTCAGTTGTATTATGTGTTATTTTTCTGCTGCTTTATAACTTAAATCTCTGATATTTATCAAATGTATAATATTCATTCATGCTCTGTTATATTCTTGTACTCTGATGTAAATTGTTGTAATAAGCAATGAAATGTTCTTTTGTTTGTGTTCTGATTTGTCTTGTCCTCAAAGCAATTTGTTCTTTCTCTTCTCTTCGGAGATCGGGGAAGTTCGGGTCGTTACAATAGCCTTTCTTATTACCTTCTTCTACAATTTATATTTGAAATTGGAATTTAGTTGAGTTAAATTTAAATAAAAAATTTGAATGATACATACAAAATCATCAACTGCATTTTTTTTGCTTTGCTTCATTGTAGGATTCTGGATATATGGTTGTGAAATTAGACGAAACCAACTCATGTAGTCGTTTGTGCGGTCATAAGGCAATTTTACTGTGGTTGAACGTGAATCTACATGAAGCACATGATCACGGGGCCATATCATATCAAAATCTGTATTGGTGCGATTGTGATCCTCTCATCCAAGATATTGGCATCATTGTGCTTTTAATATGTATTGGACCCGACCAAGTTGATGTAGAACCCTATCAGGATAGTATTGTTGGACAATGTCAAAACACGGCAAGCTACCATAGTATAAAACAACTTCATCTATTTGTTTGTACTCCCGAGTATCTTTATTTGGATCCCAACAAACCTATATGAATAAAGCAATAGAAAAAATATATTTAATCTCAACATAATAAAAATATCGTCTTCTAAACATACGAAAACAATTTGCTATTGAAACTTATGTCATCCGCTTCTAGTTCATCTAAATGCTCTCTAATGTGAATCATCGATTGGGTAGGATCGCCACCAAATTTCAAAACCTTCCATTTTGCCAATAAAGGATCATTTGGTTTAAAAGCTTCATTGAGCATCGAATTTTGTAGAATTGGAAAATGATCATATATCCAAATCTGAATGTAAAAATTGAGAATGCAAAAAATGCAATAGTAAAAAATTAAATGTCAAATAAATAATTCAAGACAGGTGGAATACCATCAATAGAGATAAACAACAACTTATTTGCTTCGCACCAGAATGAGAAGAAAAACCTAACTGACAATATAAATAAGAAGTATGGTCATTCCTTAAGCTATATCAGTCACAGTATTCAAATCTAATAAGCAATTCTTATAGTAAAGTGAGGTTTTAGTTCCAGACTTGTCAGAAAACACAAGACAACCTAATGCATGCAAAAAATATGCTTGAGCAACTCTGTCGTAATTTGCATCAGTAGCTCCATCTATCGATGCTTTCCCTTTACAACTCCCCATTATATGATGCATACGTATTCTACATGTACCATCAATCTCTGCTTTAACTTTGTCCCCTTTAATATCTAAAAGGTCTACTGCAAGTAGAGTGGCAGCATCATACGAAATGACCTAACCACGATCTTCCTTATATATACAGGTACCCGCTATTGGTACTCCAGGGATTCTATTCACGTCTTCTAATGTCACAGTCATTTCCTCGAATGGCATGTGAAATGTATTTGTTTATGGTTTACATTGCCCCACAAATGCAGAAATTGTAGTTGTGTCCATCCACTTATATGAATGTTTGATAATATTATACAAACCTGAATTTTTTACCCTTTGCACAACATGCTCTGGCTCATCTTCCATACTCCATTCAAATATTTTGCGCCAATGAGAAACACATTTTAATGGTCTACACTTAACTTCCCAGGACTTCATTTCCCAAACTTTTTTTGCAATATGGTAATCATAGCTTTTTTTATAATTCTTTAGATTCTGGACCTTTACTACCTAAATTGAAAGGCTGAATTTCATCTTCAAGTCTTCTTCACGTGACTAGTCTTTACCTAAAGGCTGAATTTCCTCCTCAACGTCATCTTCACTATTACTCAATGATTGATTTTGATCTTCAGTCGCTTCAGGAATAACTTTGCTACCTACTTCTGCCTTTCTGTCTCACCTCTAGCAAAAGCCGTCAACTTTCTTTTTCAAGGCTCTACTGCATAACATTACCGAATGAATCGTCGATAAACAAAGTATAGAAATAAAGCATGAAAAATACAGGAATGTGCGCTTGGTAGTACAAGGCCGAATGAACTGAAGAAATGGAAAAATATATATTGTTGTGCTAATTTTTGAATAAAACAATTTTACAACACTAACTAATCAGCAGTATAGTATCGGACGAACCAAAAACATGAAAAAAATATACACTACGTGTGAATTTTTAAACAAAACAGTTTCACAGCGCTAACCATTCGGCAGTATATACTGCCTAATAAATATTTCCTATGCATTTTATATTGTGATGCTAAGCAAAACTCGATCAAATTTTTTAATTTTAAGGGTTTTATTTCCAATTGATTTTTATAAATTTCCTACTGTCAAAGCAAAGGAAAAATTGAATTGATTTTGGTTAACGTTGGCTTAATGTCTGCAAAAAAGGAGATGACGGCACTTGAGAGGATAAAGTTTGACATGGTTTTGCATGCTTCTTCTTCGACACTGTAGGCTTTATTTTTGGAGGCATTGTGTTAAGGGTTAGGGTGGGTTTGCTTTTCGATTTGGGAGTGGAAGAAGATTGTAATGACCCGTATTTTCTGTGATATATAATTAACTTATTTAATTATATAAATAGTGATTTAGAGTTTTAAATTGTCGTTAAATTAAATAATAGTGAATATTTAATTAATATAATAATTAAATAATATATTAAGTGGGAATTAGTTTAAAGGGCTTCTTTTTGTAGGGTAATAAGATTTAAGGACAACACTTCTTAATAATAAGTTTTAAGGACAATTCTGCACGAAAAAGATAAAAGCGGTTATCTTTTTAAGTTATACAGGAAAAAGATAAAAGCGACTATCTTTATTTCTGTATAACGTAAAAAGATAACCGCTTTTATCTTTTTCGTGTAGAAATGTCCTTAAAACTAATTTTTTAGAAGTGATGACCTTAAAACTTATTACCTTGAACAAATATGCCCTTTAAGTGAAAATCCCCATATATTAAATTCTGAAATAATCAGAATTTAAGTTGAATTGACAATATCGTGTGAACTGGACAATTCAAAATATATAATTCAGTTTACAATTTGAATTAGAATAACGAATATATTATTTGAACGCCATTTGAACGTATTTTTTTTTAATTTAGTCGAGCTTGAAATGGCACGGCAGTTCGTAAATCGGCGATTCGAACTTCAACTGAATATACAAGGTCTGTTTTAAATCGGATTTCTGTGAAACGAGAAACGTTAGGAACTGGTGAAGTATATTTTCTAGTGGAAGAGAAAAATCTGGATTTCGTCGTGTAGATTTTGATTTATATCCAAATCAAATTTTAGAAAAGTCGTTGTGGAATTCCTTTATAATTTATAAAGATATATAAAAGGAATTTCATTATAAATTGAATATCGATTTAATCGGGATTTGAAATATCAAGCTGGAAATTCATATAGGAATATTCTAGAGTTGTATGATATCGTATGTGAATATATACGATAATATTTATTTTTAAATATTAAATTTAATTGTTTTTAAATATATTTATATATTTAAAAGGGTTATTTAGGGCTTTAAAAATAGCCAGTTTTGCAAACGACATCAGAATTCGACGAAACCAATTTTGTTGGATCTGCAATATTAAATTATTGCTAGATTTCAGTTTTCGTGATTTTTGAAGTCAACGTATGGCCGTACGGGATTTAATGTGAAAAACAGTCAGTAATTCGACCTTTAAAAATATGCTGTGTGAGCAAACGGAGTCGGAATTCGACGAAACCAGTTTCGTTGCGATAGTAATGTCAAACTGTAGCTACAAGTCCAGTTTCGTGATTTTTGGGTATCGTATGTGATCGTAGGGATTTTTGATGATAATTACTTTCAACGTAGCAATAAAAATTAATATTTTAATGGAATATAAAAATATAAATTTTTTCCTATAAATAATCCTTATCGTTCTCTAAACCTAAAATCACTTCTCAGCAGTAAATGAAATATCCGTCGCTTCTTCTATCTCTTCCAGGAAAATAGTCGATCTTCAACAAATTGAAATAAATCAAAGAAATTCTCTTAAATCCTGAAGTTGGATTCGTTGAGCTCCTCATCTCGGGAGCTTTCTTCTGATGTACATTTTGTCGAGTGCGGTGAAGAGCCTGGCGGCTGCGTCTCTTCCAGTGGCGCCTAGGGCACGTCATTGTCAAAGCATAGATGGTCGGGGGGTCGATTAGGTGGCGCGGTTGGACTCCTGGCAAGGACGCGCGTGGGTTTGTGGTGTCGAGAGGGATTCCGGTCGGCTATGGAAGAAAGCGATGATGGGAAGGGCCTGCTGCTAGGTTCGGAGACGTATTCCGGTCGGGGTGCCGGAGGTGAAGCAGGAGGGTCAGGCAAGTGCGGATTTCGGCATGGAGTACGATGGTACAGCCGGTCTGGTGGATGGACGGACATAGGGGCGTGTCACTGGTGATGGAGGCACGGTAAGAGATGTGAATAGGAGAGGAGCACATCACTTTTGAATTTGAGGAAGAAAGTAAATTTCGGGTGTGGGTTTTTACGCAGGGTAATGGGCCAGAAGGAGAAAGATAAGCCCAATTGATAAATGTTTAGTTATTTAAATTTAATAAGTGTATGTTAACTTGTATAATTCATAACTTCTACATACGGTATCAAAATTCAGCGAAACAAGATCCAACAGGATCGTATGGACGGGAGCTACACCATGGAACTGACTGGGAGTGAATACGAGCTCGTTACAATTTATAGCGAAATAAATTGTTTGTCTGAAACAAGCGATGGTTATCGTTATTAACGATGATCGTCCAATGTGAGTAAAACTCACCAACTTGAACAGTTATATTTTTTATAACGTATTCTTAGAACTGATAATTATCTGTTGATTGCTGTGTGTTGACTGTTTGATTGAACTGCTAGTCAGTTGATTGAAATTATATATATATATATATCATTAAAAATATATTGATGCTGCCTATCATAATATTTCATATTGAACTGAAACAGAGGATAATTATATTGTGTAACATCTGTGGATGCAGGGAAATAGGTTGGAGGGATCCAACAGGATTCCTCAATATTTAATTTACTGTTTTGTTTCATATATCGAAATATATGATGTGATATATAATCTGTTGTCGATTTTGTGTGTTTGGACGATATTGGCCATCTTGATTTGATATGGTAAATACCAAAATACCGGAATGTTAAAAAGGGAATTTTTAAAATGAATATTGAAAATAAATTATTTATAAAATCAAAGGATTTTATAAAAGAGAAAATATTTATAAAATGAAAGAAGATTTTATAAAAAGGAATTTATTTATAAATGGAATATTTATAAATAGGAAATATTTTTAAGTGGAATTATAAATAAAGGGAAATCTTTATAAATGGAATATTTATAAATAGGACATATTAAAAGGATTTATTTAGGCAAATAAATAAGTTATTAAAGGAATATTTATTAGGAAAAGAAATAAGTTATTAAAACGAATTATTTATCTAGGTAATAAATAAGATATTTATAAATGGAATATTTATAAATAAGAAATATTTATAAATTGGAATATTTATTAATAGGAGATGAATAGAAAAGGAAATATTTGTAAACCATTTGCAAATAGAATAGAAAAGGAAATATTTGTAAACTACAGATAAATAGAATAAAGGAATATTTATTTAGAAAATAAATAGAATAAAGGAATATTTATTTAGAAAATAAATAGAATAAAGGAATATTTATTTAAAAAATAAATAGAGTAAAGGAATATTTATTTAGAAAATAAACAGAATAAAGGGATATTTATTTAGTGAATAAATAAAATAAAGCAATATTTATTTGGAAGAAAATAAATAGGATAAAAAAAGGAAATTGGACAAGAGATAAAAGAAGTTAATCGAATATAGTTATTCGAAGAAAGTTAATCAATTATAAGTAGATCGAATATGGTATTCGAAAGTTAGTTAATCGAATATGGTATTCGAAAGTTAGTAGATCGAATATGGTATTCGAAAGTTAGTTAATCGAATATGGTATTCGAAAGTTAGTAGATCGAATATGGTATTCGAAAGTTAGTTAATCGAATATGGTATTCGAAAGGAGTTAGTCGAATAGAGTATTCGAAAGGAGTTAGTCAAATATGGCAATCTAAAGGAGTTAATCGATTTTAGTTAATCGAAAGGAGAGTTAATCGATTAGGGATAATCGAATTAGAGTTATCGATTTTAATTTAATCGAAAGGAGAGTTAATCGATTAGGGATAATCGAATAGGAGTTATCGATTTTAGTTTAATCGAAAGGAGTAATCGAATATAAGTTATTCGAAGAGAGATTAATCGAATATAGTTTATTCGAAAGGAGAGATTATCGAATATCGTTTATTCGAAAGAGAGAGATAATCGAATATTAGTTATTCGAAGTGAATTAGTCGAATATTTGTTATTCGAAGAGAGTTAATCATCGAATTCGATTATATCGAATTCGAGAAAGTAATTATACTTTCCGTTTTTTTAAATCAAGATTTATTTATTTATAAATAAATTAGAGTAGGATAATTATTCAAAGTAAGAAATAAAAAGTTAGATGTTAAGTTGGATATTTCAAAAGTAGGGTTATAACGTTAGCGTTATAATCAATGTTTTCAATAAAGAAGTGGATTCGTTAATAGAATCCGAGAGTTACGTAAGGAAGATTGTTAAAGGTTTAAAAGATAAACTTTGACTATTTCGAAGTTAAATCGTTGTTCAGTTAAGGTCTGAGAGGTAATTATACCCCAACTTGATTGACTTCCTTCTTATCTAAGGAATGGTAAGGTTTGATAGTGAATGATGGTTAAGTGGATTTAGTAAATGGTTTGAGTTGGAATAGCGGTGTTTTATTTAAACATCTGTTTAAATCCAGTGAAGGAACTTTGGAAATGTTTTTCAAATAAGAAATCAGAAATGTTTTCTAATATAGAAAACAGGAAATGGAAATGTTTTCCATTGCTAATAACGTATATTTTCTAAAAATTAGAAAATAAGAATTTAGAATATATGGAAACAGGAGATGAAAAATGAGTAAGTTAAATAGAGAGATAAATGTTAAATGATGATTGATCGATATAATTTCCATTTGGAAATAATATCGTTGTTTGGACACGTGTTTTTCTTTGATAGTTAACTCACCGACTATCGAAGTTTTTGACCATTTTAACGTTGTTAATATGGAGAGATCGGTTGGATTATTATCCGAAGAACCACTCCGTATTGGCATAAGCGTTGCGAATCATATATGCCAAAGATAATTGAAGACGGAGTAAAGTGCAAGGGTTGTTGTATAAATCTTAGGCAAAGATTGCCTAAGATGGATGTACTGAATAGTGCCTTCGGTTTGTTCAGTCCCATGACAACTTGTATGGACGAATGTCTGATAGAGTATATCTAAAGGATCGCGTAAGTTGATCTCTTCAAACGTAGTTACGTTTGGTGGCAGAGGATTTCGTTTCTCTTAGCTGTATACACGTGGTATTTTTGGAGAAATCAATTTGTGATTTGGCGGGTATGACGATGTGGTATTCCAAGTAAATGAAGATATGATATGTAAAAGATAAGCATGGCCTCTAGCCTCACATCTGGAAACGGGAAGGCAGCATGGCTACGTAAGTCACACCTATTAGGCTGTATAATCACCTGATCTAGAGTTTCATTTACTTCTAAAAATCTATTGTCGATGTCGTCCCATTCGGGAAACGGTTGCTGATCCCAACCGTTGGTGATATACATTCGATACACTCAAGCGAAATGAGTGGTCGGTCATGTGTGGCCAGGTTGCAAGATGTTCTTGTTGAACCCAGTGTATTCCTCTCTAGAGGTACACTAGCGAAAGGTGGTTCCATACCTTGTCATAGTTGGAAATCCATTACCCAATACGTGCTTGCGGTTTTGATTGTATACTACATATGTAGAACGTAAGATGAAAGCGTTTCTGCTAGATTATTATTATATTGTGGTTGATAGACATTATTATAATATAAAAAGGTTTTTGATATAAAGATATTTTGGATTCTCATAAGGGGAAACCCGTTCCGTTATACGGCGTGGTCTTATGAGATATCGTTTACTTGTTCAAGCTGTTTTAAACTGTTTTACTCATACCAGTCCCATGACTGACCCAAAGTTTATTTTGTTTTCCCTAAATTCTTGGGTGCCCAATTTTGTACGGGCAGTCAAGTAGTCGGGATTTACAGATACTTGAAGAGCTGGAGCAGGAGGCTTCAGGATTATATAGTTATTTCCGTTGTGTTGTAAGTGTCGTACTCTGATAATGTTACTGTATACATATACTGATTTATTTCAAGGATATATTATCTATTATATGTTGTTCGTTCCGCTGTGAGATTCATGTTACTCTGATGTTGTATCTTCTTCTTCTTCTTCTTCTATTCTAAGTTTCTACTCACCCTTTAATTTCTTCTATTAACTTTCCGGTATTTTTCGATGTTCGGTTAGTCATCATTGAGTTTATGGCGATAACCAAAGTCGACAAAAACCGGGTCGTTACATTTGGTATCAGAGCTTAAGGTTAAGTAATTACCTTGGCTCTGTGGCGTGACTAAATAGAGATGGGGTTAGCAATGCCCTAGATTGAGTTGTGTGTATATATACGAGAGAGCGTATTTTTTATTTGATATAAAATTGTTTTGTATTGTGGAGATTTATTGGTTAAGTTGTTTATAGGTTCTGGTCGATCAGTTTGATCCACTGCATCGGTAGGAGTTTCTAAACACTCGAATACGATGGGTCGACACGATATGTTTTGAAAAAAGGGTAAATGAAATAAGTTTACAAAAAGTATATTTGTTATTATAATTGAGTAAGATTATAAATTAAATGGTTATATATAAATAACCGATCAAAATTCGTATAAGTGTTATGAGATGAGTTAAATCTGAAATTGAAATAAGAGTTGAAATTAAAACCCTGTATATTTGAATAAGTGTTTGTAAATGAATATTGATTAAATATAAGAGAATTTTAAAATCCTGGGAGATTTTAAAATGGTTTTACCGGCATGGTGAATGGTATTTTGAAAAGATTTCAAAATAGAAATGATTAAGAAATGGTTTTGAAAAGTGATATAGTATTGAACTCACTTCGATTGCTGGAAAATAGATTCCGACGATGACAGCTGCATCATTGGTGTTCATTTTCGAGCTACTAAGTGACGGATTACTACCAAAGATTTTTTTTTTAAATTGTTTTTGAGAAAAGCAAGTTGTTTTAAATCCTAAAAAGAAAAGTTTGATTTTCGATATGGCAAAACTGTTAAAACTCCTAAGGAGAGACTGATGAATTAAAAATAAGTTAGATAACACTTGTGAAAGAAAATTGGAATTAAAGTAAAGCCAGTTAAGTGGTAATAGAAATTGAATTGAAATGGAATGATATCGAGTAAAATGGATTTTGAATATACTTGGACTTAGGTGTGTAATTGGATTGATTTTTGAAATGAAAATCAAAATCTGAGTTATGAGATAAAAGTAACTGGGTAGAGAAATTAACCAGTTAATGAAAAATGTGGATGGAACTTAACTTGGTTAAGTATACTGGATTGGTAAGTTAAGAGTTCGGAATTTGAAACTCGAATTTGAAACTGAATTCGTCTTGGATAAGCGAATGGTTGTATTGGAGATAAAAGTGATTTGAGTTTGATTGGAATGACATTGGTATATGCTGAATTGATAACAGGTGGAAAGGATATAATGATATGCCCGATAAAAAGGTACAAGTTTATATTTCTATTGGATATAAGATTTATGAGCCGAATTGGCAAGCTGCTTGGCTGTTTGATTTTATTTTGGGTTGGAGAAGGCCTAGAGAGGCGAGCTGGAGTTTGACCTATTGACCAGTACAAAGGAGGTGCTGGCAAAATTTTTCGAAAAGTTAAGGTGTTAGAAAATTTTCAAGATTTTTGAAATTTTTTGTTGATAAGAATTAATTAATATTTAATTGAAATTAATTTGGTTAAGTTAAAACAGAAGTTAAGAAGTGAACGAATAATTTTTTACCCAGTAAATAGAGTTGTTTCCTACCTTAGCAATTTCGAGGACGAAATTATTTTAAGTGGGGAAGAATGTAATGATCCGTATTTTCTGCGATATATAATTAACTTATTTAATTATATAAATGATTTAGAGTTTTAAATGGTCGTTAAATTAAATAATAGTGAATAGTTAATTAGTATAATAATTAAATAATATATTAAATTCTGAAATAATCAGAATTTAAGTTGAATTGACAATATCGTGTGAACTGGACAGTTCAAAATATATAATTCAGTTTAGAATTTGAATTAGAATAACGAATATATTATTTGAACGCCATTTGAACGTATAATTTTTTTTAATTTTAATCGAGCTTGAAATGGAGCGGCAGTTCGTAAATTGGCGATTCGAACTACAACTGAATATACAGGGTTTGTTTTAAATCGGATTTCTGTGAAACGAGAAACGTTAGGAACTGGGGAAGTATATTTTTCTAGTGGAAGAGAAAAATCAGGATTTCGTCGTGTAGATTTTGATTTACGTCCAAATCAAATTTTAGAAATGTCGCTGTGGAATTCCTTTATAATTTATAACGATATATAAAAGGAATTTCATTATAAATTGAATATCGATTTAATCGGGATTTGAAATATCAAGCTAGAAATTCATATAGGAATATTCTAGAGCTGTATGATATCGTATGTGAATATATACGATAATATTTATTTTTAAAAATTAAATTTAATTGTTTTTAAATATATTTATATATTTAAAAGGGTTATTTAGGGCTTTAAAAATAGCCAGTTTTGCAAACGACCTCAGAATTCGACAAAACCAATATTGTTGGATCCGCAATATTAAATTATTGCTAGATTTCAGTTTTCGTGATTTTTGAAGTCAGTATGTGGCCGTACGGGATTTTAATGTGAAAAACAGTTAGTAATCCGACCTTTAAAAATATGCTGTGTGAGCAAACGGAGTCGAAATTCGACGAAACCAGTTTCGTTGGGACCGTAATGTCAAACTGTAGCTACATGTCTAGTTTCATGATTTTTGGGTATCGTAGGGATTCTTAATGATAATTACTTTCAGCGAAGCAATAAAAATTAATATTTTAATGGAATATAAAAATATAAATTTTTTCCTATAAATAATCCTTATCGTTCTCTAAACCTAAAATCACTTCTTAGCAGTAAATGAAATATCTGTCGCTTCTTCTATCTCTTCCAGGAAAATAGTCGATCTTCAACAAATTGAAATAAATCAAAGAAATTCTCTTAAATCCTGAAGTTGGATTCGTTGAGCTCCTCATCTCGAGAGCTTTCTCCTGATGTATGTTTTGTCGAGTTCGGTGAAGAGCTTGGCGGCTGCGTCTCTTCTAGCGGCGCCTAGGGTACGTCGTTGTCAAAGCATAGGTGGTCGGGGGATCGATTAGGTGGCGCGGTTGGACTCCTGGCAAGGAGGCGCGTGGGTTTGTGGTGTCGAGAGGGATTCCGGTTGGCTATGGAAGAAAGCGATGATGGGAGGGGCCTGCTGCTAGGTTCGGAGATGTATTCTGGTCGGGGCGCCGGAGGTGAAGCTGGAGGGTCAGGCAAGTGCGGATTTGGGCGTGGAGTACGATGGAGCAGCCGGTCTGGTGGATGGACGGACTTAAGGGCGTGTCGTTGGTGATGGAGGCACGGTGAGAGATGTGAATAGGAGAGGAGCACATCACTTTTGAATTTGAAGAAGAAAGTTAATTTCGGGTGTGGGTTTTTACGTAGGGTAATAGGCCAGAAGGAGAAAGATAAGCCCAATTGATAAATGTTTAGTTATTTAAATTTAATAAGTGTATGTTAACTTGTATAATTCATAACTTCTACATACGGTATCGAAATTCAGCGAAACAAGATCCTAAAGGATCGTATGGACGGGAGCTACACCATGGAACTGACTGAGAGTGAATACGAGCTCATTACAATTTATAGCAAAATAAATTATCCGTCAGAATCAAGCGATGGTTATCGTTATTAACGATGATCGTCCAATGTTGTAAAACTCACCAACTCTGAACAGTTATATTTTTATAACGTATTCTTAGAACTGATAATTATCTGTTGATTGTTGTGTGTTGACTGTTTGATTGAACTACTAGTCAGTTGATTGAAATTATATATATATATATATATATATATCGTTAAAAATATATTGATGCTGCCTATCAGAATATTTCATATTGATCTGAAACTAAGGATAGTTATATTGTGTAACATATGTGGATGCAGGGAAATAGGTTGGAGGGATCCAACAGAATTCCTCAATATTTAATTTACTGTTTTGTTTCATATATCGAATTATATGATGTGATATATAATCTGTTGTCGATTTTGTGTGTTTGGACGATATTGGCCATCGTGATTTGATATAGTAAATACCAAAATACCGGAGTGTTAAAAAGGGAATTTTTAAAATGAATATTGAAAAAAAAAATTATAAAATCAAAGGATTTTATAAAAGAGAAAATATTTATAAAATCAAAGAAATTTTATAAAAAGGAATTTATTTATAAATGGAATATTTATAAATAGAAATATTTTTAAGTGGAATTATAAATAAAGGGAAATCTTTATAAATGGAATATTTATAAATAGGATATATTAAAAGGATTTATTTAGGCAAATAAATAAGTTATTAAAGGAATATTTATTAGGATAAGAAATAAGTTATTAAAACGAATTATTTATCTAGGAAATAAATAAGATATTTATAAATGGAATATTTATAAATAAGAAATATTTATAAATTGGAATATTTATAAATAAGAGATGAATAGAAATGGAAATATTTGTAAACCATTTGCAAATAGAATAGAAAAGGAAATATTTGTAAACTATAAATAAATAGAATAAAGGAATATTTATTTAGATAATAAATAGAATAAAGGAATATTTATTTAGAAAATAAATAGAATAAAGGAATATTTATTTAGAAAATAAATAGAATAAAGGGATATTTATTTAGTGAATAAATAAAATAAAGGAATATTTATTTGGAAGAAAATAAATAGGATAAAAAAAGGAAATTGGACAAGAGATAAAAGAAGTTAATCGAATATAGTTATTCGAAGAAAGTTAATCAATTATAAGTAGATCGAATATGGTATTCGAAAGTTAGTTAATCGAATATGGTATTCGAAAGTTAGTAGATCGAATATGGTATTCGAAAGTTAGTAATATGGTATTCGAAAGTTAGTTAATCGAATATTGTATTCGAAAGGAGTTAGTCGAATAGAGTATTCGAAAGGAGTTAGTCAAATATGGTAATCTAAAGGAGTTAATCGATTTTAGTTAATTGAAAGGAGAGTTAATCGATTAGGGATAATCGAATTAGAGTTATCGATTTTAGTTTAATCGAAAGGAGAGTTAATTGATTAGGGATAATCGAATAGGAGTTATCGATTTTAGTTTAATCGAAAGGAGTAATCGAATATAAGTTATTCGAAGAGAGATTAATCGAATATAGTTTATTCGAAAGGAGAGATTATCGAATATCGTTTATTCGAAAGAGAGAGATAATCGAATATTAGTTATTCAAGGTGAATTAGTCGAATATTAGTTATTCGAAGAGAGTTAATTGTCGAATTCGATTATATCGAATTCGGGAAAGTATTTATACTTTCCGTTTTTTTTAAATCAAGATTTATTTATTTATAAATAAATTAGAGTAGGATAATTATTCAAAGTAAGAAATAAAAAGTTAGATGTTAAGTTGGATATTTCAAAAGTAGGGTTTATAACGTTAGCATTATAATCAATGTTTTCAATAAAGAAGTGGATTCATAAATAGAATCCGAGAGTTACGTAAGGAAGATTGTTAAAGGTTTAGAAGATAAACTTTGACTATTTCGAAGTTAAAACGTTGTTCAGTTAAGGTCTGAGAGGTAATTATACCCTAACTTGATTGACTTCCTTCTTAACTAAGGAATGGTAACGTTTGATAGTGAATGATGGTTAAGTGAATTTAGTAAATGGTTTGAGTTGGCATAGCGGTGTTTTATTTAAACATCTGTTTAAATCCAACGAAGGAACTTTGGAAATTTTTATCAAATAAGAAATCAGAAATGTTTTCTAATATAGAAAACAGGAAATGGAAATGTTTTCCATTGCTAATAACGTATATTTTCTAAAAATTAGAAAATAAGAATTTAGAATATATGGAAACAGGAGATGAAAAATGAGTAAGTTAAATAGAGAGATAAATGTTAAATGATGATTGATTGATATAATTTCCATTTGGAAATAATATCGTTGTTTGGACACGTGTTTTTCTTTGATAGTTAACTCACCGACTATCGAAGTTTTTGACCATTTTAACGTTGTTAATATGGAGAGATCGGTTGGATTATTATCCGAAGAACCACTCCGTATTGGCATAAGCGTTGCGAATCATATATGCCAAAGATAATTGAAGATGGAGTAAAGTGCAAGGGCTGTTGTATAAATCTTAGGTAAAGATTGCCTAAGATGGATGTACTGAATAGTGCCTTCGGTTTGTCCAGTCCCAGACAACTTGTATGGACGAATGTCTGACAGAGTATATCTAAAGGATCGCGTAAGTTGATCTCTTCAAACGTAGTTACGTTTGGTGGCGGAGGAATTCGTTTCTCTTAGTTGTATACCCGTGGAATTTTTGGGGAAATCAATTTGTGATTTGGCGGGTATGACGATGTGGTATTCCAAGTAAATGAAGATATGATATGTAAAAGATAAGCGTGGCCTCTAGCCTCACATCCGGAAATGACAAAAGTCGGGCAGGCAGCATGGCTACGTACGTCGCACCTATTAGGCTGTTTAATCACCTGATCTAGAGTTTCATTTACTTCTAAAAATCTATTGTCGATGTCGTCCCATTCGGGAAACGGTTGCTGATCCCAACCGTTGGTGATATACATTCGATACACTCAAGCGAAATGAGTGGTCGGTCATGTGTGGCCGGGTTGCAAGATGTTCTTGTTGAACCCAGTGTATTCCTCTCTAGAGGTACAGTAGCGAAAGATGGTTCCATACCTTGTCATAGTTGGAAATCCATTACCCAATACGTGCTTGCAGTTTTAATTGTATACTATATATGTAGAACGTGAGATGAAAGCGTTTCTGCTAGATGATTATTATATTGTGGTTGATAGACATTATTATAATATCAAAAGGTTTTTGATATAAAGATATTTTGGATTCTCATAAGGGAAAACCCATTCCGTTATACGGCGTGGTCTTATGAGATATCGTTTACTTGTTCAAACTGTTTTAAACTGTTTTACTCATACTAGTCCCATGACTGACCCAGAGTTTATTTTGTTTTCCCTAAACTCTTGGGTGCCCAATTTTGTACGGCCAGTCAAGTAGTCGGGATTTACAGATACTTGAAGAGCTGGAGCAGGAGGCTTCAGGATTATATAGCTATAGTTATTTCCGCTGTGTTGTAAGTGTTGTACTCTGATAATGTTACTGTATACATATACTGATTTATTTCAAGGATATATTATCTATTATATGTTGTTCGTTCCACTGTGAGATTCGTGTTACTCTGATGTTGTATCTTCTTATTCTTCTTCTATTCTAAGTTTCTATATTATCTTTCCTCACCCTCTAATTTCTTCTATTTACTTTCCGGTATTTTTCGATGTTTGGTTAGTCATCATTGAGTTTATGGCGATAACCAAAGTCGACAAAAACTGGGTCGTTACAAAGATAGTTTGATTTCGATAATTATTTGTGTTAGGGTTAGGGTGGTTTGGGTAACACTATTTTATAGTGGGGTATTCTTAAGCTGGTAATTATTTTTGGGTGGGTAAAATAGAGATTGCGTAAAAAGAAGTCCTCATTGTGGTGCATTTAACACTGCTGTATTTAAATGAACATATATTTTCAATATGAAGTGTTTGTTTTAGCTAGATAATTAATAATTTGTGTTTGGGAAATGTAAATAGTTGATATTATATAATAAAATAAGAATTATGTTTAAAACCATGTTTGAAAATGATTAAGTAAATTTTAAAGAAATAGAATAAGGTTGAATTGTGTTAAAATGGAATGAATTTGTATAGATTATTGTTAAAAAAGAATTTTGACAATAACAATGATAATTGAAGAATTTTGTATTATTAGTAGAATAAATAATATAAACATTGATTGAAATTAATATTGGGTATCAAAACTACTTTTATTGTTATTATACAAATCTTTTGTGTTGAAATAATATGGTTTGTACAAATTTTAGAACGAAAAATGTGTGTTTGTTCATAAAACAGTAAATCGTAAATTGTTAGTCTTTGTAAAATTCGTAATTTTATTGAAATTTTTTCTAAACTATTGACTTATAACTTGCTTAAAATGAAGTGAAATTTAACTTTAAAAGAAAAAAATTATTATTTAACCATGAAGTATAGATGATGAACTTAATTTTGGTGTGTCTACATAAATATTTCTACATTGAACTCAACAAGTTATTAGTGTTTCAATAAGAAAGAAAGTAAGGAAAATTTCTATGTCTTTTAATAAAATAAGCTAAGCTTTGGGCTTAATTTAATTTCAATCCATTAATGTAATAAGAAGAAGTTTTTCGAATCTATACTTGAAGAAAAGGAATGTAATGTTCATTTCATCATTTCATTTTTTACACAAAAGCTTCATCCTTGTAACAACCCGGAATTTCAGAACCAATTTAAAATTTTTATTTTAGCTATTTTAATGTATTTTGAATATTTAAAATGATCTATTTTAAATAATAACGACTAAATTTTTTATTTAAACCAAAGTTAGAATGTATAAATTTATTTTTAAGTACAAAACGAGCCTGAAATGGCATGTTAGTTTGTAAATTCGATTTTTAACTTCAATTGATTATACAGAATTCAATATAAGTCAGAATTGGATGAAACATGAAATATTTGAATCTGTTTAATTATATCTTTTTAACGGATGTGAAAAACTGAGGTTTCATAATATAAATTGAAAGTTATGTCCAATTTAAAATTCAGAATAGTCGCCATGGAATTTGTATATAATTTAATATAATGTATAGCCCTTAAAAATGGCCATTTTGCAAACGACCTTTGTTTTCGACGAAACCACTTTTGTTGGATCTGGAATGTCCAATTATTGTTAGCTTTCAAATTTCATAATTTTTTGAATTAATATCTGAGCGTGGTGAATTTAAATGTGTTTGGTAATTTCAGTTTAAATTTAATCGACTAGGAAATGGTCATTTTTTAAACGGCCTCCAAATTCGATGAAATTAGTTTGATTTATATTGATTCAAATTCAATATATATTGATTTATATTTTGATTTTGACTTAAACTGATCAAAACAGCCGAATTGGACTGTGAAACATATCTCATTGTGTCTGGAATGGGGGTATTTGGCTGGGGGCGACAGTCGTTGGGGTTCATTTGGTATTCGGATGAAAATTTCACTTTTTAAAAGATAATTAGAATTAAATATTATTTAATATATTACTATATATAACCCTAACGTTCAAACCCTACCCCCAATACTATAGCGCAGCCGCTATTCCCATTCAACGCACACGATCGTTCCATTTTAATTTCTTAAAATCCTTCAATCCCCATATTAATTCGGGAATCAATCAAAACAAAAGTCGAAGAACGGTCTGAGTTCTTCAAATCCGTGGAGGTGTGATCGTTTTTAGCTTCGTAAATTGGGAGATTTAGGAGCTCAAAGTGGTTCGGTTCAGGGGTGTTTTCGAGGCTGGTGGGGCCGTCGAATTGTCAGCGACTTAGGTTGATGGCAGGCGACTTCCGGGCGGTGGAAGGGGGCAAGTCCGATTTGCGTCAGGTTGGGCTAGGGAGGAACGACGGGGATGGTTTCACATTGAGGACGGGTTCGACGGTTTTCGACTGATGTAGAAGAAATGGGGTTAGGGGAAGTTAATCAAAGGTTAATTAACCTTAATTATATTTAAATAATAAATAAATTATCCAATGTTTAAAATTGTATAACTTTTGCATATGAGATCGAAATTCAGTGAAACGAGTTGCGTTGCACTCGTATCGTCAAACACTACATTTCAGAAATGACTAGAGCTGAAACGGAGCAGATTAGAATTTCGGGCAAATTCTAATCCAAACATAACTGAAACTCAGAAATAAGAGAATGAAGGAGTGGAAACAAATGTGAGAACTCTCTCTCACTCAAATTATTTTACAGTTAAATATATTCTAGGTTGCAGACGGGGCTTAGTAGCCCCCGACACCATTTATTGTACAAACCATGGTTGTTTGTTTGGATTGTATTGTGGAAATTTGGATTGTGATTGTAAAATTGATTGTGAATTGATTGTGATTGATGTGTATGGCGCGAGCCAGTATCAAGAGAGGGGTAATGCTAGACATTACTACAGTTCTAATATCGCGCCGTTATAATACCGAAATTTTCTAAAATAAATATTATTCATTAAAAATATCATTTTTATTGAATGTATAAACTATATAAAACAGTCAAGTGTTGAAATAAAATATCTTATCGTTAAAAATATTATTTTTAACGTATATATGAACGGCATAAAATTCTCCTGAAATTAAAATAAATATTCATTTACAAATCGGACGATTTGTTTATATACACCCATTTAACTGACATTGATTGAGACGATAAATTTTACACATCGCCCAACTGCACAAATAATATTCAGCATTTGTTGGTTGAAAGCCCACTTGGGTATTGGGATGATATTTGACATACACTAATCCCAATTGTTTAGTTTTGTGTCAATCGATTGATTGACAGATTGTTGTAAGCGTTAATTATTTATATTTAATGTTTATGCAGTTGTGTAATGCACTCTGGATGATGGTTGATTGTTTATCATGGTTGCTGTATACATGTGATGTATGAAATCCATATAAATAAAATATATGGTAATTGATTGGGTCTCATTCCCATTTGGAAATAACGAATATTTTAAAATAATAGTCCGTAAAGGATTAAAATGTGACTTTGATGTACGATTTTGGATGGACACGAAAATATTGAAATATGTGAAGCCGTATTGATTAGTTATGCGCCATTTTGACGCGAACGATATTTATATCTATTTTATTCATTTTTATAATGAATATTGAAAAGGAAATGATTTCAAAATCAGACATTTTGAACATATTATCATTTAAGTATTATAATGATAGGGAGTATTCAATTTTGATTTAAAATTGAAATGAAAGTGGTAATCGTTTTTAAAACGAATTTAAAACGATTTATAAATTACGTTTTAAATGGAAATCGACGAAATATATAAATTATATATATATATATATATTAATGGCTTGAATAGAACGCGCCGCGCTGCGACCGTTCGCGAATTTCGACCATTGACTTCGAATTGACATTACGGGGGCTTTGACCGTCGGATTCTCCTAAAACCGAAACTGTTGGGTTCGTATCGAAAAGATCTTTCCAATGAATATAAGAGATTTGAAATCTAACGTTTGGATTTGGAATTATGTCCGAATCAAATTTGGAAAAGGTCGCTATGGATGTAGTTCGGTGGAAGTTATTGGAAACCAACTGTAAGGGGCTTAATAAAATTATTTAAAATATCAATAATTTGTGTAAAATAATAATAAATGATTTGGAAAGATTTTGGATGAAAAATTCCAAGTTTGAAAAGATAAAAATATATTTTTATCAAAATGGACTAGTTATGAACTAGAATAACAATTCAATGTTTTTAAATAAATAAATTGGATTTGAGAATGGTTTTAATCTAACCAGAATTTTCTAATGTATAAATTGGAATGGATTTGAATAGAAATCATCTTCGAGATATTTCGATATTGGTTTCCGTGATTATATGGATATTGTGTGGAATTTGGAAGATATATATGTATCGTTATTCCCAATACGATATTTGTTGGTTTCAGAATTTGATATTGAATATATGCCGATATTATTTTCTATTCAGAGCCCTGTATTTAGTATCAAATTTGATTTTGGGTTTGTCGTGAATGGTGTCTTAAATAACACTGTTATTAAACCCCATGTGAAAAGAATAAATCTTTTAATTAAGATTATTAGAGTTCCAGTTATACGTAGTAATCGGAATAAAATGGAATGTGAATTGGGTTTATTGTGAACTGTGTTTTTAACGACATTCGTTCTTTAACCCGATTAATAGTGAAAAGTGATTTAGACTTTATGAATCTTTTAATTAAGATTTATTGGAAAATTTTCAAAGTGAAGTTTTCCAATTTAATAAAATAATTTGGAATGGAATGGAATTCGATTTGGTAATAATCGAAGTAAGCTTCTGTGGGGGAAGACCGTTACTATATATGGAATTTAAAAGGCTTTGTCGTTTTTCCATTTATATTATTGGTTGGATACGGAAGTTTATATCGATTATATATATTGATCTATTTTCCGTGAAGATTCTAAAATAAATGGAATGTGATTTTGGGTTTATCGTGAACTGTGCTTTAAATGACATTCGTTCTTTAACCCAATTAACGACAGGATTTATTTTCCTAAAGCTGAATAATCATTAAGAAAATTGATTTTTGAGATTAAAACTGAACTAGAGTTTTAATGAATCTTTAATTAGATTGAAATGGGAATAAGGTAATTAAATTTATCAAATTCATGAAATGATCGAGAATGGAGTACCGCCAGTTTTACTCCAAGCGATAGTCAAATCTTTAATTAGATTTGAACGGGAAATGGTAATTAATTTTTACCGATAACACAATGGTGTTAGATATGGAGTACTACCAAATTTTCTCCAGGGGGTGAATAGGTATGGATTGGGAAATATAATTAATGATTACTTCGGTAAGGTTCGCTAATCCCGACTTGTTTGGAAAACCTTAATTTGGTTTAAATTGTGAAAAGAATATTTGAATAAAAGAATATTATGGATTGGAATGAGGCGTGTGTTGTGTTTTTATAGCACTTGATTATAAAATACGCGAGTTATTCAGAAACACCGGGTTTAACCCATTTTGAATAATAAATACGACGATAATTCGACGATGAAGACGGTGGTTGAAGACCGGAGGTCTTCACATCGTTTGGATGATTACTGATGTCTTGATTGGGATATACACCGGAGACAAGGTAATAAGTGGTGATCGTCCAGACGTACTTGGAGATCGACCGGATATGCGAGGACCCTCTCCTGTATTAGACATACGGGACGAGGAATAAGGTGCCTTCGGTTTCGTTTAGACCCAGAACGAACTTGTAAATGGATGTGTGTCTGACATTGGATTTTATTCTGTGTTGATTGATCTCTATTAAATATATATCTGTTTGGTGGCGGAGAATTTATTCTCTTGCTTAACACCCTTCTCTGAAATGTACGAGCTCAGAGGTTATATATCGATAAACATCAGTCGCATGGCGTGAATTATTAGTGTGGCATGCTGAGATGCAAAGGGTCAAGGCTTCTGTTGAAAAGCAGAGTCTTGTGGTTGATGATCAAAGCATGGCTTTAAATAGCATAACTTTGCGTATAGCGTTAATTCACAAGCCTCACACCCCGTTGTGAACCAGAAACGGGAGAGGGCCTTAGGGAGGACATGTGTTTCTTTCTAGCAAGGAGTGGTGTCATGGTATGAGCCCAAACAATTTACTTATGTGGATGATGGAAAGCGAGGCGCCTCGGATATATCGGTCACTACGGGGTCGATGGATGATATGGTCGACAAATTGACCATTACGCCCCATAGGGCGGGGAAACGTATTGTTCAGGAATTATTAATCCACTAACATAAGTGTGGATCGGCCCTGATGCTCCAAGGGCTCACCTGAGTCTGGGTCCTGAGACATGGTAGGCTAGATTGTCTCGAATTCGGTAAGGACGATCCCTTGCCTTGGTACATGATGGAAATCCAACCTCCAATACGACATTTCGGTTTTAGCTGTAAAGCTATTATGGCGACATAGTAGCATGGGATACTATGTCGTCTATGATTGATACATTTATATTTGAAGTTGATTTCTTCACTTATAGTAATAATAAAAGATGAAATTTCACGTACCAAACATTATTTGGCTATTATAAGGTAAAACTCTATCCTATGGCTTTCGTTGCATTGTGTGATGGGACCTGAGTCTTATAATAACTTCATTTTCTTTAATTAGCATTGCGATGTTTGTTTTATGCACTGGTATTCTTGGGGGTAAACCCGTTCCGTGTTATATGACGTGGTCCCTTGATTTACCTAACTTTAAAAATCAAATTAATAACTGTTTTAGTTCTCACACCAGTCACATGACTGACCTGGAGTTTATTGTTTTAACCTAAACTCTGGGTGCCTCTAGTTTCCACACGGGCAACTAGTAGTTTTGGTTTTTTGCAGATTTCTTTTTACAGGATCCTGGTTTACAGCTGGAGTTATATTCGGAAAGCTCTGTATCCGTGTATTTCTTTCAGTTGTGTTAAGTATTATTTTCCGCTGCATTGTAATTTTAAATCTCTGATATTTTCCAATGTGTAATATTTATTCATACTCTGTTATATTCTTGTACTCTGATGTAAATTGTTGTAATAGCAATGAAATGTTCTGTCGTTTGCGTTACGATTAGTCTTGTTCTCAACTCAATCCGGGCTTTCCCGTAAGTTATAGTTTGGGTCATTTCAATCCCCCTTTGATGTCAGAAATGCAAAAACTAGAGCAAGGATTCTCTTTTTTTTTAAGAAAAAGAAATGAATTGCAAAAAATTACAAGACTTTAGATTTAGTTTATCTACATCATTCTCCATCTTTTAGAACTAAAAATTTGATGTTTTGGCCATGGTTAGAGAGCAAATTGACCGAATAGCTAGGGTAAAAGGTGGAATCTAGGCTGAAAAATGCAGGTTAGTATAAAAATCATAACTAATTCTAAAAAAATTGCACAAATCCAAAATTTGGGTATGTTGTTCTCACTAGAATTTACACCTTCGGTTAAAATATCTTAAGGAAATATGTAGGTTTGCTGTGTTTAATTTTCATTGCACTAAGGACGAAATTTTGGCATGTTTTGATTGTATTGGCTTGAAATCAATTTTGTAGCTAAGGACTTTTTTAGTGCTAAAATTAAGGATCTAGTCCCCAAATTCAACAAAATACAAAGTTTAAGTTGATAATTACTTTGAACTATAAGTACTTCTCTCTAAATAACAAATTTGTTTCGTCTTAATATTGGGATTTTGAAATTAACATATTGTATGATGAATCTTCTATTGCAAGTACTTGTAAATGTTCCTACAGGTGCTCAAGCTTATTCTTTGATGCCAAACCAAGCTTAATCATTGCCAATCTCAGACGAGGTGCCCCCTCACACTTTCTAACTAGAATCTAGTTGAAATTGTTAGGTTTTTGTTTGATTTTGTTGAAATATGTTTGTTGTAACATGAATTTGTTCAAAAGTAGCAAAACATGGCATAAGTCCATGTTTGAGGTACTGTAACACCTTCATTCCTTGTTGGAATTCATTTATTATTTTTTGTTCGAGAGGTGATGTTTTATACTATATGCATATTAATTTTTAGCATAATACGAGATCGCTTGATCCTCTGTTTCATGCCAAGAAGTTGAGCACGAAATTGTTTTCAAGCCTGTACATTTCTGTTATTTTGAACTGTTGCAAACATTGCGCGAGCCCACCTTTGAAAAAAAGCGTAACTTTCTCGACTCTTATCCGGATAGTGTGATTCTTTTTATTGTGTGTTGTCATGTTCTTCTAGTTTGGGTGGGAAAATTTTCGGCTCAATTAGAGGTCATTTGAATGCCTAAATATGACCTAAAAGTTGACGTGATTCAGACCTAGGCTTGAATTTCCAAGTGAAAACAGTGCCTAAGTCCAACTTCTAGGCATTGTATCTCCCAAAATTTTGATCTGATTTGTGTGATCCTTTTTGCATTGTAAAGTTTGAATGTTTGTCTACATGTAATTAAATTTTCAGACCATTCTGAGGTTGTTTATTCATTTGAGCCAGTCCTCAAAATTGAACCTATAGAGAATATCAAACCTGGCCAGAATTCAACATCGCCTGGGTCCAAGTTTGAAACTTCAAATCTTTTTCTTATTACGTCGGAATTTAGTAATTCTTTTTCCAGTTGAAAGATATATTGTCCTAGTTTGTGCATTCTAGTTTCCAAATGATTCGAAGATCATTTGGTCATTCAAAACTTACCTGAAAGTTGAACCCAGAGAAGATTTCAGACCTAGATTTGTAATTTTTTCCCCTATATATTTTGTAGCAATTTTAGATTTGCGTTGATATGCATATTTGTTGAATCCCGCTTAGTTTTCTGTGTTTTTTTGTCCATTTTAATGTATATTTTGTTGAAAATTTTAATAGGGTTTGTCCAATTTGGATAAGCTAACACTATACAAAATCCATATTTTAGATTTGTGGTTTTTGTTTTGATTTTGTGTGTTGTTCTCATGTTTTGGTTTTCATGTGTTTGTGGCATTGTGCACGTTTTATAAAGTGTTTTCATAGGTAAATTATAAATATAATTTTTTATATCGCTTTGAGACAAAGATGATTTCTTGAATTTGTTTTGAAATTAAAACCAACTCAAGGCCATACAATATTTTTAGTATATATATATATATATCGTTTTCAAAGAAAATACGGAATCGATTTCCAAATAGTTTATGAAACTAGTTTTCTCAAGCTAAGTATTTTCAATATATAAACCACATATTTTGGCACCCTTCGAGAAGGCGTGACAGTGATTAAACAGTGTTGTAAACCTCATGGTATGTGACACGAAGTTATACGAAATCGGTTAATTCCAAACTCATCTAATTGAAGTCATTGTTTCTTGTGTTTTCTAGTATGGAATAGACTAGCGGCTAGTAAGCCAATAGTGAGAACGTATGGTATGATATGCACAATTACCACTATTCGAGCTACTATCTGAGTGTTTATGTCACATTCATGTTGATTTGCTAGTACTACACCTTTGGGTCCATCATGTTATAATGTGATCTTCGGGTCATTCATGTTGTATTATAAGCTACGGGTCAATCATATGTTGTGTTGTGACGTTTGGGTCAATCATGTTGTATAAGGTATCTCTCATGTTGATAGTAGTGTTGGCGTGGCTTTGAGCCATCTTGTTGTTAGCACATACAGGCATAGCTTCTGCTTGCCAATAATGTTATTAGATCCAAAATCGTGTTGCTTTTGTGTTTGTTGATAATTTCACCATTTTAATATAATTATTATTATATATATACATATCTTCGAGTTATACAATGATTTTCGTATATGTGTGTATGGTGATTTCATTTCTGTGGGATTGAAATCTTAATAGAATTCTCGTGTTTCTGTGATTCTTATGGCTTTTGTGTTTCTTCTTGTGGATTTGTGTGATATTCCTTGTGTTCCGTTTATGGAAAGAAATACTTGTGTTAAGTGAAATTACCCGTCTTTGTGTATTATCTTTAAGTAATTCTGATTTCTATCTTTAGAACATGGGTAAACCTATATCATTTCAAACCTTTATGACCTAAAGGAATGTTTCCCTTAGTGATTATTACCTTTATCTCAATTTATACTAATTATGTAATAACCCGGAGAATGTGAACCAGTTTAAAATTTTTAAATTAGGTTATTACCAAGAAATTTGAATAATTTAAATAGCCTATTTCAATAAAATATAGAATTTGGTATAATATTGCAGTTTGAAATTTTGATTACAAACTCTGTCCGACTGCACCGGGTGGGAAATATAACGGATTTTGACAAAACTGAAAATATTTAAATCTGTTTATCAATACCTTTCTAACGAATCTGAAAAATCGAAATTTCATAGCGGAAATCAAAAGTTATGGCCAAACGAATTTTCAGAAAGGTCGCTATATAGTATATATAGCCCTTGAAAATTGAGATTTTGCATACGACCTCGGAATTCGACGAAACCACTTTTGTTGGGTCCGGGATGTCAAATTATTGCTAAGTTTCAAATTTCATAATTTTTGAAGCTAGTATGTGAGCGGGGCAAAGGATAACGTGTTTGGTCAAATTCTGTTAAAATGGGTCGACCTAAAAATGGCCGTTTTGCAAACGAGCTCAGAATTCGACGAAACTGGTTTTGTTAGGACCGTATCGTCAAAACAAAGCTAGATTTATTTTTCTAGAATTTTAAGATTCAGTTTGTGGCCCTGGCAAATTGAAATGTACGTTTAAATTAAATATCGAATGTTTTATATTTTAATTTGGAAGATAACTGACTGTAACAGTCGAAATGGCCAACGAAACATATCCCATTGTGTCCGGAATGGGGGTATTTAGCTAGGGGCGACAGTCGTTGGGTTTGATTTCGAGGTCGTTTGTGGAAGGGGGTATTTTTGGAATTTAATAAATTAAAAATTAAAATAAAAAGGGCGTCGGCCAATCAGAATTCATCTTCTTCCTCGAAACCCCTGTCGCGACGCGGAAAGGGATCCAAAACTTCTCTCTTAAATTTCTCCGCATCCACTCAACGAAATCAAGCAAACTCAGATCCATTTTGAAGAGCGTTCAGAGATCTTCAAATCCATAGTAATTTCACGAATTATCATTGAGTATTGAAGGAGATATCGCGTCGGGAAACCCCGAACTTCGCGCCGCCGCCGTGCCCTCTAGGAGGCGTCGAGTTGAACATCTCAGGTAGCTTTGGAAAGCTCTCTCCTTCCTCTTCGACGTGGCGTAGGCCGTTCGTCCTAAAGCTTCGTGGTTTTGCCGAAAAATTCAACCCTAGCTTTCGAATCAAAAAGGGGTATACGGCTGAAACTATTTTCCACTGATTTTTACACTTTAAAGCGTTGCAAACTTGTAAAAATCGTATCTTTTTGCTATGTTAACGAAATTCGATGAAACAGGAGACACCGTGACCGCAAGGAGGCTCTCTACATTCTAGAAGAAGCCGCGGATTTTTCTGACCTTCCTACGATTTTTAGCACCGCAATAACCAATGTGAGGAATCTAAATTATCTGTGTGAATGAAATCGCGTTGTATAAATTATATAAGCGAAGTGTAAATTATATACGCATTGTATACCTCATGTACATGTGTTGTATAAGTTATATTAGCGATGTATAAATTATACAAGCGTTGTTTGAAACATATATGCTTTGAATTGTGATGAAATGCAAGTGAATTATTATATTATGTATATATATATATACTCCCCTCGTCCACAAACCATGGACGATATTTATTGCTTGTGATTGACGTGATATTATATGGTTTGACGAATGGTTGGAAATAATTGTTTGTGGTTGATATTATGGTTGAAAAATACCTTGGTGGTTGAAAAATACCCACTTGTGGTTGAAACAAATTAGAATAGGATTGTGGAATTGAAAATAAAACATGCCGCCTGTGTGCGAACTAGATGCATGTTCCCCATTGTCAAAAACCGCGAGGTTTTAAGGTAGAGCGAGGAGCCGTACTAGGGACGGTCCCGGTTTTAACTACCCTGCCGTTATGCTGCCGAAATTTTCTGAAATAATTATGTGTTAGAATAATTTTCATTCATTGAAATTATTTACATATGCTATATCGAATATTCATGTGTTGAGTTGCAATTCATTCGTTGAGTTGAAATTCATGTGTTGAATATTATTTGAATTTAAACAAATGGCTTTAGCGATAAAAATCACATTTTTATATATATACAAACTATATCGAATATTCATGTGTTGAGTTGCAATTCATTCGTTGAGTTGAAATTCATGTGTTGAATATTATTTGAATTTAAACAAATGGCTTTAGCGATAAAAATCACATTTTTATATATATACAAACTATATCGAATATTCATGTGTTGAGTTGCAATTCATTCGTTGAGTTGAAATTCATGTGTTGAATATTATTCGAATTTAAACAAATGGCTTTAGTGATAAAAATCACATTTTTATATATATACAAACTATATCGAATATTCATGTGTTGAGTTGCAATTCATTCGTTGAGTTGAAATTCATGTGTTGAATATTATTTGAATTTAAACAAATGGCTTTAGCGATAAAAATCACATTTTTATATATATACAAACTATATCGAATATTCATGTGTTGAGTTGCAATTCATTCGTTGAATTGAAGTTCATGTGTTGAATGTTATCATCTTTTAAAAATAAAATGAATCGACAGTGAAAACTATATTTTTATCATGAATATGAAGTGTTAAAAATACACACGTGTCGAATAAATATTTTTGATGATAAAAATATTCCTTTTATCATGAATATGAAGTGTTAAAAATACACACGTGTCGAATAAATATTTTTGATGATAAAAATATTCCTTTTATCATGAATATGAAGTGTTAAAAATACACACGTGTCGAAGAAATATTTTTGATGATAAAAATATTCCTTTTACCATGAATATGAAGTGTTAAAAATACACACGTGTCGAATAAATATTTTTGATGATAAAAATATTCCTTTTATCATGTATACGCTTAGTTAAAAATACACACGTGTTGAAATAAATAATAGTTTGCTAGAAATATTATTATTAGCTTTGTTTTGCATATATATACATGTGTTGAACAAGAAAAATGGATTAGCTGTAGAGTAAAGAAATTATTTGCGTGCCCGACAAATAGGTAAACCTTGATGAGTTGGCTGCGCAATTTTATTTATATATCAACTCCTGTGAATGCCATTGGATGCGGAGTGCTGGTTTTTCTGTGTGAAATAATAAATAACGCCATAGGATAGTAACAATTAATTTTGAACTACACTACATGGCATACTTCTTGACGATAGGCATACTTCATCATATTCCACATAAGCAATTGGAGCTTGTGTGACGAGGTGGAAGATTTACCATATAAGCAAGAGGCTTGTATGGCGATGACTATGTACTACAGGTTGAACTGATGACTGATATGGACTATATAAATTATAACGATAAATTGCCAGATTAATAAAAACCGCACACGGGTCTAGAGTTGACAATAATCACGTCGCTCTAGTTATTAGATACGGCACATGGACTATTTATTTCCACACGGAAACGGGGTGACGGGAATTTATTCTCTGGAGTGATTATCAGTACATGCTCCCCCGTAAACACCAGAATATATCACTATAAATATGTGAATGCTTTTTAGGATTTATTGGGTACCTAATACGGCCCAATAAATTTCCAAACCCCTCCCCGTACAAAGGAGGTTATGGCGAAATTTTCCAAAATATTAAGGCGTTAGTGAAATATTTGAAGTAAAAACGAAGTTGAAAATATAAAATGAACTATATTTGAAACTATAGAATGAACTATATTTATATATATAAATATAAATATAATTAAAGGGAATAGAGGCCGTGCAGTTCGCGTTTCGGAATCGTAATTTGAAACGATTAGTGCGAGAAATCCGACCATCGGATTTTCCCGAAACCGCAACCGCTGGGTATGCCTTGGAAATACCTTTCCAACGGCACCAACCTTGTAAAAATCCAACGGTTGGATTGTCCGGAATGTTTAATTCAAATCTGAAGAAAAACAGCGCCAGAATCATTTATATTTATATATAAATATAAATATAATTAAATTAAATCGAATAACGACGCTGCAGTTCGAATTTTGAAACCGTAACTTCAAACGACTAGTGTGGAAGATCCGACCGTCGGATTCTCACGAAACTGGAACCGTTGGGTTCGCTTTGGGAATATCTTCCCACTGATATAGACTTTGTAGAAATCCAACGGTTAGATTTTCCGATATGTGTAAAACAAATTAAGGGAAAAACAGCGCCAGTGCCACGACACGACCTGAAACGTCGTTTAATTAAATATGGCCATTTTTAAATAAATAAAAATGGCGAAAAATCGTTATAAAATATTATAAGCAACATAGGTTGCAAATAAACCAATTGGGCTTGAATTGTTTGATATTTGATGGTTGTATGTGTATGACATGAAAATAACACTAAATAACTGAAAGATGGATGCCGAATAATATAACCATATAAAGAATCGATTTAAATTCTAATGACGTGAATTATTTGAAAAGGCCGAGCTAACCCTCATTTCAAATAATTCATCGAGCGATTCGAATTGGAAAATGCAAAGACGATTCAAGACCGACGATCTTCGTATCGGTTGGATGAGCGCTACTGAGGTTCCTAACCGGAGTAGCTACCGGAAAGGGACGGAAGTAGTAGCCGTCTGAACGTATGTGTGGATTGGACGGATATACGAGGAATTTGACGCCTCCGGTTTCGTTCAGACCCAGGACGGACTTGTAAATGGACTGTGTGTCTGACATTGGATTTTGTTCTATACTGATTGATCTCTGTTAAATATATATCTGTTTGGCGGCGGAGAATTTATTCTTTTGCTTAACGCCCTTCTCTGAGACGTACGAGCTTAGAGGTTATATATCGATGGAAATCAATCGTATGGAGTGGACTGCCTATGTGGCATGCCAAGATGCTGTGATCAAGGCTTCTGTTGAAAAGCAAAGTCTTGTGGATGATGATCAAAGCAAGGTCTACGTGGCCTAGCTTTGTGTATTTCGTAAATTCGCGAACCTCACACCCCGGTATGAGTTAAAAACGGGATACGGACTGCAGGGAGAGCACGACGTTTCTTTCTAGCTATGGTGGTGTCAGTGACTTACCAACCCTGACATATATATCTACTTTTCACCTTTGTGGTTGTTGGAATGCGAGGCGCCTCGATTATAGGTCTGTAAGGACCGGGAAACGTGTGTTCAGGCATAATTAATCCTCTAACGTAAGTAAGGACCGGCCCTGAAGATCCAGGATACCCAGTGTGCGTAGTCCTGAGGCATTTGCTAGAGTGTCTCGAAGCGGAGAGGAGCTTGCCCCTTGCCTCGACTCATGACGGAAATCCAATTTCCAATACGAAATAACGGACTTGATTGTAGAACTAGTATGGCGACATAGTATATGGTAGCTATGCCGTCTATGATTGATATTTATGATGCTATTCGTTGTTTGAAACATATATGCACTAGTAATAATATCAAATGATTTTGCTTTATACGTATCAAGCATATTTGGCTATTATAAGGTAAAACTCTATCCTCCGGCTTGCGTTGCATTGTGTGATGGGACCTGAGTCTTATAATGGCTTCATTCTTTCTAAAAGCATTGCGTTGTTTTAAAAGAATTTATTTCGTTTTAAATGCACTAGCAATCACTGGAGTAAACCCGTTCCGCGAAAGTGGCGTGGTCCTATGATTTGCTATTACTGTTGTTTAATTGTTAAATAGATTCCTCATACCAGTCCCCATGACTGACTCGTTGTTTGTTTCACTTTGCAAACGCGGGTGCCCTTATTTTCACACGGGCAGCCTAGTACACAGGTGACAGGTGGTTTTTGGTTCTGCACTGCTGCGTAGAGTGCATTTTTGGCTCATGGCGAGGCTGACTTCACAGAGACGACTTTGACATTTTTCCGCCATTACTATACTTATATTATGATTCCGCCACTGGCGATGCAGACTGATTTACTTTCCGTATTTCTCACTATATGTATATGTATTCCGCCTTCGGCGATGTAGACTGATACCCTTATTATGTCTCACTGCATGTATGTATTCCGCCTCTGGCGATGATGACTGATCACTTTCCTTTTATTTACTAAGTATATCCCACGTTATGCTATTCTGATTCCTACATGTTGTGATTCCGCTGTCATATCCATGTAAAATTATTTTATTTATTTTTTCTGCTATTATCTGTACTCTGCTATGATGATTAATGTGTTATTTCCTAATGATTATCCTTAATACCGCCACTCGGATTTTGGGATCGTCACAAATTATCTAGTTCAGGTTAGACTAAGCGTGCATACATTGCTTGGGTTAGACTGAGTAGTTTCATGTTATAGCTTATTGTAAATTTGTGGCTAGTTAATCCTTCTTGGAGTTATCCCCTTAGATGTCTATTGGTATATTCAATGTATTTTTTTGGCACAGCCAGCCAATTTTTAGGGTGGGTCAGATCACTTTTCATTATAGCAAATAATGAGTACAAAATATAAAAGGAGATAGGCTAATCACCTATCTGCTACAAACATTCTGACACTAACTAGAAATAAAAGTGTAATCTAACACCATTCTGGGGGAGATCAGTACATTATAGTACAATCAGAAAATAAATTATAATGCAACATAATAGGGTACAATAACCCTTACATTCCACACAGGAAAGCTTATATGAAGTCTTCAATTTATAGCCAAACCAGTAAAGTAGTCCATGCAATTGGTACATATCGAATTAAGAAATCCAAGCCACAATCAATGAACACCATATAAATAGTCCAATTGTGTAAAACAAGGCTTTCTTGAGTCACTTTTGCTAGGCACTTATTAGCTACAGGAAACTGCTACAAGTTGCAGATGCAAAAAATGAAAAAAAGGCAGACGCAGCAAGCCCCAAAAATAAATAGCATCTTTTGTGTTCATCTCAAACAGTTGCACTAGCCATGTTAGTGTTTGTTGTGAACCGAAGCAGAGGATTAAATCATGCAGAAATTGAAGACATGTACACAGCAAACACCAGAAGGACAACACCAATGCAACTGGTAACAAAACAGTACTAGATCCAACACAAAAAATGATTTAGCAACCAAATCAGAAAAGAATACAAACAACCAACACTTTCAAACCCTAAAAAACAAAGACAGCACACCCAAGAAATCTCAACAACAATCAGACCAGAGAAAAGCCATTCCAACAGTCTCAACATAAATAAGCAAACACCAAGAAAAGCCCAAAGAACATACCGTAACAGAAAAGAAACAACTAGCTTGTTACTGGCTACAAGACTAGTCTGATACAAGGGAAAGACAACTGGTGGAGGGTCAAATATTGAGCATTGACGCCTACCAGATCGACACAAGCGTCGAAGTTAGCCTGCAAAGTAAACAAAGCAGCCAAAGGAGTTCTAAGCCGAAGCAGAATGGCTAGGGGCAAATCTCAAGTAAGCTCAAAAGTGGAGTCAAGGAAGCTAGATCTGGGGATTAAGGAAAGAAAGGATAGTAGTGATTGGCTGCCAAAAATGAGATATAGAGGGGAGAAGGAAGACATAACTAACAGCAAAAGAAAGGTTTGTGAATGGAGTAGGGCACATGGTTTAGATCTGGTGAGAAGCTGCTATTCCTTAAGGCAAAAGTTAGGTAAGGATTGGAAAAGGGGAGATCTGATGTCGTAGGGAAGGTTGATCAACGAAGAGAAGAAAGAAATGTCGTGAGGTAGAAAAGAGGCAGAAATGATTTTGACCTAGTCTCCATTGAGGTAGAAGCAAGCTTCTTTTTAGAATATATTCCATGTATTTATTCTATTGGAATATGTTGTATTTGAGGATAGTTCAGGTGAAAACATTCGAGTTGCAATACATGTATATGTTGTATTTGTTGGAGAATGGAGTTTTGATGACAACAACCTTATTTCAATATTAATTGATTATAAAATATATACTAACACTTTTGTCTAGAATGTATATATGTATATATATATATATATGCACGAGTTATATACAGGAATTATTACTGAAGACTGTACAATTTAAAGATATTAGAGATTCAAAATTCAGAGATGATTCAAGACTATTGAATATTACAGAATTAAGAGTTCAAGAGTTCAAGGTAAATATAGTAATAAAGTCTAGATTATGTAAGACTCTGAATGGCACTCCAGGTTCAAATTCAAACTTAAATTTAAATTCTGTTTTTCAATTTCTGATTTCAAATTCTATTTTCAATCTCTATATTCTCTATTTTATTTTCTTTATTTTACTTTTGATTTCAAACTCAAGTTTCATAAGTTTTATATATTTGTACTTTTATATTTATATCGTTTCAACTCTATAATTTTATAAAAATGTTTATATTGTTTATATTTATGTTTTCATATGATTTTCAACTTTATAATATTCATTTATAACACTATCTTTTAATTCAAGAATTTCCATAATTACATATTTCAAAACATTTGAAAAATGCTCAAAATTCAACTTTTAAACATGATATGTCGACATACATTTTCATACATGTCGACATATAACTGTCATTTTTTCAAAATTGAAAGGAAGTGTCTTTTCATTATTTGTGATGCTCCAGAAACGTTGCAACCTTTCAAATGTTATAAATAGGGGCTGATTTAGAATTTTTGTCATCATTCTTCTTTTCCATCTTCATCTCCTTTCTTTCCACCATTATATATTCTCATTTTTATGATTTCTACACTTATACTCTACCGAATTCAATTCTATTTTCATTAAACTTATTCCCTTCTCACTCTCTACTCATTGCTCTCTGAATCAAGTGCTATTGAAGAGTTATAGGGTTGTTTGTAATTGTTTAGGTTGTGTAAGTAATCGGTGGTATCCCTTGTAGCCGTGAAATCAAGGATGGGTAATCGGTCGCATCCCTTATAGCCGTGAAAACAAGGACGGTTTACTTGATCAAATGTGTGTGTGGAATCAGTGATATCCCTTGTAGTCGTGAAATCAAGGAGGATTGTAATTGGATATTGATATAGTTATAAAACTCTGCGCAATCCAGCATTGCGTATGACAGGACGTAGGAGAAATTCCAAACTAGTATAAAATTCGGTGTTTTCTTCCCTTTTCTGCACTTTATTTTTGTTTATCTTTGTGTTTGTGTTTGATTTTGTGTCTGTGATTGTTTCTGTGGTGTTTAATTCATATAGTAGATCATATAAATTTTAGAATTTGTTTAATTTCCCAAAAACATAATTCACCCCCCTTTAGTGTTTGTTTTGCCTTAACGTTCCATTCCGCATTCCCTAACAATTGGTCTCAGAGCAAGGTCTTTAAAATTTCATAATCTGATTTTTGGAAAAAAAATAAATGGTAAATTTTGGAATATCTGTTAATACTAGTGTCAATTCATGCATTGTTCCAATGTTGAAAGAGTCTGCATATAATAATGTTGAAAAGTCATGTGATCTACTGGAATATTGTCCAATCCAGGAAAGGATGTGTTTTATGACTTTTGAAAATTCACAGTTGAAAAGATGGGTGAAGTGGTTGTTGGTAATTCAAATTCTGAAATGGTGGCTTTTGAAAATTCAAATTCTGAAAATGTGGTTGTTGGAAATTCAAATTTCGAATTGGCGTGTTACATGGCTGTTGAGAATTCAAATTCTCGAAAGTAATTGGTGGAAATCAAAAAAGGACAAATGGATACTTGATAGTGGCTGTTCGAGGCATATGATGGGAAATCCTGAATTACTCAATAATCCGAAATATGAAGATGGTGGAATGGTGAACTTTGGAGATAACTCTAAAGGATACATTATTGGAATCGGCAATGCCGGTAATTCTGAAACTCCTACTATTACTGATGTTTTATTAGTTAGGAATTTAAAACACAACTTGCTAAGTATAAGTCAACTTTGCGATAAGGGTTATAAAATAAACTTTGAAAAGGATAAATGTTTTATAGAAGATAGGAATTCAAAAGTAATATTCGAAGGAGATAGAAAGAAAAATATATGTGTATTGAGTATGAAAATCTCTAGCAATAAGCTATGTCTTATGGCCAATACAAGTGATCCCTGGATCTGGCATAAGAGAATGGTCACGTAAATGTCAAACACATCTCTTGGATTTCTAAACTAGATTCAATTAGAGGATTACCCGAAATGAAATTTAAAGTGATAACTTATGTGACGCTCGTCAATTCGGAAAATTAAAGGGAAGATCATTTAAATCAAAAGAGGAAATTACTACCTCAAAACCACTAGAGTTAATTCATGTGGAATTATTTGGTCCATCTCAAGTTCTATCGATAAATCATAATAGATATGTTTACGTAATAGTCGATGAATTTTCTAGATTTACTTGGACATTGTTCCTTAAAAATAAAAGTGATGCTTTTGATCAATTTAATTTTTTTCTAAAAGAATTCAAAATTTATTATCACTAAAAATCAAAACAATACGAAGTGATCATGTCGGAGAATAAAAAACGAAAATTTTGGAAAATATTGTAATAAAAGAGGAATAACCCATAATTTTTCAATTCCAAGAACCCCTCAATAAAATGGAGTAGTTGAACGTAAAAATAGGACGATACAAGAATGTGCAAAAACTATGTTATCTTATAGTAATTTACCAAGAAATTTTTAGGCTGAGGCAGTTGCAACAGCTTGCTATATTATAAATAGAATTTCAGTTAGACCTTTAACTCATAAAACACCAAATGAACTTTTGTATAATAAGGAACCAAAAGTATCATATTTTAAAATATTTGGAAGTAAATGTTTTATACTTAATACTAAAGACGATTTAGACAAGTTTGACTCGAAATCCGATAAAGAAATATTTGTTGGATATTCAAAAAGAAGTAAAGCATATAGAGTTTTCAGTAATCGAACCAATACCATAAAAGAAACCTTAAACGTATCATTCGACGAAAACTATAAGGGTATAACTCAAAACAATGTAGGTGAATGTGAAAATGAAATTAATGAAATAAATCATGAAGATAATCAACCAAATAAAAGAATTAGACTACTTAGAGATCATCCTGCAGAAAATATCTTAGGAGATATTGAATATGTTGTTACAACCTGTAATCAATTAAATAATATGAGTAATACTGCATTTATTTCAACAATTGAACCTAAGAATCTAAAGGAAGCATCTTCCGATGATTTATGGATACTTTCTATTCAAGAAGAACTGAATCAGTTTACTAGGAATGAAGTATGAGAACTTGTTCCTAGACCATAGGATAAGACTATAATAGGAACCAAATGAGTTTATAAAAATAAAATGAATGAACACGGTGAGGTCGTAAGAAATAAGGCACATCTAGTAGCACAAAGTTATACTCAAGAAGAAGGAATAGATTACGATGAAACTTTTTCCCCCGTAGCAAGACTAAAAGCTATTAGGATTTTACTAGCCTTTGCAAACCATAATAATTTCAAATTATATCAAATGGATGTCAAAAGTGTTTTTCTAAATGGATTCGGTAAAGAAGATGTATATGTAGAGCAATCACCTCTATTTGAAGATGAAAAATTACCAGATCACCTATATAAGTTAAAGATAGTGTTATATGGATTAAAACAGGCTCCTAGGGCTTGGTATGATAGATTAAGAAATTATTTGTTACAATCAAATTTTGAAATAGAAATTTTTGACAATACTTTGTTTGTTAAGAATAATAATAAAGATATACAATTAGTTCAAATATATGTTGATGATATAATTTTTGGATCAACAAACGATAAGATAAATAAAGAATTTTCAAATATTATGACCCAAAAACTTAAAATGAGCCATATGGGAGAACTAGCTTTCTTTTTAGGATTACAAATTCATCAATTAAAGAATGGTATATTTATTAATCAAGAAAAATACGCTAGAGATCTAGTTAATAAATATAATCTAACAACAACTAATGGAAGACCAACACCTATGGCGACTAATATAGCATTAAGTAAAGATGATACATCTAAAGACATTGATCAAAAACTATATAGAGGAATGATATGATCGTTATTATATACAACTTCTATAGACCAGATATAATGCATAGTGTATGTCTCTGTGCTAGATATCAATCGCAACCTAAGGAAACACATTTAAAAGCCGTAAAACGTATTCTAAGGTATGTAAAGCATACATCAGACTTTGGATTATTTTACCTTAAGAATGATTCATTCGACGTAGTTTCTCACTTTGACGCTGATTATGTAGGATGTAAATCTGATCGTAAAAGTACTAGTGGAACATGTCACTTCTTAGGACATTCACTAGTCTCGTGGTTTAGTAAAAAACAAAATACTGTATCTTTGTCAACAACTAAAGCAGAATATATCTCTGCTGCTTTGGCTTGTTCACAGTAATATATGTGCAACAAACTCTAAATGATTTTGGATTAAATATAAATAAATCACCAATATACTGCGATAATACGAGTGCTATAAATATTTCTAAAAATCCAACTCATCATTCTAGAACTAAACATATCGATATAAGACATCATTTTCTAAGAGATAAAGTAAGTAAAGAGAAAATTTCACTCGAATTTTACAGAAACAGATAAACAAATAGTAGATATATAAACAAAACCATTAAACGAAGCTACATTTACTAAATTTGGAAGAGAATTAGGCATATGTTCATTAAGTGCGTTAGAATAATTGAATATACTAATATATATATATATATATAACATAAAAAATCAGAAAAATAAAATTTATTAGACAAGTATGTCGACATACATTTATGTATATGTCGACATATAACTGCCAGAATTTTAAAATTAATTCCCACCAATAGTTAATTATATTAATTATTCAAACTTTCTACTTCGATTTGTCTTCTTCATTTTCATTTCTCACTTCTGTAAAAATTCTAAACTAAAATAAACAATGGCCTCCACCAATTTAGACACCCAAATCAATCTCGATTCATCCGATGGACCATCCGAAGGTGCTTTTAAACGATCTACTTTATCTCGTATCATCAAAATTGAAGAAAAGATGGAGTATGCTCTTCAAATGATGGCTGAAATACAAGTACTTCAAATAAGGATGAGCCAAGAACAAAATAGACAAGGAAAAGTGATAAGAAGCCTCCTTAAGTTTATAACGGATAATCAGGCTAATCCGATTATCGTCAAAGATGATAATGAGCCTATGGAAGAAGAGGAGGAGCTAGAAGAAGAGGAAGAAGAGATAATGGAGGAAGAGCAACAAGAAGTTTCAAACGAACAGGATCAAGTCGTTTGTGTGGGTGAAGTCCTATACGATCATAACGAGAATATGATTGAAAGGAATGGAGAATTTTTCCTTCATTATACAAATTGTCCTACTCACAAGTCTTCTATAGTTAAGGACAAGTAGATTATAGGTTTTGATTCGATTCTTATCAAATATTTTTGTTCCTTTTCGTTAATTACATATATAAAATGTACATATAATATCACTTGTAAAAACAATTATTAAATATATTGCTTGTTTTGTATAACATAAGTGTTCTATTATCCTGTTATATAGGCAAAAATTTAGGGGGGTAGAGTATAATTATAAATGGAAATACTTTACTTAGGGGGAGTAACTACTTTGATTTAGGGATTACTTAGTTACTTATGGGAAATATTTAGTTAATTATAGGATTTAGATGGAGTAGCTTTAAAATTTCTTTTTGATAATGCCAAAGGGGGAGAAATTATAAAATATAGGATTCATATAGATAGGGGGAGTGTTTGAAGGATCATCATAAACAGGTATATACAGTACGATATTTTATAAACTAAGGGTGTCATCATCAAAAAGGGGGAGATTGTTGGAGAATGGAGTTTTGATGACAACAACCTTATTTCAATATTAACTGATTATAAAATATACACCAACAATTTTTTTTTGAAAATTGGTTCTTATATACCAATATTTTTTTCTAGAATATATATATATATATATATACATACATATGCAAGAGTTATACACATGAATTATTACTGAAGGCTACAAGTTTAAAGATATTAGAGATTCAGAATTCAGAGATGATTTAAGACTCATGAGTATTCAAGATTTCAAGAGTTCAAGTTAAATATAGTAATAGAGTCTAGATTATGTAAGACTTTGAATAGCACAATAGGTTCAAATTCAATTTTTTTTTTAATTTCTGATTTCAAATTCTATTTTCAATCCCAATATTCTCTATTTTATTTTCTTTACTTTACTTTTGATTTCAAACTCAAGTTTTATAAGTTTTATATATTTATACTTTTATATTTATATCATTTTAACTCTATAATTTTATAAAAGTGTTTATATAGTTTATATTTATGTTTTCAGATGATTTTCTACTTTATAATACTCATTTCTAACACAATATTTTAATTCAAAAATTTCCAAAATTATATATATACATCAAAACATTTGAAAAATGCTCAAAATTCAATTTTTAAACATGATATGTAGACACACTTTTTCAACATATCGACATATAACTGTCGTTTTTTTCAAAATTTAAAGGAAATGTGTTTTCATTATTTGTGACGCTCCAGAAACGTTGCAACCTTTCAAAAATTATAAATAAGGGCTGATTTCGAATTTTTTCATCATTCTTCTTCTCCATCTTCATCTCCTTTCTTTACACCATTATATCTTCTCATTTTTATTATTTCTGCAATTATATTCTGCCGAATTCAATTCTATTTTCATTAAACTTCTTCTCTTCTCACTATCTACTCATTACTCTCTGAATCCAGTGCTATTGAAGAGTTATATGGTTGTTTGTAATTGTTTGGGTTGTGTAAGTAATCGGTGGTATCCCTTGTAGCTGTGAAATCAAGGACGGGTAATCGGTGGTATCCCTTGTAGCCGTAAAATTAAGGAGTGTATACTTGGTCAAGTGTGTGTGTGGAATCGGTGGTATCCCTTGTAGCCGTGAAATCAAGGAGGATTGTAATTGGATATTGATATTGTAATAAACTCTGCGCAATCCAACATTACGTGGGACTGGATGTAGGATCAATTCTGAACTAGTATAAAATCCGGTGTGTTCTTTCCTTTCTCTGCACTTTATTTTTGTTTATCTTTGTGTTTGTGTTTGATTATGTGTCTGTGATTGTTTCTATGGTGTTTGATTCATACAGTAGATCATATAAATTTTAGATTTTGTTTAATTTCTTAAAAACGCTATTCACCCCCTAGTGTTTATTTTGCTTAACGATCCATTCCACAATCCCTAACAGTATTCTGTGCTGTATTCTATGCATTATATTGTATGATCTGTTATCTGTGATGTATTGTAATTTGTTCTGAGTACGATCTTTAACAATCGTAGTTTTACATTAGATGAATTGAGCACGTCGATCCACTCGAAGTGAGAAAAAACATATATACGTAATCGACGTATTTGATACTCATCTAATACAAGATTACGGATGGTCGCCTCTAACCAGCCTTATTCTCCAGTCTAATAGAAAGTATTACCATTTAATGCTCTTTATTAGGTTGGATCTCAGGGTGGGGCATTGCCAAATGATATTTGAGAAAATTCAGAGTAAAGTATGATAGAATATAACAGACCTAGAATAGTACATGTTTACAACATAAAAGGATAACAATCATGCATTCATTTATCAATTTTATTTTGTCCTTTCATGTATTCTTTATTTGTTGAGTCACAGGAATGCATCTAGGAACGTGTTTCATTTTATAATATCCCATGAGTTGTATCCTATTATTTGTTGCTTATTCTTAAAGAATTCCATCCTCTTAAATCCTTTCAGTGTTTGAAGTCTTGGATTTAAATTTTGAGGAAAATTAATGTAGTAACCCGGATTTTGAGCGACTTTGGTTATCGACGTAAGCTCGACGTCGATAACCAAAACATCGAAAAATCCCGGTAATTAATGAAAGAAATTAGAAGGTGAGAATAGATAAGATAGAACTTATAGAATAGAAGAAGAAGAAGAACATCATCACCAGAGTAAACACGAATCTCACAGCGGAACGAATAAAATATAACATAACATATCTTTGAAATAACATCAGTATATGTATACAATAACACTTATCAGAGTACAACACTTACAACAACAGCGGAAATAATAATAGCTATAGAATCCTGAAGCCTCCTGCTCCAAGCTCTCCCAGTGTATCTGTAAAATCCCGACTACTTGACTGCCCGTACAAATTTAGGCACCCAAGAGTTTAGGGAAAACAACAAAATAAACTCCGGGTCAGTCATGGGACTGGTGTGAATAAACTCAAATTCTTTAAACAGGTATATGATATCTCATAAGACCACGCCGTGAATACGGAACGGGTTTTTCCCTTATGAGAATCCAAATAACTTTTCAAAGCAATATCATTCTGATATTATAATAATGTCTAAGTACAAATAAATATCAATCTAGCAGAAACGCTTGCATCTCACGGTACTACATATATAGTATACAATCAAAATCGCAAGCTCGTATTGGATGATTGGATTCCCAACTATGACAAGGTATGGAACCACCTTCCGATCAGTGTACTCTAGGAACGATACACTGGAGTTCAACAAGAACATCTTGCAACTCAGCCACAAATGACCGACCACTCATTTCGCTTGAGTGTATCGAATGTACATCACCAACGGTTGGGATCAGCAACCGTTCCCGTATATATATATATGGGACAACATTGATAGATTTAAGAAACAAATGAATATTCACTAGATAGGTGATTATACACCCTACTTCGGTGCGACCGACTTAGCCATGCTGCCTGCCCGATTTCTGTCATTTACCGGATGTGAGGCTAGAAGCTACGCTTTATCATCACAATAGATTCACTTCGAATGCCACATTGTCAGATCCATCAGAATCACTAATTTACGTCTACAACCATACATTACGTGTTAGCTAAAAGAAGTTTCCTTCTCCGCTTCCACTCTTGGTATAGTTGAAGAAATCAATGTACGTGACCGTCTGGAAATACTATGTCAGACATCCATCTTCATTCACTTAGAAATGTCACATCGTCATACCCGCCAAATCACAAATTGACTTATCCAAAAATAACACGGGTATACAGCTAAGAGAAACGAATTCCTCCGCCACCAAACATGAATACGTTTGAACAGATCAACTTACGCGATCCATTGGATATACTCTGTCAGACCTTCGTCCATACAAGTTGTCCTGGGACTGGACAAACCGAAGGCACTATTCTGTAAACAGGATAGCCCTTGCATTTTACTCCGTCTTCAATTATCTTTGGCATATATGATTCGCGACGCTTATGCCAATACAGAGTGGTTCTATGGATAATAATCCAACCAGTCTCTCCATATTAACAACGTTAAAATGGTCAAAACTTCGATAGTCGGTGATTTAACCATCAAAGAAAAACAAGTGTGCAAACAACGATATTATTTCCAAATGGAAATTATATCAAACAAACATCATTTAACATAAATCTCTTTAGTTCATTTATTTACTTATCTTCTGTTTCCATATATTCTAAATTCTTATTTTCTTTTATCAGAAAACATTTCTGATTCTCGTTTGGAAAACATTTCCAAAACTCCTTTACGATCAAACCTTACCATTTCTTAGTTAAGAAGGAAGTCACTCAAGTTGGGGTATAATTACCTCTCAGACCTTAACTGAACAATGTTATAACTTCAAAATGGTCAAAGTTTATCTTTTAATCTTTAACAACTTCTTTACGCCTTTCTCGGATCCAATTTTACTAATCCACTTCTATATTTAAAACATTGGTTATAACGATAACGTTATAATCCCTCCTTTCGAATTATCTAACTTTAATTATAACTTCTATTCTTATTAGAATAATTAAACCTAACCCTAATTAATTATTGTATACTCTTGATTTTAAAAACCAAAAAGTAAATATTACTTTCCCGAATTCACTATAATTGAATTCGACGTATAATTCTCTTTCGAGTAATCTCTATTTGATTAACTCTTCTTCGAATAACCTATATTCGATTATCTCTCTTCGAATAACTTATATTCGAAATCTCTCTCTTTCGAATAAACTATATTCGATCTCTTTTTTTCGAATACGATATATTCGATTATCTCCTTTCGATTAAACAAATCGTTAGCTCCTTTCTTTTAGCTCTATTCGAATAAACTGTATTCGATAACTCTATTTAACTCTTTTCGAATAACTAATATTCGATAACTCTATTTAACTCTTTTCGAATAACTAATATTCGATAACTCTATTTAACTCTTTTCGAATAACTAATATTCGATTAACTCTTCTTGATTAACTCAACTTAATCGACTCGACTTATTTACCTCAACTGGTCAACTTTAACTGTTCAACTCTAACTGGTCAACTCTACGGGTCAACTTTACTGTTTAACTCTAACTGGTTAACTTGACTTACTTAACCCAACTGGTTAACTTTAACTGTTTAACTCTAACTGGTTAACTCTATTCAATTTACTCTAATCAATTAACTCTAACTGAACTGGTTAACTCTACTGAACTGGTTAACTCTAACTGAACTGGTTAACTCTACTGTTCAACTCTAACTGTTTTAACTCTAACTGCTCAACTCTAACTGTTCAACTCTAACTGTTTACCTATAACTGGTTAACTTTAACTGTTTAACTCTAACTGGTTAACTTGACTTACTTAACCCAACTTGTTAACTTTACTTACTTAACCTGTTTGGTTAACTTGACTAACTTAACCTATTTGGTTAACTTGACTAACTTAACCCATTTGGTTAACTTGACTAACTTAACCCATTTAGTTAACTTGACTAACTCAACCCATTTGGTTAACTTGATTAAGTTAACTCGCTAATTCATTTTGATTAACTTAACTCGCTAATTCATTTTGATTAACTTAACTCGCTAATTCATTTTGATTAACTTAACTCGCTAATTCATTTTGATTAACTTAACTTACTAATTCCATTTGATTAACTCAACTTAATTGACTAACTCTTTTAATAAGTTTTGACAAACTCTTTTGACTTGGTTCGACTAGTTCATTTGACTTGGTTCGACTAGTTCATTTGACTTGGTTCGACTAGTTCATTCTAGTTCATTTTGATTAACTCAACTCGTTTGACAAATCTGATCTAACTAACTTATTTGACAAAACCCTTTTTAATAACTCTATTTATTCCCTAAATAAATATTCCCTTTTAATAATTCTATTTATTCCCTAAATAAATATTTCCTCTTTATCTTTCTATTTATTTCTCTAAATAAATATCTCTATTTAAAATTCTATTTATCCAATAAATAAATATCTCCTTTTTATAAAACCCTTCGATTTTTATAAGTCAATTCATTTTCAATATAAATATTGAAAATTTCCTTTCCTACATTTCGGTATTCGTATGGTATTTGAAAACCAAATGTCAATGATCAATATCATCCAACCATATAAAATAAATAACAGATTATATCACAGCATATATCGCAATATACAAATAACCGTGAAATAATTGTTGAGGAATCCAGTCGGATTCCTCCAACCTGTTTCCCTGCATCCACAGTTGTTACACAATAAAATCAACATCGCTTTCAGTTCCATATGATATATTCTGTTAAACAGAATCAATATAGAAATTTCACTAACTGACTAGCACTTCAATCAAACAGCCAACACACAGTAGATCAGACAATTTCTAACAGTTCTAAAAATACAACATGAAATTTTAAACTGTTCAGAGTTAGTGAGATTTACTCACATTTTGCGCGTTAGCCGTTAAATAACGGTTTGCGTTATTTGATTCAGTCGGACAATTTATTTCACCATAAATTGTAACGTGCTCCAATTGACTCGCGGTCAGTCCCATTGTGTTGCTCCCGTCCACACGATCCTGTTGGATCTTGTTTCACGGAATTCTGTTTACGTATGACCTAGTTATTCAGTTTATAAGCTTGAAACAATTTAAATTAAAATAACTTAGACTACTTTCTTTAATTGGGCTTACTTAACTTTCCCCGGCCCATTACCCTTTGAACCCGTCTTCCCCAACGATGATACAGGAACCCGACTCCTTCCTCAAGCCATTACAACGACTTTGGCCACCTCGTTCTCCATCACCGAACCACGAATCCAACCACTGAGACTACCACTCTCCCCCTCTTCAATTTCCGACCACCTCCACCCCAATTTAACCCACCTCGCACCAACCTCCTGATACGTGACTTCCAGCTACCTGCTGCTGAGCCCGAAAACCTGCGACATCGAGTATCACCGGAATCCACAAAAAAATCAAAACCACTTCCACTCGACTTCCTGAACCCAACGGTGACCTCCATCCCTCGATTCGATGCACGAAACCCCCAAAATCCTTAACCCTAGAACACGGGTTTCCAATTCCATCGAACGAAAAGGATCCCGACTCCTCAAAACTGCTGTCGAACTGAAGCGAACAGCACCCGAATTCAAATATATGTACTTTGTGATTTGTAGAAATTGATTTGAATTTTGTGAGGATTTTATTTTGTTCAAACCTTTTTCTGTGAGTAAGAAAACAACGACGGTTTTCCTCTTTGACTTTGTGATGAGTTGAATCAGGTTTTAGCAAAGTTAAGGTGATTATATAGTGCAAAAATATTATTTTTATATTTATTTAAATATTGTTTTATAAGCAAACGTTGATTATATTTGTCGTCTAAAATCCCTGTGATCACATACGATACCTAAAAATCACGAAAATGGACATGTAGCTAGAGTTTGACATTACGGTCCTAACGAAACTGGTTTCGTCGAATTACGACTCCGTATGCTCACACAGCGTATTTTTAACTATCGAAATACTGACTGTTCTTCACTCTAAAAATCCGTACGGCCACACAGTGACTCTAAAAATCACGAAACTTGACATCTAGCAACTATTTGATATTGCGGATCCAACAAAACTGGTTTCGTTGAATTCCGACTTCATTTGCAAAAGTGGCTATTTTCAAAGCTCTAAATAGCCTATTTAAATATATAAATATATTTAAATAAATTTAAATATTAATAATTTAATATTATCGCATATCTTCACATATGATATCATACAGCTTCAGAATATCATATCAGAATTTACAGTTTGATATTTCAGATTTCAGATTTATCGATATTCAATTCATATCGAAAAATCCATTTATAACGTATATAAAGCGTCGCAAATTATAAAGGAATTCTACAGCGACTTTTCTGAAATTTGATTTGGACGTACATCAAAATCTACCCGACGAAATCCCGATTTTTCTCTTCCACTAGAAAGATATACTCCACCAGCTCCACACGTTTCTTGTTTCACAGAAATCCGGCTTAAAACGAATCCTGTACATTCAGTTGAAGTTCGAATCGCCAATTTACGAACTGCAGCGCCATTTCAAGCTCGATTTTAATTATAATATAATTATACGTTCAAACTGTCGTCGATTGAATATATTTGTCAATATAATTCAACTCTAAGCTCAATTACATCTTAGGGATGACCCCGTTCACAAAATATTGTGATTTCCAATATTTTTGATTATTTCGACATTATAATATATTTTATTATATTATAATTATTAATTAAATATTCAATATTATTTAATTCACGTTCTCGATATCGATAAATCGATATTTAATAATTTAAATAAATAAATTATTCAACAGCTAAAAATGCGGGTTACTACAATCTTCCCCCCTTAATAAAATTTCGTCCTCGAAATTGCTAAGCTAGGGGATGACCCTATCTTCTGGGTAAAAATTTATCTCTTTACCTCTTGTCTCCGGTTTCAACTGAACCAATTAATATCGACTAAAATATTAATTTATTCCGACTAACTAAATTTTCAAAAATTCTGAAAATTTTCTAACACCTTAACTTTTTGAAAATTTTTTCCAGCACCTCCTTTGTACTGGTCAATATCTCAAACTCCAACTCGCCTCTCTGGGCCTTCTTTAACCCAAAAGAAAATCAAACAGCCAAGCGGCTTGCCAATTCGGCTCATAAATCTCATATCCATATATAATATAAACTGGTACCTTTTTGTCGGGAATATCAACTCTATCACTTCCATATGCTATCAACTCAGCCTATACCAGTGTTATCTCAATCAAATTCCAATCAGTTCATATCCTCAAATCCAGATCGAATTTCATTCGAACCCCAATATCAAATTCCAAATTATTGACTTATCAATTTGGTTCCATTCTAGATTATCTCTAACCCATTCAATTTTATTTAACTCAGTTCAAGTTAATTATTTCAATTTATTATTTCTACTATCTTATTCTATTTAACTTCATAAGTTAAAATTAAATTCCGAAACTTAATTTCCTGGGTCTATTTCAAATCAATTTGAAATTACAATGCCAATTCAAAACCTTTGAATTTCTAAACAACTTATTTTCTCAAAACAATTCAAAAACAAAACCTTTGGTAGTAGTCCGTCACTTAGAACTCGAAAATGAACACTGATGATGTCGCGATTCATCATCAGAATCTATTTTCCAGCTATCGAAGTGAGTTCAATACTATATCATTTTCAGTTTGAAAAACATTTTCAAAATCTCCCAGGAACTTAAAATTTCCTTATTTTAATTCCAAATCTGATTTAAAATTCCAGATTTACTTCATCTTATTTCATATACTTTACTTATATGAATTCTAATCAGTTATTTACATAACCATTTCACTTCTTATAACCTCCTTCGATTATAATAACAACCAACACAACCAATTATACTATGTTAATTTCAAAACATACCATGTCGGTTCATCGTGTTCAAGTGTTTATAAAACTCCTACCGATACAGTGGATCAAACTGATCGACCAGAATTTATAAGCCACTCAACCAATAAATCTACACAATATAAATCACTTTATATTAACTAACAAATACGCACTCGTATATATACACTCAAACTCAATCTAGGGTGTTACTAACCCCATCTCTACCGAGTCACGCCACAGAGCCGAGTAATTCTTAACTTAAGCTCTGATACCAACTGTAGTAACCCGGATTTTGAGCGACTTTGGTTATCGACGTAAGCTCGACGTCGATAACCAAAACATCGAAAAATCCCGGTAATTAATGAAAGAAATTAGAAGGTGAGAATAGATAAGATAGAACTTATAGAATAGAAGAAGAAGAACATCATCACCAGAGTAAACACGAATCTCACAGCGGAACGAATAAAATATAACATAACATATCTTTGAAATAACATCAGTATATGTATACAATAACACTTATCAGAGTACAACACTTACAACAACAGCGGAAATAATAATAGCTATAGAATCCTGAAGCCTCCTGCTCTAAGCTCTCCCAGTGTATCTGTAAAATCCCGACTACTTGACTGCCCGTACAAATTTAGGCACCCAAGAGTTTAGGGAAAACAACAAAATAAACTCCGGGTCAGTCATGGGACTGGTGTGAATAAACTCAAATTCTTTAAACAGGTATATGATATCTCATAAGACCACGCCATGAATACGGAACGGGTTTTTCCCTTATGAGAATCCAAATAACTTTTCAAAGCAATATCATTCTGATATTATAATAATGTCTAAGTACAAATAAATATCAATCTAGCAGAAACGCTTGCATCTCACGGTACTACATATATAGTATACAATCAAAATCGCAAGCTCGTATTGGATGATTGGATTCCCAACTATGACAAGGTATGGAACCACCTTCCGATCAGTGTACTCTAGGAACGATACACTGGAGTTCAACAAGAACATCTTGCAACTCAGCCACACATGACCGACCACTCATTTCGCTTGAGTGTATCGAATGTACATCACCAACGGTTGGGATCAGCAACCGTTCCCGTATATATATATGGGACAGCATTGATAGATTTAAGAAACAAATGAATATTCACTAGATAGGTGATTATACACCCTACTTCGGTGCGACCGACTTAGCCATGCTGCCTGCCCGATTTCTGTCATTTACCGGATGTGAGGCTAGAAGCTACGCTTTATCATCACAATAGATTCACTTCGAATGCCACATTGTCAGATCCATCAGAATCACTAATTTACGTCTACAACCATACATTACGTGTTAGCTAAAAGAAGTTTCCTTCTCCGCTTCCACTCTTGGTATAGTTGAAGAAATCAATGTACGTGACCGTCTGGAAATACTATGTCAGACATCCATCTTCATTCACTTAGAAATGTCACATCGTCATACCCGCCAAATCACAAATTGACTTATCCAAAAATAACACGGGTATACAGCTAAGAGAAACGAATTCCTCCGCCACCAAACGTGAATACGTTTGAACAGATCAACTTACGCGATCCATTGGATATACTCTGTCAGACCTTCGTCCATACAAGTTGTCCTGGGACTGGACAAACCGAAGGCACTATTCTGTAAACAGGATAGCCCTTGCATTTTACTCCGTCTTCAATTATCTTTGGCATATATGATTCGCGACGCTTATGCCAATACAGAGTGGTTCTATGGATAATAATCCAACCGGTCTCTCCATATTAACAACGTTAAAATGGTCAAAACTTCGATAGTCGGTGATTTAACCATCAAAGAAAAACAAGTGTGCAAACAACGATATTATTTCCAAATGGAAATTATATCGAACAAACATCATTTAACATAAATCTCTTTAGTCATTTATTTACTTATCTTCTGTTTCCATATATTCTAAATTCTTATTTTCTTTTATCAGAAAACATTTCTGATTCTCGTTTGGAAAACATTTCCAAAACTCCTTTACGATCAAACCTTACCATTTCTTAGTTAAGAAGGAAGTCACTCAAGTTGGGGTATAATTACCTCTCAGACCTTAACTGAACAACGTTATAACTTCAAAATGGTCAAAGTTTATCTTTTAATCTTTAACAACTTCTTTACGCCTTTCTCGGATCCAATTTTACTAATCCACTTCTATATTTAAAACATTGGTTATAACGATAACGTTATAATCCCTCCTTTCGAATTATCTAACTTTAATTATAACTTCTATTCTTATTAGAATAATTAAACCTAACCCTAATTAATTAGTGTATACTCTTGATTTTAAAAACTGAAAAGTAAATATTACTTCCCCGAATTCAATATAATTGAATTCGACGTATAATTCTCTTTCGAGTAATCTCTATTTGATTAACTCTTCTTCGAATAACCTATATTCGATTATCTCTCTTCGAATAACTTATATTCGAAATCTCTCTCTTTCGAATAAACTATATTCGATCTCTTTCTTTCGAATACGATATATTCGATTATCTCCTTTCGATTAAACAAATCGATAGCTCCTATCTTTTAGCTCTATTCGAATAAACTGTATTCGATAACTTTATTTAACTCTTTTCGAATAACTAATATTCGATAACTCTATTTAACTCTTTTCGAATAACTAATATTCGATAACTCTATTTAACTCTTTTCGAATAACTAATATTCGATTAACTCTTCTTGATTAACTCAACTTAATCGACTCGACTTATTTACCTCAACTGGTCAACTTTAACTGTTCAACTCTAACTGGTCAACTCTACGGGTCAACTTTACTGTTTAACTCTAACTGGTTAACTTGACTTACTTAACCCAACTGGTTAACTTTAACTGTTTAACTCTAACTGGTTAACTCTATTCAATTTACTCTAATCAATTAACTCTAACTGAACTGGTTAACTCTACTGAACTAGTTAACTCTAACTGAACTGGTTAACTCTACTGTTCAACTCTAACTGTTTTAACTCTAACTGCTCAACTCTAACTGTTTACCTATAACTGGTTAACTTTAACTGTTTAACTCTAACTAGTTAACTTGACTTACTTAACCCAACTTGTTAACTTTACTTACTTAACCTGTTTGGTTAACTTGACTAACTTAACCTATTTGGTTAACTTGACTAACTTAACCCATTTGGTTAACTTGACTAACTTAACCCATTTGGTTAACTTGACTAACTCAACCCATTTGGTTAACTTGATTAACTTAACTCGCTAATTCATTTTGATTAACTTAACTCGCTAATTCATTTTGATTAACTTAACTCGCTAATTCATTTTGATTAACTTAACTTACTAATTCCATTTGATTAACTCAACTTAATTGACTAACTCTTTTAACAAGTTTTGACAAACTCTTTTGACTTGGTTCGACTAGTTCATTTGACTTGGTTCGACTAGTTCATTTGACTTGGTTCGACTAGTTCATTCTAGTTCATTTTGATTAACTCAACTCGTTTGACAAATCTGATTTAACTAACTTATTTGACAAATCCCTTTTTAATAACTCTATTTATTCCCTAAATAAATATTCCCTTTTAATAATTCTATTTATTCCCTAAATAAATATTTCCTCTTTATCTTTCTATTTATTTCTCTAAATAAATATCTCTATTTAAAATTCTATTTATCCAGTAAATAAATATCTCCTTTTTATAAAACCCTTCGATTTTTATAAGTCAATTCATTTTCAATATAAATATTGAAAATTTCCTTTCCTACATTTCGGTATTCGTATGGTATTTGAAAGACCAAATGTCAATGATCAATATCATCCAACCATATAAAATAAATAACAGATTATATATCACAGCATATATCGCAATATACAAATAACCGTGAAATAATTGTTGAGGAATCCAGTCGGATTCCTCCAACCTGTTTCCCTGCATCCACAGATGTTACACAATAAAATCAACATCGCTTTCAGTTCCATATGATATATTCTGTTAAACAGAATCAATATAGAAATTTCACTAACTGACTAGCAGTTCAATCAAACAGCCAACACACAGTAGATCAGACAATTTCTAACAGTTCTAAAAATACAACATGAAATTTTAAACTGTTCAGAGTTAGTGAGATTTACTCACATTTTGCGCGTTAGCCGTTAAATAACGGTTTGCGTTATTTGATTCAGTCGGACAATTTATTTCACCATAAATTGTAACGTGCTCCAATTGACTCGCGGTCAGTCCCATTGTGTTGCTCCCGTCCACACGATCCTGTTGGATCTTGTTTCACGGAATTCTGTTTACGTATGACCGAGTTATTCAGTTTACAAGCTTGACACAATTTAAATTAAAATAACTTAGACTACTTTCTTTAATTGGGCTTACTTAACTTTCCCCGGCCCATTACCCTTTGAACCCGTCTTCCCCAACGATGATACAGGAACCCGACTCCTTCCTCAAGCCATTACAACGACTTTGGCCACCTCGTTCTCCATCACCGAACCACGAATCCAACCACCGAGACTACCACTCTCCCTCTCTTCAATTTCCGAACACCTCCACCCCAATTTAACCCACCTCGCACCAACCTCCTGATACGCGACTTCCAGCTACCTGCTGCTGAGCCCGAAAACCTACGACATCGAGTATCACCGGAATCCACAAAAAAATCAAAACCACTTCCACTCGACTTCCTGAACCCAACGGTGACCTCCATCCCTCGATTCGATGCACGAAACCCCCAAAATCCTTAACCCTAGAACACGGGTTTCCAATTCCATCGAACGAAAAGGATCCCGACTCCTCAAAACTGCTGTCGAACTGAAGCGAACAGCACCCGAATTCAAATATATGTACTTTGTGATTTGTAGAAATTGATTTGAATTTTGTGAGGATTTTATTTTGTTCAAACCTTTTTCTGTGAGTAAGAAAACAACGACGGTTTTCCTCTTTGACTTTGTGATGAGTTGAATTAGGTTTTAGCAAAGTTAAGGTGATTATATAGTGCAAAAATATTATTTTTATATTTATTTAAATATTGTTTTATAAGCAAACGTTGATTATATTTGTCGTCTAAAATCCCTGTGATCACATACGATACCTAAAAATCACGAAAATGGACATGTAGCTAGAGTTAGACATTACGGTCCTAACGAAACTGGTTTCGTCGAATTCCGACTCCGTATGCTCACACAGCGTATTTTTAACTGTCGAAATACTGACTGTTCTCCACTCTAAAAATCCGTACGGCCACACAGTGACTCTAAAAATCACGAAACTTGACATCTAGCAACTATTTGTTATTGCGGATCCAACAAAACTGGTTTCGTTGAATTCCGACTTCGTTTGCAAAAGTGGCTATTTTCAAAGCTCTAAATAGCCTATTTAAATATATAAATATATTTAAATAAATTTAAATATTAATAATTTAATATTATCGCATATCTTCACATATGATATCATACAGCTTCAGAATATCATATCAGAATTTACAGTTTGATATTTCATATTTCAGATTTATCGATATTCAATTCATATCGAAAAATCCATTTATAACGTATATAAAGCGTCGCAAATTATAAAGGAATCTACAGCGACTTTTCTGAAATTTGATTTGGACGTACATCAAAATCTACCCGACGAAATCCCGATTTTTCTCTTCCACTAGAAAGATATACTCCACCAGCTCCACACGTTTCTTGTTTCACAGAAATCCGGCTTAAAACGAATCCTGTACATTCAGTTGAAGTTCGAATCGCCAATTTACGAACTGCAGCGCCATTTCAAGCTCGATTTTAATTATAATATAATTATACGTTCAAACTGTCGTCGATTGAATATATTTGTCAATATAATTCAACTCTAAGCTGAATTACATCTTAGGGATGACCCCGTTCACAGAATATTGTGATTTCCAATATTTTTGATTATTTCGACATTATAATATATTTTATTATATTATAATAATTAATTAAATATTCAATATTATTTAATTCACGTTCTCGATATCGATAAATCGATATTTAATAATTTAAATAAATAAATTATTCAACAGCTAAAAATGCGGGTTACTACAATTAAACTTCTTCCTCTTGTGTCCAGTAGATCGTTGAATTAAATAAAATCGATCGAGATGGGTGAATAAATTAAACCCAAGATAAAATAAGTAGAATTTATATTGGGGTAAAAGAGTCTAAATTGAAATGAATCAGAGTTACGCAATGGAAACAGGTAAATTATTCGTTTGTGCTAAATTTAGTAAATTTGTAAGTGGGGTAAAAGGATGGAATGCGAATAATTTATTTTTTATACTTAGTGTTGTGGTTGGTTGTTTATTTAAAATAAATCAGGAGTATTTTTGAAGATAAATACAAAGTGTAATCTTAAGTAAACCAAAAAATCTATGATTTTCTTTGGTGTTGAATTATCCAATGGGCATTTTAAAGGGTTTCGATCAATAAGTTTGATCGATGATATCAATAAAAATTTCTTAAATGCTTACACGAGATGATCGAGCACATTATTTGTGTGTAATGAAATAAATTTTGGGAAGAACAGTGGAAAATATTTGGAAGAATGGTACGTCAAATTTGAATAATAAATTAGAATGCCGATTTTATATCGACATTGCAGCAAAATAACGAGACAAACTATGATAAATTGGTGGTTTCATAATATTCGAAATAGATTAAATAAAAAATAAATATAAGCGATTTATGAAGGGGAAGTGTTTTTAAAATGTGTAACTATCTTCAACATAAGCCATATTTTTGAAGTACATACTCTTATAATCGAGTTAGGAATAGTTACAACCATCAAGTGGGTGATATGACACAGTGAATGAGGAGGCAGTTTGATATTACAATCAAGTTAGTAGTCGTTGCTCGGAGAATCTAATATAAAATTAATGGTGTGGCAGCATTTCTATTGATTAGAGAACGAATGGAGATGGATGTGTATTTTAAATAATCTGTTATGTGAAAGACATGTTATAATAATTAAATCATTGGTGTATGTTATTTGGGATGAGAATTTAAATTTGAGTAAACTGAGTATTTAAAATTTTCGAACTCTGTTATTATGAGTTAAGTGGTTGTTAAAAGAGATAGAGTTTGAATAATTGTGTGGTTGTCAACGTAAGCTAAAAGTTTTATAAGTACATAAAAACTTAAGGTGTGTCATTGGAAATTTGTGATGTTAATATTTTGGATTAAGGAAATTGTGAGGACGATTTTTTTTAAGGGATGGAGTATGCAACGACCCGGGTTTTTGGGTACCTGGGGTGGATAGATTATAAAAAGCTTTGTAATTTTAAAACCATGAAGTATATGATAAGAATTCGTAAGCCTAACTCGCGTAATAATTTAAAATTTGAAAATATTTTTTTTGTGATTTAGCATAAAATTGTGTGCATTGGGATAAATTAAATTAATTAGTGTAATAAGAATGTATTCCAATCTATGTTTGTAAGTTAAATTTTGATGGATTAAATAAATATTGAAAATATAAAATATTGATTAGTAATTATATATTTAACTGAACATATATTTTCAATATGAAGTGTTTGTTTTAAAAGATAATTTGTGAATTTGTGTTTGGAAAATGTAAGTTGTTGAAATTATATAATAAAATATGAATTGTGTATAAAACCATGTTTGGAAATGGTTAAGTAAATTTTAAAGAAATATAATAATGTTGAATTGCGTCAAGATGGAATGAATTTGTATTGTTTGTTGTTAAAAATGAATTTTGACAATAACAACGATAATTACAGAATTTTGTGTTATTAGCTAAATAAGAATTATAAAATATTGATTGAATATAATATTGGGTGTCAAAACTATTTTTAATGTGATTGTGCAAATCTTGTGTTAAAATAATACAGTTTGTACAAATTTCAGAATGAAAAATGTGTGTTTGTTCATAAAACAACAAAATTTAAAATGTAAGTCTTTGTAAAATTCGTAGTTTTGTTGCAAAAAAAATTGGCAGAGCCGACCGGTTTTGATAATGGCCGCAACCACTTTTCGTTACAACAAATAATGAATACATGTAAGTACAAGAGTTAGACAATTAGCCTAACAACTATCTGGTTTGAAATGCCAGAACACAGAAAATACATTCCATGTGTGAAAATAAATCATCTTAACTGCTATACATGAGCTACTAACCCTCCAGATCAGAGGGTAGTGAGCTACCTTTGTCCTCAACAGGACGAAATGCATGACTATAGCCAATGTCAGGGGTATATCCATTATACTTTATGTCATATATATACAGTCTATCCCACGTATCATCAGAGAGAATAACCTGGTTTGCTACACCCTCAAATCCATCAGTAGCCAAGACCAGCCTGTCACCGTCTATAAAGTAGAATAAGTACCTAGTCTTAGACATACCACCATACATTAAAGCATATTAGTTATCATTCTCAGGATTGTATATCACTTCCGTAGGTAAGTGAATCCAAGCACATTCAGATTGACCCTAAGTAATATCAGGAATGATAAGGGAGACTGGAAAAGAAGGTAGGCAACAGAAGAGGAGATCAAGCTAGGAGAATCGACTAGAGCACATCACATGGCATAGTAACAGGGGAAGTGATTATGTCAGGTGAGGTGGGAGCAGTGGCAGGAATTGCTCTAGGAACCCAAACTCTAGGTGGAGGATGTAAAAGCGGCTTGTGACACCATACGCCCGTTAATGTCACTCATAAGAGAATGCATTAAGTTTCATGAAGCGCAATAGGTAAACAATATGGAAATTCACAAGACAAGTATAAAATAAACAACAGAAATTTTGACTTCATTAAAAATAAAACGTAGTCTCAAACAAGTTACACCGAAACTAGTTACAACAAAACCAAGTATCTCAAATTTGTCTCATAAAAGATCTCATAAAACAAAATACCAGAGTACGGTAACATAAAATCATATCCCTCATTTCAAGCCATAATAGAGGAGAGAGCAAGTAAAAGCGATACATCTCAGAAAGTGCAGATCCAAGCTGATAGAGAAAGTCCTAATCAATGAAGAGTGCTTCCACTCTGATGACCTGGGAGGAAAGGAAGAAAGAAGCGAAAGAAAAAGGGTCAGATATAAAGTCTGGCAAGTTCCAGTGGTTTCCAAATATGAATAAAATAGGCATACCAAGATAGATAAACAAGACTGGATGAGAAAGGTTCAATGTCATATACGGTAATAGATAAATTAAACAAAACAAGAGGATAAACAGGAGTAACAAGAATAAACTATGATCGAGTAATGCTTCACATTTATATCATAAACAGGTTAGGTCTGCACCAATACTGGTATAACAAGATTAACATGATTAGATATTTAACCTAATTACATAACAGCATGATAATAACATAATTTACAACAGAATTAACAGCAAAATTTACAGCAGAAGTAATAGTAGAATTAAACAGCAGGATTAGGCGTACCCTTATTACATAACAGGAATATGGGTTACCCTAATTACATAACATCAGGATTAGGTGTACCCTAATTACTGCATGTGTGATCGTCTCCCTTATACATAAATAACCTTTGTCCGCCCCGACAATAGGGTGTATCACTCCCTAACCCAGCAACTTATATAACACAGACCTATTTACTAGTGTTACAGCGGCTTAGTTTCCCTAATCGGACTCATGCATGCTCATGACTACGCCGGAACGCGCCCGTACCCTCCTTCCCCATGTGAACCTCTTACTATCCAGTTCAGTAAAGCGTGCCCTGGACCCTACCTTGTGCTAGACCCTCTAACAAAATACCAACATGGATACTGACTTATATGGGTTCCAAACAAC